>JAQMYL010000033.1:11848947-11860471 GCA_030014365.1 Clarias pachynema | reverse complement strand
AAACAGGAAGATAGAAGGATTTTACTGCAAGGAAAAATTGCACAAAGAGAAGCGTAAATTTTAAAATGTAAAAATATATGCAATTTACAAAGTTGTAATAGAAAAAACTATAAAAATTGAAAAATATAAAATGTACAAAATTAATCGTATAAATTAAACAGGAAGCAAAATGTCTAACATATGTAAAATATTTATAATGTATAATATTTATAATGTATTTTATATATATATATATATATATATATATATAATGGCCGAAACCCCGCCCCAACATGAGCAGATTTGACAATGAATTCAATAAGTTGTGTTTTATTCTATACAGTAATTACCTTTCTTATATTTCTGTATATAAAAGCGCTCGTGCGCCTTCAGAAGAGAGCGCGTGTTCTGGGGAAGGCGTGGCTGGAACATGTAAGCGGCCACATCCGTAGTTCTGATTGGTTATCTGATTTGCCGGGCGTGGTTTGGGGCGGGGTTTCGACTGAAGGTGTGTGTGTCCTTGCGGTTAAAGTGGAGGATAAGAGAGTTAGGAGCTCGTGCGGTCCTCTTTAAACTTTTTATCTTTTGTCCTGAGACGCTGATACACCGAGAGATTAAAAGGAAAAAAGAAATCTTATTTCTTATCTTAAATCTTATTAAGATATTAAGAATCTTATTAGATAAAATAACAGGACAAAACTTGGAGCAAAATAATAGGGCGAAAAAATCCCATTAATACAAGCCGAGTCCTGGTTTAGAAATTACAGGAGGGAATTAGGGAAAGACAATCAGAGAGCATCATGGACCACAAAATCCCTAACTTCGCCGGTACTTGGAAAATGAAGAGTTCAGAAAACTTCGAGGAGCTTCTGAAAGCAATAGGTAAGTCGTTATTGCACTTAAAAATAATTATACATTAAAACATAGAACAGTTAGAAAATAAGACCATGGCTATACAGCTCTCATTTACATTTACTTCTATCTCTCTCTCTCTCTTCCCCCACTTAGAGGGTAGGGGGTCTTTATCATACATGCACGTCCATGAAAACATGATAAAAGAGCCTAACCCTAAACTTTCTCACCTCTTATTTTTATAAACAATAGTGACAAGTCACTGATTGCACTTCTGCATTGCTTGTGTGTGTGTGTATATGTGTGTGCTCAAAACTATTCATGTAGCTATGCAAGATTTCTTGCCTGATATGAACACCAAAGAAATCCTTTGTGGTGTGTGTGTGAATGAGAGGGCATCAGAACAGACTAGTCACGTGTTCTTTGACCCTACTTCATTAAAATGCTGTTAAATGGCACCATTGTTCTCACCAGAATAACCGGAGTCATTTTATGTGTGTGTGTGTCAGTATAGCAACACCATATCCTGCTTTGATTGGCATCCCAATTGCACAAGGGCATAAGGCTGGTGCCCGCAAGCACCACTTGATACTCGAGACCAAGTAGGGCTGGCAGCAGCGGGTTGATGGGTTGGATCGGGGTTGTGGGAGAGGGGAGAGGCCATGCATTGCTACACAATAGAAAGCAGATGAGACAGAGGGAGGGGTAGTGAATACTATGGTGTCAGTAGTATCTGCATAAGTGGGGTGTGTCAGACACAGCACATAGAGCAGGACTAGACAAACAGACAGTTACATTCTCGCAAACTAAGTGTGATGAATGTCCTGGTGAAAATAAGGAATCTATGTGAGGAATGTATATGATTGACAGGCTGACCGACAGACTGATTGACAGATACCCTTTTGGGAGTGCAATAAGTGCCTCTCTCATGTTCTCTCTCTAGAGTCTGGAAGTGAGACAAGCCAAGCTCCTTCAGTTTCATGTAAAAGCTCAGTGGATAGATGGAGCCAAGCTGTCACCACGCTTTCTCAAGCTTCTTGTCCTTCCCATTTGCTTTATTCTCAAACACTTCCTCTGACCCCTGAACTATGACACTGACACTAACCCTGACTGCCACCCTGTGTGGTCAGTCTTCGCCAGTTCCCCCATTCCTGGGGTCCTGCGGAGGGCGTCATTGTGTCAGCAGTTGATAAGTGAAGGACTTAAAAGGAAATGAAATGAAAGACACGATGGAGCTGACTTCATTAGCTATCCTTGCGACAGAGACACACCATGCAGTAAATAGACACCAGTGTGTGTGGTACAGGAAAATGCTTGAGGGACAAATGTTAATACATTATCAGACACTTGTTACAAATGAAGTACAGGTGGTTTTGGATGGCTCTGTATGTTTCTGTGTGTGTGTTCATGTATAACGGATGCATAGTCTTTAGGACTACCTCTTATGTCAAAGACAGCCATCAATAATTGGTTTATTTGTATATGCTCATTGGTGTGTGTATGTGTGTATAAATGTGTGCGTGTGTGTGTGTGTGTGTGTGTGTGTGGTGCGGGTGAAGGGGTTCAAGTTTTGGTTTCCCCTGCGTGGGTGTCTGTCTTGGTGTGTATATATACCCTTGGTGACAGGTGGGAATGTGTGTTTGGGGAAGAGTGTGAAATTCAACTCGAAACAAATTCAGAAATTGTACTCACACACACAGACACACACATATACGTGCCACACACACACATACGTGCCACACACGCACATACTTGCCACACACGCACTGGGCTCTCATTGCAACTAGCAGTATTTTCCAATGCTTTCTCCTCCTTTCCTGTTCGTGTTTTCTTTCTTTTACTTTCTAGTTTCCATTCTCATCTTTATCCACTCTTTTTTCTTAACTTCTTTTTATCCTTCACCCAGCTTCTTTCAGATCTCTAAATTTCCCTGTGCTCTGTTCACTGAAAGGTGTAATAGATTACTGCATGCTCTGGGATCATTAAGCGCTCTTTACATTTGTGTGTGTGTGTGGTGTGAAGGGAGAGGGAGAGGTTCTTATATGGGTCAGTTTCATAAGAATCTTTTGATTATGTCATCAAATGGTGCCCATGGGAAGGACAAGTATGTAAGTCTAATTGTCAATTCTAATGATCTCTCTATTCCCCCTTCCCTTTCTCTCTCTCTCTCTCCTAATAGTTTCTTATTCTTTCCTCATTTTTTTCACCCAGCCTGTCTAGAAACGAAGACACATTTATCAGGAATACTTAGTGAAAGCAGGTTTTCGCAGACTGACCTCTAAAGTCCACAGAGCTTCTCAGGACTGTGTTTACACAATGCTCACACTTTCACTGTGAGAATGCCTCAGGTGTATGAGACTGAGAGCACCGTTCTGTTTGAATTCTGTGTTGACAAGTCTGTCTCTCTCTCCCTCTCTCTCTCCACCCCCCTCTTTTTCTCTTCCTCTCTCCGTCTCCCTATGTCTGTCACTCGCTCAGGTGTGAACGTGATGCTTCGGAAGATTGCCGTAGCAGCTGCATCAAAACCATCAGTGGAGATCACACAGGATGGTGAGACAATGTCAATCAAGACCTCCACCTCGGTTAGGACCACCCATGTGACCTTTACTGTTGGACAGGAGTTTAATGAGACCACAGTGGATGGAAGGCCTTGCACGGTACACACACATTAATAAGAACTTTCTATTGTTGGAATGAGTAGTATAGTATGTCATGCTATAAGACACCAAAATCAAACCCTAATCTCACCCACGGTAACCCAAAGGAAACCATTTATGCATTAAAACATCACGAGGAAGTTGTAACCATAAAATAGACCTTTATTCTGAATGGCAATCTTGTACTATAGAAAGTTAATCCTCACTTAATATGTACTTTTTCTGCAAAACACTTCAGATACGTGAGAAGGAAATAATGGAAGTATTTTCAAACAAGCCCATTGTTGATTTTGATGATTTTGTGGTTGACTCAGATACTGAAACACCTAACCCCTCTCTCAAACCAAAATTTTGCCTCTGTGCCTTATTTTCCTTCAATCTGAACCCACATTTTTCATATTTCCAGGCACTTCTGAGAATTATCACATATTCAAAGTCATTCAAACACAGCTGCTTGACCACACACACACACACACACACACACACACACACACATTGAACAGATGCGCTCCTTTCGCCATGTCCAAATCAAACACTTCGAAAATGCTCACGATAACCACATTACTCACTAAATCCTCTTTCCCCACCTCCTCTACTTTTCACTGTGGGAGTTCACTGAGTTTCTTTGAGTTGTTTGATTTGCTTGGGATCCTCCACCCTTCATTATAACAACGATCCTGTTACACCACTGTCCCTTAGAGCTTTCCTCGGTGGGAGACAGACAGTAAGATCAGCTGTGAGCAAACCCTACAGAAAGGAGACGGCCCTAAGACTTCCTGGACCAGGGAAATGACCAATGATGGAGAACTGATCCTGGTAAAGTTTTAACTTCCCACCATGATCTATGATTGACAAAAAAAAAGTTTTTGAGGGACTGTA
Source organism: Clarias pachynema (assembly GCA_030014365.1). NCBI lineage: Eukaryota > Metazoa > Chordata > Actinopteri > Siluriformes > Clariidae > Clarias > Clarias pachynema. The sequence goes on along the minus strand of JAQMYL010000033.1, from coordinate 11,856,104 downwards.
ACTTCATTTTTCCTCTATATTTCTTTTCCACAGACAATGACTGCAGATGACGTCGTGTGCACGAGAGTTTACATCAGAGAGTGAAAGCAAACAGAACAGAAAGGTCATCTTTTGTGTTCCGCTACTTCCCTGACTAGCCCTGTTAAGGCTGACAAAAACCAGCATGTGCCATATTTATCATCCATGTTACCTTTAGACTTCACAATTATTCATTTACATATTAACATTAAGCGAATGTCTGTTGATTTCAGCAATATTAGAAACACATTCCACTTAAGTCGGTTTACAGTATATAGTTATCTTGTCTGTCTGTTCCATGTTTGAATGCAAGTTAAGGAGAGAAAGTTTAGTCCATGTTGAGGATTGTATTTCCATTAGACCATTAGATCAGCTTTAAGCCGGTCTAGTTGAAGATCAAATGTGTTTTTAATACTGTTAAAAAAGGAAGATTCTGAGAGTTTACATGTTACATTAGGATGGATTCTGTTGTTTATATGCTAATATAATCTCATGTTACGTCACTTTCCCTACTCTGAGCCACACCTTAAACAAGAGCCCTGGATCCAGAGCACTTTTAACAAGCGGTGTAACTTCGCTTCATTTTTAATCCAATCTTTAATCCAATAAATTTAAATTGGCATAGGTTCAGCTGACTTTGAAGTAGTGAACCAGCGAGTTCGTCGGGTTGTCACACTGAGGTTAAAATAATAAAATCAGCTTGCATCAATAGCAAAATTTTGTCCCATGCTATGTAGTCAATTGATCCTGTAAAGCCCTGACAGGAATAAGTGTATTAAGTGATGAGCATGACAGATTAATGGGAAGGGTTGGTCTAGGAGCTGCCCTGCATGCCATCAGTAGTTTTTATTTTTAGTATTTGCATATCGTTCTTATTTTCGCCTCATTTCCTCAGCATCTCTTCTTTTTGTTCGTAAAAGTTTTGTATATACTTCAATATTTTTTAAGTGTCTTTTATATAAATGTGGGCAATAGTAATAAAGCCTGTATGAACCTGGACAATAAAACGTAAATAAAAGTTTTTGTTGTGTTTTCTTTCGAGCATCGAAATCCCCAGGAAAAGTTTGCAGCTTCAGGCATGTTCTATTTTCAACATACCTTACTTTATAGTTTCACTTTGGAAATAATTTATAGTAGCTGCTAAATTATGTACTGCAAGGTGAATAAGCAAGCTTTCATGCATGATTTATGACACTTTGACTTGGGATTTCTTTTTCCTATGTGTTTTTATTCTTCTCAATGCATGCAAAAAAAAAGAAATTGTGAACTTTTTAAAACTAGCATTTTTCAGGAAAACATTCACATGTCCACTCTGGTGCACTGCATGCGCTTGAGAATTCAACTTATAGTAATATGTATTAGTAGACTAATCAATATAACTGTGTACTATGTGAAAGGTAGTGGATTATATTTGGTTTTAATGAAGTTTAACAAACATTTTTGCACTTTTATGGTTTATTAACTAACCAACAATGTAAAAATGTGTAGCCTGTACTGTTGCAAAAGAACTTAAATGACTCTAAACACTCCTTTGCAGATAAAACCTAGCAATATAGTCTCTTCAGTGAAAGTGGTCCTTATATCGGTTTGTCACAGAGGGTTGCACCCAAGGTACAACACCACAAGACACTGTACACAGATTTATTTGGTCTTTCATGTACATGCAGCATCAATTGATATAAATTCTTTAGGGTCTACTGCTGAATGGAAGATTTTCTCAAGTATATTTAACACCTTCATCTGATTTTGGAGCCAGTTTTATGGCTCTTGACTGGCATGGCAAGACCTTCCTCATAGGACCAGTACATTTTTGATCTATGAGGAATAACGTCCATACTTCTTCCTAGGAAGATTATCTCTGATGTCATGGCCACATTTTTTTTGGCACTCAGACAAGGTTGTGTTGTGCACTATTGCATCTTCTATCAGATCTACATGCAATGGATAGATGCACTTTTGGCTACGCTGTCAGTATCAAACTATCACCCAGAAATATGTATCTGCACAAAATGTGCGCTGCAATGCACATAATCGTAACAGAAATAAACTGATTTCCAACCGAAAATGTCTGGGAACAAAGCATTTTCAAAAACACATAAGCTGAGATATAACTGGTGATTGATTATTCAGTGGTTACATAGTTAACTGAAATAAAACACAATAATATTATTCTTGAGAAGTTGTTGTATGTCATAATATTTTTTTTAACTTGCAAGTGTATTTTAGAATAGAATTAATGGCTATAAATTACTGCCATGATAAACTTTTCTGTCTATTGTCCATCTTTGGCTGAAATGAATCTAGGTTGCAATTACAACTGCTGGCCACTAGGCATAAACCAGTGGAGTGTTTATGTCAAGATTTCAACTGTAGGGCCTGATACTGTATGCAGTTAGAGCATTGCAACCTGTGCATTTGCAAGAACAATTGCTTTTGAATAGCTGTCACCTATAGGGACCACCATGTAGGAAAGGGTTAAATCTAAGCTTAACGTGCACAAATTAATTTGCACAAATTGTTTTCAAGACACTCAAACGGATTGTAATTGTGTGAATCTGCATTTCAGTCATCACAGCGAATTAAGGATTGTGTAATCATAATGTTCTTGGTATGTCATCTTGTAATTTTCGACTTGACTGAAAAAGCAAAACAAAAAAAAAAGGCTACAGACTTATTATTTTAATATCCATGTCAACACTTTGTGACTTGAATAACTTGTCTACCTCAGTCTTCTCCCCTCTGTTTGTTTCACAGTTTTTCCACCTCAAACTTCTTTCTTGTCTGTCTCCCTGTTAGGCGTTATACTGACATGCAATTTCTCTCTCTGCTGTCTCTTTCTGTCTTTCATTTTATTTTCATTTGATCTGCAAGGTTTTTGGAATTGATACATCCCACTCAAAAGCGTTCGCTTCTGTGTTGTTCCAGTCACTCAGCAGTTCCATATGGACAACATGTTCTTGGAATGCACTGAGGAAAAAAATGTCTCCCAGTCAAGTTCTTCGTTCATCTTCAAATATAAAATGAACCCTGTCAAAGGTCAGCTTCCCTGGAGACTTAGCTGATTGGTTTTCCATGCCTCATAAAAGACTTAGACATTGCGGTAGAACAGGCATGATGCAGAATGTGGAAAAAGGTGTGGCTGATGAGCCAGTTGACCTGCGCATATAATGGTGCAACTTCTTTAACTTATCAAAAACAGTGACATGTTAAGGGTTGAGAAAATAATGATTGTTATTATATTTTTGCTGGTGTTATGTAGATTTACAGTGAGCTTAAGGTCAGGACTCTGGGGTGGCCAATTCATTTGTGAATGGCCACCCCATCATGCTTCTAGAATATATCTTTCACAATTTGAGTCCTGAAATATACCTGTGCTATCATTTAAGAAAATGCGTCAAATATATTCAGGTCATCAGCTGACTTCATTTTATTGCCACATAATGTTGCTGAGCCAAATCATGACCAACTGAAGCAAACCCAGATCATAACACTGCCTTTAGGGGCTTGTACAGTGGGCACTATGCATGATGGGTACATCTCGTCAAGCGCTTCCTTTCTTACTCCGATGAACCCATCACTCTGGAATATGCTGAATCTGAACTTATCAGACCACACTGATCACACTTACTGGCAAATAGAAGCCTTTTTAGGGTAGTTAGGGGCACTGGGTTTCATAGTGATTTTGAAAATTGTAACTAAAGATCAGATTTATTATTCAGACAAATGAGCTTCTTAGGAAAAGCTCTTTGTTCATGCGTTCAGAGAAAGAGAGATTGTGTCACCTTCCCTCCAACATACAGGAAAAGTCAGGATCACCACAGAACACAGTTATACATGCAGAACCTGGAGATCGAGAAGGAATGTGAAAGGGTTTGAAGCTGATGCCTGCAGCTGTACTTGGTTACGGTGTGACCCTCATAAAAAAAGACCCTCTCTCTGCCTCCTGCCCCTATTAAAGGACCAAATTGAGAGCCCCTCCTTTTTCCTTTATTACCCCCTGGGGCAGTAAAAGGCAGCTGTCTCCTAACCCCCCCCAAAAACACACACATACTCGAACACATACCAAATGCAAACACACTAATTCATCACAGCCTTCACACATACCATCAAACAGTCACGTTGCATGATCAGACCATAAAGTCATTACACATCGACACACACGTTTTAATCTATGTACTTACATGAAAGAAAGGTGAGCAGCAGAGTGCATATGTTAACATTACTCATGCAGACACCTACAAAATCACACAGGTGGCCCCAAAACATGTTGAGCACCAATAAGAGCAGTAGCGTAGGCTGTGATGTTAAATCTTACCTACCAGGCCCAAGTTGAAAAACATTTTCTGTTTTGGTTATTGCAAGTCTCGGGTGTGTTGCCTTCTGGGGGGTTAAAACACATATGCACAAACAATTTTTATTTTTATTTTTTTTGGGGGGGGGGGGGTGGTAAGTATAAAGGTAGGCATTTGGATATGACTCATTACAGAGAGTTACAGGACAGAACGGTGTGCATCTACAAAGGATCTGACAGTTGAGTGTGAGAAACAGATGTCAATCTACAAGTCCTTGTGGGTTAGGAGAACAGGATTGTGGGTCAGATGTCTATTTGGCTCATTGGAGGATCCCACGCTGGCCCCACCCATGAGCCTCGAGCCAGTCACACCACACACACACACAAACACAAACACAAGACTGGCAAAGATTGGCATGCACTGCTATTTGGCATTCACACCCACACATCACATGCTAAGACACAGAACATGACACACACTTCAGTGTTCGATTGGAGCAGAAAAAAAAGAGTAATAAATTTCTCACGTTACTGCCAGTTCAGGCGATGGCAGCTAAGCTTCCCAGGTTAAAGAAAGGTCTAGAGCTTGTCTGTCTCACACAGAGGCAAAGGATGGAGTCATGCGGAAGCTGTGGATGAAACCATCACTCTCAGCCAAGTTTCTGCTCAATTGATATCTTTCATATTTAGAGACAGACATCAAATTTTCAATATAAAAAAAACAACATAATGTAAGGGGATATCAATTTCAGAGTTAAAGCATGATCTCAGCAGACATTTATACAAGATCTCAGAGTTCATCTCAGCGATTCAGACTGACATTAAGATCAGATATCACAGTAATCCCAGCACACCAAGCAGAGAAAAGCGGCAAACATGATCTGTGTGGCCTTTTGCTTTTAAAGAATTACAAAGATGTTTGAACGTATACCATCACTCAACAAATCCATACATCTATATATACACACACACACACACACACTTGTTGAGTGATATGTCTACAAGCATAAGTCTTATGAAATTTTACACAGTAGATTACAGTATGAACAGGACTGGAACAATACTCAGCTCAAGGTATAAATATACCTATTATGTGGAAATAAAGGCCAGACTGAGGAGTATCAGATTATTTCACCAAGCGTTGAAACTAAAAACCTTGGTCCTAACTGTTGTGAATGTATAGGGTAAAGAGAAATGGGTCAGAGATGGGTGATGTCAGTCTCAAAGCAAAAACTACACCTTTAGTCCCGTTTCTTTAGTAGTTTATTCAAAAGCATTATTTAAATTTTTTTTTAATGTAACACAACATTATTTCCCAAGTATTCAGAGATCTGCTAGTATTAGACGCATAATATCTTTGGCAGATTTCCTAGATACTTTTAACACCTTTCCAGTTCTGTCAGTGAAAAAGTCACATAACCAGTTATAAGTACCCACTGTGTAAGTAAACATAAGACTTTTTGTTGTAGCAGTTATTAATCCATTGATCAAATGCCTTCCATTAACCTGATGAATTAGCACCACAAAGCTAACTATAGCAATGGATATATTATTTCCAGACACAATGGCATATCCCAAATATTGACTGAAATTCACGTAATTATTAAATGTATAAACTTTTAGCATGGCTCTAAGTTAAGTCTCATCACTGTGTCTGTAAAGACACTTGGAATAATACATTATGATCTCATAAAAAAAGCAATAAAGTCACAAAGGAAATTACAGAAATAGAAAACTCCACTCGCTGATGTATTTATTTACTAGATACAGTATAATAGTTTAGATATTAACAATGCAATAAACTCGTTTAAATCCAACTTAAGATACATAATGATGATAAGACATGTATCTGACCAAGAAACAACCAAACATCTAATTTTGCAATTGCTCTGAAATGGAAAAACTATGCATAAAGAGGCTTTACTTAATGGTTCAAATCCAGATTGTTTAATTCCAGTTACATTGCAAAAGTCTTACACATGCAAATAACTGCTGTAGAGCACAATTGAGTTTTATAAGGAAATGAGCTCCTTAGTTTTACTGAACATCCTGCAGAACCAGCTACAGTCCTTCTGAGGAATTTGTCGCACCTGCTTCTTTTTTCATGCATGCAAAACCCAGAAGCCTTCTTTCTTTCTTTCTTGTCTGAAAAGTGATCTTTTACATAGATGGGCTATAAATATTTTCCTGTAAGTTTTCTGTTTTTTCCCCCATGGAATACTATTGTTCCGTAATCAGGAATGTTTTTTGTGCTGACTTAATAATAGAGTCATAAAATAAATATAACAATAAGTATATAAAAATAAAAAATAAAAAAATATATAAAATAAAAAAATAAAAAATAAAAACATGGAAAATATTCAACAGCTTAGAACTTACATGAATGCCAACAAACTACATGGCCTTGTGATGTGTGGGTGCCAATGTGCATTTATGGAACGTGCTCTCTGGTGGTGCCCCATTTTGTCAACAAGGCATGTCCACTTGAATAACTGTACTGGATTTTTTTTTATTGTTTGTTTTGTTTTTCACACCATTCTGTGTAAACTCAAGGTTGTGTGTAAAAATCCAAGGAGAACAGTTTTTTAAAAATGTATATATATTGAAACCAGCACACCTAGCACCATTTTTCCCTTTCCAAGTTTCCTTTTGATTTGAACATTTTGACAGTTTTCTGGATGTTTTATGCATTGTGCTGCCACCACAAAATTGGCTGATTGGATAATTGTATCAATCAGCAGAGGGTAGTTCTAGGGATTTCTATTGAAGTGCATACATACATACATACATACATACCAGGGCTTGACATTGGCACCCGCCCACCCGCCAAATGCGGGTAAAATTCGGC
>JAQMYL010000033.1:11826758-11844817 GCA_030014365.1 Clarias pachynema | reverse complement strand
AGATCTGTATGGAGGAGTGGGCCAAAATCCCTCCTGCAGTGTGTGCAAACCTGGTGAAGAACTACAGGAACCATTTGACCTCTGTAATTGTTAAAAAAGGCTTCTGTACCAAATATTAAAAGATTTTGACTCTTATTCGACACAGTAATTCACAAATAAATGTGATTTCCGGATTTTTCTTTTTAGATTCTGAGAGAACTTGCAAAATCACAGGGTGATCAAATACTTATTGACCTCACTGTACAATAACTCTGTAAAGTCTAATAGAGAGTTGATGTATACTGGCTGCCCTGATGTAAATGATGCAAATACAGTATGTAAAGAACTTTAACATTTTTAGATATCTATACTGTATACGAATTCCCTTTATTTATTTGTTTATTGATTTATTGTAGATATTTGCTCTAGACCTCACTTTCCAGAGCCGACCTCTAGTGGCAAAAATACTCTAGACTCTGCAGCCCTCTAGTGGCAAAAACAAAAAACTACTATTATCCTTATGTTGTCCATGATTCTGCTCCTACTGGGAGACCATGAATTGGACTAAACGGTATAGGAAATGGAGCGATAGATGGATTCTGCTCATTCAGTTGAAGCTGACTCTGCAGGTTTTTGTAGACATTAGCTTCAGAATTCAGTTCCCAGCATGCATTGCACCTTACTGTCACATTTTCCTATCTGTATTCACCTGCACCTTGTTCGGCCTACATAAAGTCAATGTTTCTAATCTTGTTCTGTCTGTTTGCTTGTTTTTTTTCCCTGTTATGCTGTTACATGGCTTTCTGTTTGAGCTGCTGTTATCATGTGTTAAATCAAGCTGAAGATGTGTGGGCTGACCGGAAGAGAGAGATGTGCAGTCAAGATGTGCCATGCTGATAAAGTCCTACAGAGTCCTGTAATAAAGTCTAAAAGTGCTTCAGTTGAGTTGTCAGGTTACATGGCACATTATATGTGGATAAGATATGAAATGATTTATCATGCTTTCTTAATTTACACACCCTAATAGTGTATAATAATCAGTATTGGGTGTAACGGGTTACAAAGTAACGCATTAGAGTACTTGGTTTACTTTTTTGATGTAACGAGTAATCTAACGCGTTAGGTCCGCCATTTAAGTACTCAGTTATTTAGTTACTTTTTCAAAAATGTAATCCGTTATTCAGACAATTTATGCAATCCGTGAGCAGTCATTCCCAATCCGTTATTGTGTGTGTGCGTGTGTGTGAAAGTCGTCCTACAAGCCCCGACCCCAATAACCCGTCCCCCTCTGTTATTCCTGCTGTTATACCCCTATCTCACCTATGTGGTTTGACTATGCGAGGACCGATGCGCGGAAAGATAGAAACTTAATCACAACGCCCCAACACTGTGAGTAGTTCACAGAAAATTAAACAAAACTGTTCGTCTCACCAATACATGCACCTGTAATAAAAAAACATAACTGATTATTTTGCAGTGGTCTCTTATTTTTTCCAGAGCTGTGTGTGTATATATAAACAGTCATGTGTAAAAGTTATGCGCAAAACTCATGAACAGCGACAGATGAACAACGACATACACTGTGCCATTATTTATTTAACAAAAACGAAACCAAAAAGAACAGCAGGTAATGCTAGGTACCCCCTTACTACCTCCATGGAATTCAGCCCTTGATTATTTGATCACCCACAGATGTGCAGACCTCTATAAAAATAGAAGTTTTGGCAGTTTGCTGTTCTGGAGCATTTAGGTGTGTTTGTGTTAACATAATGCCAAGACAGAAAGACATATTGTAAGCAATGGCCTTAGAGAAACAATTATTGCTGCTCATCAATTGTAAAACCATTTCCAGACAATTTGAAGTAAATGTTTCTACAGAAAGATTATTCAAAAGTGGAAAGCATAACAACTGCCAATCTTCTCAGGAGTGGACATCCCGGCACGTTTACCCAAAGATCAGACTGTGCAATTCTCAGATAAGTAGGGGAAAAAATAAAACATGAGCCACGTTTCAGACCCTACAGGCCCCACTGAGCAAGTTAAATGTTAAAGCCCATAATGGCACAATTACATGAAGACCGAATAATTTTGATCTGTTTGAGGGTTGCCAGGAGAAAGCCTCTTCTTTTAAAAAAGAACATGGAATCACAACTGAGGTTCACAAAACTGTATCTGAACAAACCACCAGGCTTCTGGAATAATGTCCTGTGGACAGATGAGACCAAAGTGGAGTTGTTTGGTTTAATCTCTAGTGGTATTTTTTGCAAAATCAACAGAAACACCATTTGAGCAGAAACACCAATTAAAAAAAACATAGAATTAAGAGAGGACACTATAATTTACACATGACTATATACGCACAGACACACACAAACACACACAGTTACCTTAATGATAATCAGAGGAAAATTACCAGATTGGTCAGTATAGTATAGTAATATCAGTAACAGTCACTCTTACCCTCACAAATGGAGTAAGCTGAAAAGGATGCACAAACAAAATCAATCTTTGATTTTGTATTTGTATTCTAAGCTTCGACTCCTGTGAGCTAAAAACAATAATCTGACACTATTAAGGGAACAGTTGAATATTAAAAAATTGGTCTTTTTACAGTCTTTCCCTGTCTAGTTTGTGTGTGTCTGTGCCCATGATCGCCTCAGATTCTGTTTCCTGGCTCACAGTAATGGATCGTGATGTCACCCAATAAATATTTACCTACAATCTACACTCCATCTATCCCCTAACTGTGGTGGCTGCCCCACTTTAGATATTGTTTACTGTAATTCAGTAGTTTGTGTATGGTATATGTGAATCGTATATTATTTATTGTGAAAAACTTTTGATGCCAACTTAGACTGTTTTTGTTTCATTTTGTTTCATTTGGGGATTTCATACATTACCTCATGCTCTCCACAACTGAGATTGATATGTCTTTCATTTTCCCCACGCTGTTCCTGGAAAGTTTTTCCTGTCCAACACTTATCAATCCTAATTGAACTTATCAACCAGTTACTTATCAAACAGCCATCTCTGATTTGAAGTAGGTCTCTTAGAGCAGAGAAAACAGGACTACTGTAGGTCCGTTCCGGTTCTTCAGGATTAGGGTTATGAATATGTAGTCTAATAAAACACTCTGGAGACACCATTAAGAATAAAGCACTGACAGTGTATTTCATTTATAATACAAATATGTTATTCATTTTCCATACCACCTATTCTGTGTAGTCTCACAGATGTCCTGGAACCTGTTATAGGACCCTCAGGCACAAAACAGATAGATAGGATGCTCACCTTTATTAAGATACAGGCACACACACATACACTTAATCATATGCTATGGGAAATGTACCACATGTCTTTGCACTGTGAGAAGAAACTGGAATACCTGTAGGAAACCCACCAAGCACAGGGAAAACACGTGAACTCCACTCACTCAGTCAGGAGGTGAGATTCAAACCTCAACACTCACTGGAGTTGTGATGTGACAGTGCTGGCTACTGAGCCAATGGGGAAAAAATAATTTAAATGTACTTGATATTTTAACTCAGAAGTTTAAATACAATTCACAGTGGAAAGTTATGTAGGCCTATGTGTTATTAGAATAAAAAAAGTATTAAAAGTTCTATAGCGACAGGGAGGGCACAGAGAGAGAGAGAGAGAGAGAGAGAGATGACTGTGGTTGGTTGGTTTGGGGTTTGAGACGTGGAGCTCGGTTGTTGACGGAGGGAAGCTTTTACAGTATAAAGCGCTCATTCAGTTTGCGCCTGAGCGCTCTGGAGGCAACCACACAGCTAGAGAGGGAACCAGAGTCACTTCACAAAGAACCATTGGACTAAAGTAGCTGCAGTAAGATTAATACCTGTAATTTACATTAGGGCAGTTTTCTAAGCTCACGCAGTAGTTCAGCAAGGCTAGACTGCATGCACTGTTTACTGACAGAACCAGGTTTTGGATTTGGACTAAACACAAGTGTGTGCGCGCGTGCGTGTGGAGATGCGTGGGAAGCCACTGTCAGTTTAAATGGGTCCTACATAAAGGTCTTTTAACGACAACAGGTGTTTAATGAAAGTTTGAAAGGCGAGCTCTGAACAAACCCTCGTTTCGGATTGGTGTTCATATACTTTCAGCTTGGTGTGTGTCACAGGCAAAGGTAAGAAACAAGAGATGAACTTTACTTCAGCTCTGAGATTTAGTAATATTGATAGTTTTTGATTATCTGACTGACATCATGCGTAAAAGATCTATTATCTAGTTAATAAATAACACTCATAAAGCCCTGATCGAATGTATATAAAATTAATTAATTAATTAATTAATTAAGTAAGTAAGTAAGTAACTCTTAGAGTGTCAAGTCAAGCTTTAATGCACTAACTCCAAGTGCTTTTGACGATTACAGTGGCCACTGTCGATGTTTGTCTGTCAAATCTGTTGCTCCTTCGGCGCTGTGAGGTCTTTTCTCTCTCTCTCTCTCTCTCTTAAACAGTGTGTTTTCTTGCCCTGGAGATGTACAGTGAGTGTGAAGCAGCACTGAGCTGGAGGCTGGGGCGCGCGCGCTGACATGATCGCGCGTGACACATAGTGCGACGTCTTGCATTTGATCAAAACGCGACAAGAAGAGAGATAAAGAGAGAGAGAGAGAGAGAGAGGAAAACTAGTTCAAATACTTTCACCTGACTTTAAAATGGAGATTCGAGAGTGCCTGCTACTACTAAAAGTCACCGTTCTGCTAAATGGTGAGTTTTCCTCATTTACATTTGCACTTAAACAGTATAATTAATAAACCATGCATGTTAATTAACCAACGTCAACAAACATTAGAAGCGATAATGATGTCTTATTTTGGACGAAAGGCTTGAAATAATTGGGTCTGTATTATTATTATTATTATTGTTATTATTATTATTATCCAGGAGCCTTATTTGGTGATTGGAAAACAAATAACTACATATTGTAAAAAAAAATAATAATAAATTAAAAAAATAAAATTCTTGGGTGAATTTTGGATGGATCGATAATTCACAAACACGATTTTCCCCCTGGGGTGGCACTGTTGCCTTGCACCTTCAGACTCAGGGTTCGATTCCCACCTCAGGTCTGTGTCCATTGAGTTTGCATGATCTCCCTGTGCTTGGTGGGTTTCCCTGTGAACTCCGGTTTCCTCAGGCAAAAAACATTCAGATTAGGCTAGTCAGCATCCTAAATTTCCCGTAGTGTGTGATTGAGCGTGTGAGTGTGTGCATGTGTTTGTGCCCTGCTATGGATTGGCACCCCGTGCAGGGTGTACCCCGTCTTGTGTCTGCTGGGATAGGCTCCAGGCCACCCACAACCCTGTGTACAGGATAAAGTGGTGTAGACAATGAGTGAGTGAGTGGAATGATTGGAAATGTGGGTGGGATATATATAAGGCACCAAGTGAACATTTTGTCCCTAAAGTTCATGTGTTGGAAACATAATAAAAGGGCAAGCTTAAGGATTTGAGTGACTTTGTCAAGGGCCAAATTGTAATGGCTAGATGACTGGATCAGAATAATTTCCAAACTGCAGCTTTTGTCAGATGTTCCCAGGACGTACCAAAAGTGGTCCAAGGAAGGACAATCAGTGAATAGGTGACAGGATCATAGGAAGCAACGGGTCAGGGTGCCCATGCTGACCCATGTCCACAGCCAAAAGCACCTATAATGGGCATGTGAGCATCAGAACTTGAACCACAGAACAATGAAAGAAAGTGGCATGGTCTTCAAATTTCTTTAACATCATGTGGACAACTGTGTGTGTGTGTGTTTCTTACCTGGGGAAAAGATGCACTAGGATGCACTATGGGAAGAGGCAGTGCCATGTTTTGGGCAGTGGTTCTGATGGGAAACCTTGGTTCCTGCCATTCATGTGGATGGATGTTTAACAACCTACCAAAACATTGTTGCTGATCAAGTAAACACATTTTAACTCTTTAATTGGCAAAATACATTACTGGCAGTGTGAAAAATTCATTATTTTACTATTTGATATCATGTCAAGTAACATGGGTAACATAATCATATTTAGATTTTTGGGAGGTTGGCCAAATTTTTGTAGATCTGAGCTTAACATTGCCAGCTCTAATATTTTGAAAAAGTACATTACCAAGCTACAAAGCAAAGAAGATGTTAATAAAGGGGAAATAAAAATTGTGATTTATTTTTCTTTGAAGAATTGGTTTAAATCGGCCAAATTAAAAGGCTTTCAACTATTAACCTGTTTAACAGTTAATCTGTTGAAGGTTCTGCCGCATCATCTCAATGGTGTTTAGGTCTGGACTTTGGTTAGGCAGCTACAGAATCTCAATTCTGCTTCTTTTGATCCAGTCAGTGGTAGTTTTGGTTCTTCTGCTTCAAATGACTGTTACTGTATAAACCAGATAAGTTTAAACTTTGAATCCTGGACTTATGGCCAGACACTGTCCTTCAGGATTTTCTGTTAAAAAGCAGAATTCATGGTTTTGTCTGTTATAACAAGTCTCAGCGGACCTGAAACAGCAAGGCATCCCTACTCCAAATCAAACTCCCACCAGCATGTTTGATTGTCAGTATGATGTTTTTATTGGGGAATGCTGTGTTAGCTTTACACCAGATGTGATGAGACCCATGTCTTCCAAAATGTTCCAGTTTTGACTCATCAGTCTACAGAGTATTATCCCAAAGGTCTTCGGGATCAACAACATTATTTTCTCAATGTGAGATGAGCCTTTATGTTCATCTTAGTTAGAAGTGCCTTTTAGCTTGCAACTCTCCCATTGATACAAATTGTGCCAATTCTGCTTCTAATGGTGGGATCATGAACGTTGACATTATCAGAGGCAAGTAAAACCTGCATTTCCTTCGATGCTCATGTGGGGTTTTTCGTGGCTTCCTGTACGAATTTTAATTCACCCTTGGAGAAATTTTGATAGGCCAACCACTTCTGGGAAGATTCAACACTGTTGCATTAATGCCTCTAACAAAGGTTCACTGAGTCCCAGAGCAGTCTTCGTAACCCTTTCCAGACGGTTATATTTGAATAACTTTCTGTCTTAATTTTTTGATCACAGCTGTGTTTTTTTTTATTTTTTATCATAACCTATGTGCTTATTCAGCTATGTCACATTGCTGGAAAGGTTATGTTTAGATTCAACAGGGCTGGCACCATTTGTGTGTGCCTTATTTAACCCACTTATCAATAACATTGTGTTTATGGTGTTTTCTGAGTAACCTTGGGCCATTTACTTATTAACACAAGGACAGTTGGTGTTTGCTATTTTAATTTAAATAATGCAAACTTTTATGAGTACTTGTTTCTACATAAAGTCGACTAAAAGTTCTAAGTTCTCAAACGTTTTCAGAATATTCTGAAAGAGAGTAGTTGCTATGTTTTACGCTAAGACTCAGTAATGAGCTCTTGGCCCCCGAGTGACCAGCATGCTTGGCTATTTCTGTGCTATTTAAGTGGTAACAAATAGGTAACAAACAGTTCAGTCAGTTTCTGTTTCCCATTCAGGTGTAATGGCCTTAAATCTAGCGTAACAATGCCACGTTGGTCATGAAAGCCAGCGAAGGAGGCCTTTGTTAAAATTCAAAAGTGGGACATAGGACTCAAGATTAGGTATATCTACAAATTTTAATGAAAGGTCTCAGGCTACTTAATGATCCATATACAGTAGGATTAAGAAACATATGCTTCTCTTTTAAATGCTACTCATGCATGTTTTTCTGTGGATGTCCAGGATAGACTGTGTTGTATTAAATGCTAACATATTGTTGTTCTTTCATATCTTTCACAATTCAGGGAATTAGCATGGTCAATAAGTCCCCATTATTAACTATAAAGCAACTGTGAACTATGACGTGTATAAGAGTTTACAGTAACTGACTGATAGATAAATAACTATGCAGTGGACTTATCAGGAATATATCCATCAGCCATAACATTAAAATGATTAACATTTAAGATTTATGCACTGTTAACTTTTTTCAACAATTTGAGCTACATTAGCTTTCCTTTGGGATTAAACCAAGCAGGCTAGCCTTTGGTACAAAGGTACTTGTGACCTTTTGGATTTTTTTATTCTAAATAATGTGGCAGTATAAGCCAAGTCACACATTAGCCTTCAAATTGGACTCATGATAGTAGTAGAGAAGTAGTAGAGTCTTGCCTCCTTCATTATTTTCTGTACTGTAGGTGTCAGTGTTCCTTAATCAGAAAAATATGGCTTGCATAAGTACACCAGATGGTGTGTGTGTGTTTTACAAATAGCAGCTTATCTGTAGGCATTCATACAGTACTCCAATACAATAAATACACTTCATTTAT
Organism: Clarias pachynema; assembly: GCA_030014365.1. Classification (NCBI taxonomy): domain Eukaryota; kingdom Metazoa; phylum Chordata; class Actinopteri; order Siluriformes; family Clariidae; genus Clarias; species Clarias pachynema. Next base: position 11,836,516 of record JAQMYL010000033.1, on the reverse strand, counting down.
TACTGCATAGTTTCTGCATAGTTACCAATGATTGAACAATACTAAGTGTTTCCAAAAAGGGCTCTCATAAAAACATTGGTAATCCAGTGCCATGCTGGGGAGTAAATAAAATTACATATGGAGTTGTGCATAATGTCTCTAATTAAACCACAACAGAATATTTGATTATACACGCACGTGACAGTAGCTGACCAAAGTTTACATAGTTACTGTACTGTGTCAAGCGATTTACATGCACAAAGCCCAGCTCTAGTGGTTATGTGTATTGCATGTGTGTGTTGTGAGTCGTGTATGGTACTGTTAATGGATTCTACAGAACTTCTCTGTTTAAACTTGTGATGAACAAGTTCAGCCATATTATGCTGTACTTAGATGAAGAACACAGGTGCAGGTTCAGGGAATTGTCCGGCCCCCCTACATTCATTCTTTCAACCCACACCTCTCAGGAGGACTGGTAGGATGAGAATAAATCATAATAAGTAAAAAAAAAAAAAAAAAAAAAAAAAACCAACCACAAAACAGAATAAAGAGAATGGGTCTGTGAGAGAAAACCTCTGAAGTGAATTAGAAAGGAAGCTAGGTGTAATATACTTAACATACATGACAGTGAGACTGAGACCGTTAGATTTGGCAAGATGGGAAAGTAATAAGCGAGTCATGTGTATGTCTTGGTTTGCTTGGTTCCTGGTATAGCTTTTTTATCCTTGTCTGTAAGTATAGCAATAAATAATGACTAAACATCAACATAAATACTGTGCTGACTGAGGTTTGGTTTATGTAGTGATTTATTTGATCATTAATCTATATTTAAAGTAAGTATGCGTTAATAAGCATCAACTACTTATTTAACCTTGTGGAGAGGAGCAGAGGGGAAGTCAAAGAGAAAAAAAAGAAAGTTTGCAGGAGAAGAGAAAAACAGATAGAAACTTATTGCTCAAAAACAGTCCAACCCCCTCTTGCACTCTTTCTTGTTGTATATGTACTGCATGCATAAGTGTAGTATTTAAGTGTGTAGTGCATATTACAGCGCATGCAGTAAGCCGATTTGCTAATGTGATTTGCAGCAGTTAAGCCAATGAAGCATTTAAAAAGAACTAAGACAAGGAAAGCGATAAACTGTAAAGGAATACTCTGTTGCATAGGGGTCCATATTCCAGTGGTAGATGTTATTCTGCAGTAATCTGTCCCATATGGAGCAGAGTGTAAGGTCAGTTTATCCTGGCACTCCTGAACTGTACGTTTACAGTGAGAGTGACATCACAGCTGTGTTTGAATGTGATCTATGTAGGGTTGTGTTTGCATTGGTAAAAATTTTTAATGTATAAAGGGAAACTTTTCAAAGCGTATATGTTAATTCACATGCTTTATAGCCTGTATTTATATATCATTCTCTGTTTTGTCTTTGTAGATTGAACTGACGTTTTTCGTTTTTTAAAATTTTTTTCTTACTAAGCTCTGAAAATGCATAGTGATATTATGCTATTGTTCTATTATTTATAATGCGGAGATATTTAAAGAACCAATTCACAGTTTTTAAAATGTTTGCAGATGTAAAAGTCGTGTGAATTTCCTTAAAGGAAATCCTTAAATCATTGTATATTTTGTATATTGGTATTATTGGACCCCATTAATGATTTCGTTTAGACCTTATGTTAGCTTTTTTTCCTACACGAAAATACGCAAATAAAGAGTGTTTGCTGATACCCAGTATATAGCAGTCCACACTGATATGACAAAAAGAATTGTAGGTCCATTGTGCAAGCAGAAAAGTCTTCAAAATATTAAAAACTTTTCTAATAAAGTGCACTTTGAGTCTAACGTTTGTATGCAAATAGATAAAGTGTGTGGTTAGTGGTGTCTCTGTATGTACATCGGATTACATAAATGACCTGTGTTATCTGCTCAGTTTGTTCTCACTCAGGAATGATGCACTTGACCTTTGAACTGATCATTCACACCTTTATATCAGCACAACATATACCATATACAGTAGTATGAAACTCTAAGTTATAACAATGGCGTAATTAATAATTTGGCGTAATTAATAATTTAAAATCTATTTTGTTACATTTTGATATTTTGTTTGTCAGGCATTATAATTTTTCAATATATCATGAATGACAGTGACTGCAGATCACTTAAACATTTGGTGAACTTGCATCAGATATAAAATGACAGAATCACAGCTAGGTTTAATAGTAAAAGTAAGAGCATTTGCACACACAGTGAGACTCACTGGTTTGCTATGGAGCATAAAGATTGGACTTTAGAGAAATGGAAAACGGTCGAAAGGACTGATAAATCGAGAGTGATGGGTGCGTCAGGGTAAGAAGGGAAGCACATGAAGCGATGCACCAACCATGCATAGTGCTCACTGTACTGTACCAGCAATGAAAGCAGTGTTATGATCTGGGGTTGCTTCAGTTGGACAGGTGTAGTCTCAGCAACTTTATGTGGCAATAAAATGAAGTCTGCTGACGACCTGTACTGAATGACCAGGTTATTCCATATGTGGAGTTTTTCTTTCCTGACGGCACAGGCACATTCTAGGACTCAAATTGTGAAAGAGTGGTTCTCTGGGAGCACAAGAAGGAATTTTCACACATGACTTGGCCACAACATTGTGCATCATAATTAAGGGCAGTTAAATAAAATATTAGTATGCACCTAAGACTTATTTGTAACTGTGGCAGTGGTGTGTGTAAACACTGGCAGGGATGTGGTGTGGTTAGGAGTTAGGGACATGGTTGGTGCAGAGCTTTTACTCATGGTTAGGTTCAGTAAGGACCAATGACAAGCAATTAACTATTAGTCATCTGGAGGTGATTAGTAATGTAAGTAACTGAGTGCATAAATGTGTGCAATTGTGAGAGTGTGTGCATGAATGAGGAGAGATCTATCCTGCTGTTAGATCCATCCACCACCACACTGCATAAATGTTTACAGTTGTCATGACAAAGCCCTGGAGCCAGTGAGCTCAGACAGGGAGGAAACAACACTATAGATACTAGTTTTCTTGATAACTAGATGATTTAGGTTGATAGCTTGGCAACATAAACAGGACACAAAAAAGACATGACAAGAAAATAGGCCATGATAGATGAGAGATGAGAGATGTAGACAGCAAAACCTCTGTTGGATGAAAGAAAAAAGAATAACTAGAAATCATATATTTGCAGAATGAATCCAGCCCTCAAGTGGTTCCATGCACATTTACTGGACATGAATCTAAGAGAGAGGCAACATAATAATGCAGAATTATATAAGTATATAAAGAGAGAAAAAAATGTTGAAAAAATATGAAATATTCCTCACCAAAAAAAGTAAAAACATCTCAAAAGAAACAGAGAGACCCTTCGATTGGAGCAAGGGCAGTATCATGTTTGAGGTTGTTGGGGTTTGGGCCTCTGCCTGCTGTCTTTCTGAATCTTTGCCTTTCATGTCTGTCTCTGAGTAAACAAGCCCATGAAACCCAACCAAAGTTGAGCTCTGACCAGAGGGAATGAGTTGCCTTCATGTGTATGGGTTAAAAACACACCTCACACACAGTACTGTGGTAAACTGCATTCCCCAATGGTTGCACTTTTGTTTTTGCAGCCACATTGTTTAAAAGAATGTAATCAAGAAACTATGTGCATTGGGGGTCGAAGTTGTTTTAATCTAAATTAAATTGCGGTGTAAAAAATTCTCTCTTGTGGGCAATCTCTCTCTCTCTCTCTCTCTCTCTCTCTCTCTCTCTCTCTCTCTCTTTCTCTCTCTTTCTTCCTCTGTCTCTCCCTCACACATATATACACTTACACTCCATCATGTATTAAAGGGAAGTCTGTGCATTATACAGAAAGCTACTATGTTCAGTAGTTACTACAAGTGACATTCTTCATCTCTCTCTATATATATTTCTCTCTCTCTCTCTCGTTCTGTCCTTTCTCTCAGGGTCTCATTTTCCTAAAATTTTTGTACTGACATATGTTGAATATGACCCATTACAGTAGCACATATTTGTTTATCCGCTCCTTTTTAGGCTGGAGTCACACATCATTCTGATTATCTTTCTCCTTATCTCTCATCCAGGACTGTGCCAGTGTTTTAACATAGACGTGAATCGGCCACACATCTTCAGCGGGGTAGAGGACACTCTGTTTGGATTTTCTGTGCTACAGCATGAAGTTGGGGGAGAGAAACTGTGAGTATTCAGTTTAACTGGTTATGACTGACTTTGTGCTAAATTAATTTATTCTCTTTGAGGAATAGGCTAGAACTAGGAAGTTCTTAAGTAGGAATACAATATGACAGGGCAAGCTGTCAGAGCCATAGGCATGTCATAGTTGTGGTGTTAGAAGATTAGACAACTTTTTCTGAAATTCTCAGATTTTTTTCCCCCTTACATTGGTATGAAATATTTAGGAACACAATCTTTAGTAAATGAACATTGGTGGAAATTTCTTTGTCCTTCGTAATCTCTTTGCCAGTGAAGTCGAAGTGATACTCAGATTTAGTGGGCATACAAGATGCATATAAATTATTATCTGATGATTGCATTTGAATAGTTCCTGGCTCTTAAAATTAATTCCCTTTGAAACCCTTTTCTCAAAGGGAACTTTTTTTTCTAGGATTCTAAATAAAACCCTGAAGAGATTCTAGGAATTTTGACATTGTTAACTATATAGTGTCTTAAGCAAAAGTAAGGAAATAAGTTCTCACTTCAACTATTGTTATCATCTACATCAGTTTCTGTCATACAGTATAACATGTGATAAAAGTCACTCGTATGATTTAAATAAAGTTCCACACTGTAATTTTTGGTCGGTTGCAGTTTAGCAGTTTACAGTAGCTTTGCCCACATTTATTTTCTTCCAGAGTTGCATAACATTTTGGCTGAGATTTTGTTTTGATTATGGAAGAGGTGAGCCATTCCGTAAAGTTTTCTCCAACACATCTCTTTTAAGTTAAGTTAAGTCAGAAATCTGTATGGCCAGTTGGTGTGTAAAAATAATTCCTCATGCTCCTGGAAGCACTCTTTTACAATTTGGGACTGATAAATCTTGGTATTGTCTTCCTGGAATATGCCCATGTCATCAGGAAAGAAAATCCTTTGATGGGATAAACTGGTTATTCAGTATAGTCAGGTAGCCAGTTTACTTTATTTTATTGCCAAATTATGTGGCTGAGTCTACACCTAACCAGCTGAAGCATAACACTGCTTCCAAGAGGGTTGTACAGTGGGAACAATGCATGATGGGTGCATCGCTACATGTGCTTCCCTTCTTCCCTGACGCACAAATGAATTTGGAATGATAATCTGGAATAATGACTCATGATTCAGACCACATTCAGTTCAGTTCTAGTTCAATTCAGTTTTATTTATATCGCACTTAAATTACATTATCGCAAAGCAGCAAAATAAAAAATAAAAAAGATGTTGAGCAAACTGGGGTGATGGTGAACAAGGAAAAACAAGGAAAAACTCTCTCAGATGACAATAGAAAGAACCCATCCTTATTTAGGAGATATCAGATAGATATCATAAAGGGCTGATTTGCAATGGAAAGCTCCCTTTGACAAGTAGCCGCTATCTTATAACTGCATAGCTTATAAGCAATGTTTTAGACATTTTAGGTGGACTGACTGCATCTACCGCTGTGTTTGTTAAAATGACTCCTTACACAAAATGATCTTTTCAGTCAGACAACCAAAGCAAAGTTAAAAGTAGCCTAAAGTAAAACCTTATCATACTGTTTTAGTCAAAGGCAGATATTTTGGCTGTTTCATGCACTTAATGGGTTTTCAAGACCACCACACATAGACTGTAGGACATACAGTACATACAGTACATGTAAATTATAGATTATCTTGTTTTGTGAAGATGTCTTAGTTGGCAATGCGTGTTACTATTTTTTAATGTTTTCGTTTGCGACACAGGATGTTGGTTGGTGCTCCATGGGATGGTCCACCTAATAACAGAAAAGGAGACATTTACAAATGCATGATGGGAGAGGAACTGACTTCCAACTGTTCAAAAGTGGGTCTAGGTATGAAAATGACAAACAAATCAGCATTCTTATACACACTATTCACACAATGATGATTATTCTAGGCCTAATGTTTGGAGTATAACATGTAAGTACAACATGTAAGGCTAACATTGTGTCTTATATTTTTATGTACAGCTGACACTGCATTTCAGAATGTGTCACGGAATCTGAAGAACTCTCACTTGGGTATGACGCTTACCCCCAATAAACCCAATGGATTTCTGGTAAGACTAATGAATGAACAAATAGGGGGAGTTTATTGGGTACTGAAGCTGATTGATATCCATGAAACAGAATTTCACATCACATCCTGAAAAAGGTGAAAAGTTCCCCATAATGTAATATTTTAGATTTATTCTTTTATGAATGAAGTAGTTTAATGACTTATAATTTAACTGCCTAACTTCATTTTTAAATGACTCTCTATTTAAACATTAACCAGGTTCATCCCTGCACAGCATTCCAGATTAGATGAGGTCTGCTGTTCTAATAGTGTTATTGCCGTAAGCCGGAGCTGGCCAGAAAAATGGCTCAAAGCTGTTAAATATTGTTAGTACCAACTGAGTAATCTAATTGAAGGAGAGGATTTTCATGAGTGGTGATATAAAGCATAACAAGTGCACTTTTGAAGCACTTTCAGACAGAAAACACACCTGATATGTGGTTAAATAAACAGACAAATTATCATCTGTCGATAATAAATGTTATTTGTGGAACTGTTATGTTAAAGCAATATCACAGTCGAGAACATGCTGTTGTACTGAATATCAGCACAGCTGTGATCCCATAATGACATGCTAATATTCAGCACAGAAGCATTCCTTCTTTTGTGATATTGCTTAATAAACTGTTGCCCTTATTTTAATTTATTATTATTTATGAAGTTGCATATTGGGATAGATATACGTGTCTGATGGTTTGCTCGGTATGCTGCACCTGTTAGTGCCGTAAATGCTTTAATTCCTCTGCAATCCTGCACTGATTTATATCTTTATATTTTATATAAGCTGACCTGGTTCAAGTTAACTTAGGCAAAGGTAAACACCACACCCCTCATGCTAACCAAGGAAACAGACAGAGGCAGATGTAAGCCAGGCTTAGGAAACAGCGGAAACCTCACCTAACCCCAGACAGAAAAGGGGTATTTACATATAAGTTACACACCTAATTACATGGTCTTGCTCTCTCTCCCTCGCTCTCATTCTCCACTCAGTCAAACACAGGCTTCTGTGTCGGGCAGAACATAGCAAGCCATCTCAGTCCAGTAGTGGAGCTGTTCCATTGGGGGATTGGTGGAATTGCAGTCTGACTGCTGCCAATGCATGTGTGTAACCAAGAAATAGTTGTACGGTGTATGAATAATTCACTCGGGAGCGAAGGGGAATGTTTGTCTAGGGAAGTGAGTAAGAGTGTGTATGTGTGTGTGTCTGAGAGAGCGAGAGGGGAGAGAGGGAATGCTTATTCAAAGCACCTTGTACAGGGGTAGAAGTCATTCTATTCAGTTGATCACACTGCGTGTTGTTGAATTATCACCACATAGTTAGTTGTATTACCGTGCATTACAGATGTATGTTTTTGGGTTTCGAGTTCTGTGAATGATTCTTCCTGTGGTCTTGTGTGTCAGTGTATCCATGCATGTGTGTACACTGAATGGCTTTTGCTGTGGTCAGGGCTATACCGGGATTGGAATACAGCTCTAGCTCTTTGTAATGACAGACCTTGCAAAAGCCAAAGCACCTCGCGCTCTTTCTCTGTCTCTATTTCTGTCTCCCTCTTTCTGTATCTCTTCTTCTTTCTCTTCATCTCTCTGCTCATTCTTTCTCCCTTCATTATTTTCATTTTCAAGTACTGTATGTGACATTTAGCGCAACAGGGAGTGAGCGGACAAGATCATTTTCCCAGGCCCCCCCCCCCCCCCAGCCACCCACTTCATCCCTTCCTGACCCCAGACCACTTTTGCTTCTTTCATCTTTATGTTTTCGCTCTCTACCTTATCCTCTGTTTCCCTGTCCTGCTCTGGTCCTCTTTGGTTTTTCAGTCAAATAAATGGTGGGCTTTGAAGATGTAAATATCTTTATGCTTTATTTTCCTTCGTTCTCTCTATTCCAACCCATTTAATTGCCTCATTGGAGTGTGGTTTCCAGCTCTGCTGAAGCATTTATGACAAAGACTAACATTCGTCAACAACTGCCTCTACCAGTCACATTTTTTCCCTTTTTGTTTACCCTCCTTACTTATTTTTCTTTTGTTACCACTGCTTATTATTTCTTTTCATGTGACCCATTCCTCCTTTATCTTCTTGTCCTTGCCTCCTTCTGTGTTTCTCGTTCACTCCATTGATCTTAATAGAAAACAGCAGTAGCTCTAACTCTCCACGGTAACACCAATCTGCCCTTGCCAGAAATAAACCCAAACCCGAGAGTTCATTCACTCTGAGAAACTAACTTGAAAATCCAAAAGGTATATACAGTGCTCTATGCAAATAAATATTTATAAAAAATAAAAGATACTCTGGTTTGGTATTTTAGCAGGCTATGGTTTAAAGAAGGAGGACATAATCTGATGCGGAAGCACTACAGTATATTGAAGCAGCAAGCCAAGTGTGTGCGTGTGTTTGTTTTCAGGCCTGTGCACCACTTTGGTCTCAGGAGTGTGGCACATCTCTCTTCAGCAAAGGGATCTGTGCATCTGTCGACAACGACTTAGAGCCTAAAGAAACCATCGCTCCTACAGCACAGAGTGAGCATGACTTGTACCGTTTAAGTTAAAATGTAATAAAAAGAAAGAAAACATATGACCTTATAAAGAATCAGTACTACTAACCTCTACAGCCATTTCAATCTGTCCAGAAACAGCTAAACTATTTATAAGTTTTTGTTATTTTCTTTTCTTTTATGTTATTTTAGGTTTTAATGTTGGTTTTAATGTTGTATTGGATGTTTGGTTGTGTTCCAGGATGTACTACCTATATGGACATAGTAATAGTCCTTGATGGTTCTAACAGTATTTACCCCTGGTCTGAAGTGCAGAACTTCCTCAAGAACATCCTCAGCAAGTTCCATATCAGTCCAGAGCAGATGCAGGTGAGTGTGTTAAGTTGGCTTTTGGGCCATTATATAACATGTTTTTATGGGTTTGCATTTCACTTAATTCAGTGCAACCTAGTAAGCCAAAGTCAAACTAAAGTCAGAGAATTTATCAAGAAAAGAAGAGTTCTCTGACTAAAATATTAATAGGGTAATGTCTAATAATTTGTGTTATAAGAAAAATTTGAGTACCAAATTAGGATACTGCTGACTTTGCAAAATTCCAGACTGGGTTCCAGTCCTTATCATGGTTCTTCACCTGTCCACTAGATACAGATATTGTAATAGTAATACAACTTGACATATACTATATACAGAGTATTTATTCTCTTAAGCTTTTCTACATATTGCACATTCTGAAAATGAAATTTATTGGAATTATATTTTATGAATCTATTCAAAATATTCCATGATAGTAAATGGGGGTGAACGTTGTTATCGTTCATAAATTATTTACAAATAAACCCCCAACATTGCTCATCACAATGAGAACACCATGCCTCATAGAGGAGCATGGTGTTGGTAGCATCTCAGAATAATGCCCTCCTTATCTGGATTGTAGTGGTGGTGGTGTGTGTGTGTGTGTGTGTGTGTGTGTGTGTGTGTGTGTGTGTGTGTGTGTGTGTGTGTGTGTGTGTGT
>JAQMYL010000033.1:11807832-11818358 GCA_030014365.1 Clarias pachynema | reverse complement strand
GTATTGTTGTAGAATGTAGAAAATAAATCACTAAACAAAAACAAATAAATTTGCAAGTGACCCCAAACTTTTGAACGGTAGTTTATATATATACGGTAGGGGTATACTGTAGCTACTGTATATCATACTGCCCAATATACTGTAACAGTCAGTTTTACTGTAGTAATGTGGCTTCACGGTATTGTTCCTTTTTGTTGTGGTAAACTGAATGTGCTTCAGAATAAAAAGTTTTGATGCCGCTCTGATTAGCTACCTCACTGATGTTGTTCTCCTTAGGAATGGGCTCTACATTGTATAATTGCTATATTATACAGCACATGCGAAACTAATGAATGTAGTGTCATGGACATCTCACTTGTAGAGTTGATGTTCACTATAAATGTGCACTAGCTGTTTCATTGTTTCGCCTGCCTGTCTTCACCTGTCTGGGAATACTATCCGTCATCTAGCGTGAGCTTCCCACTTTATGGTCTATCCGCATCTCCCCATAAACCATCAATTGCAATTTGACCAAACCTTCACAGAACCTTTAATAGGAAGCATACGTAGATGTGCATTAGCTATTTTATTTTTTAAAGTAGCATGTTCAGTGGGCAGGCGAAACATGTCTTTGTTGGAAGACTCAGATTTCTTTTATGTTTTATGTTTGCTTTATGAATACATATGCAACAATCCTGTTGGATGTTGATGACTTTGTGTGACTTTTTTTATTATTATTTCATTGGAATTGAATGTTTTATGTTCTGACAGGGACACTGGGATTTAATCAAAGTACCTTCCTCATGGAGATGTCACAGATTGGGTTCTCAACACATATTTTAAATGTGAGTATTCTTGTTGTTGTTTTTTTTTTATGGGTTTAAAAAGTTTTTTCTTGTCAATGGTACCTGCATACATTTCAGTTTGTTTATCAATCAAAGATATAAAGCATAAACTATCTTAATTGGTGTCGTTGTCTGATCATAATTTAATGTTGTCCCAGACATGCAGTCAGATTCATTCAAAGTAGGTTCCAGGAAATCTGCCTTTGTCAGTGGCATACTCCTATATTATATTCACAAATCAATTAAGTTTAATATCTGTAAATGATGTCACATGTTGGCGCCTGTATTCCTTTACATTTAGTATAACTATTAGTGAAGATTACAATACAAATAGATAAATAATATATAAAATATCCCAGGATTAAGTGAACAGTGTGCTTGTTTGTTTGTGTCAGTAATGATGTCTTTGTTATACAGTACTGAATAATCCGTTGTGTTATTTCCTAGGATGGGATCTTGTTTGGCATGGTGGGAGCTTATGATTGGGAAGGAGGGGTGTTGAAGGAGGGTATTGATGGAAGAAACATGCCCCCCCGAGAAGCCTTCGAGAAAGAATTTCCCATCAAGCTAAAGAATCATGCAGCATACCTAGGTAGCTTTTCCTTCATTGAACTAAAAAGACAAAATGACAAACCTAATGGCAAAGTAGATACTATTAGCTTCAGTTTCTGCTTTCAATTCTTTTTAGGCTACATTGTGCAAAATAATAAAGCTGTATATCAAATTCTGAAAAAGCACTGGACAAACTAGTGGCCCAGCTGAAATCACTGATTCTGAAACTGAATGCAGTGCTTTGTAGAAACTTCTTATAGCTTAATAATGGGTGGATGTGCAACGCGCATTCTACAGCAGTGCCGGGGAGGCTTGACATCAGACGCTAGACTAACTGAGTGGGATTGGAGAGTGACATACCACTCTTAGCACTCTAGTGTGAACACAAATTAGCCTTCACAGAAATTTAACCTGCTTTCTTTTTCGTCTGCCTGCATCTCTTGTTTTCCCCCCACTGATTAACTCAAATCAGCTCCTTCTGAATGTATTATTAAGCTATACAATCTCTAACATAGATCAAATGTACTTATGTATTTCAATAAGCCTGTTAGTAGCCTGTTAGCCTGTTAGTTGGTTCTGTGTGTGTTCCAGGTTATACTGTGTCCTCAGTGACAGTAGGTGACTGGAGAAGACTCTATGTGGCTGGGGCACCCAGATTCAAACACAAAGGAAAGGTCATTCTCTTTGACCTGAGTCTAGATGGAGATGTCAACATCACACAGGCCATTGAAGGAGAGCAGGTAAAGATTATTAATTCATCAATCCATCGATTAATTTATCTTCAGCCTCACCGGGTCATCTCCGCTTCTAAGTATTTATTTTTATCTCTGTTATTCTCTGTTTCCAGATTGGCTCCTATTTTGGCAGCGAGGTTTGTGTGGTGGATGTAGATCAGGATGGTATAACCGATATCCTCCTGATTGCTGCTCCCATGTTTCTGGGAGCAGGAAACAAAGAGACAGGCAAAGTCTATGTCTACTGTCTAGATGGGGTAAGAAACATAAATGGAACAGGAAGGCATTCACTATTTTCCTGCCACTCTTAATATTAATTTCTCAGAATGTGACAATTTTTAAAGGTAACTAAATTCCCTCCCTAGAATGATTTTGCTCCGAACGGGACCCTGCATGCTCAGCAGAAAGCCCAGGATGCACGGTTTGGTTACGCCATGGCTGTGGCTCCAGACCTCAACCATGATGGCTATTCTGACCTTCTAGTGGGAGCACCGCTGGAGGATGATCACCAGGGTGCACTTTACATCTACCATGGCGATGAATTCTATATAAAACCCCATTACAAGCAGGTAAAATAATAACTGTGTGCCATATACTGTATTGGTGTGCACAGTTAACACATACACTAGATTAGTGATGATGGTGTGAAAAAAAATAAATTCTGTGAAAAATGTGCCTTATAACATATGTCCACGAGCTCATCACTATTTTTTATTCTCCTTCTGTCATCTATATCTGACATTTCCCTTCCTTACCATCTTTTGCTGTCTTGTTTGATATTTCTTCCTGTCTCTTTGCCTCCTCCTGTAGCGTATCTCTGCCTCCTCTCTCTCTGCAGGCCTGCAGTATTTTGGCCGCAGTCTGAGCGCTTTGTTGGATATGGATGGAGACAAGTTACTGGATCTGGCAGTCGGAGCCCATGGCAGTGCCGTTCTCCTGAGGTGATTTACATCACCAGCACATGGCACAGTTTTTTTCATAGTGTTTCCTGCTGCTTATGTTCACTGTTGTGTTCAGGTCTCGCAGCATAGTTCAGATCAACATGAGCCTGTTCTTTCAGCCTCACTCCATCAACGTCATACAGAAGAACTGCCACAAGGGCGGCCGTGATTCAGCATGCCTTACTGCCACCGCCTGCTTCCTGGCTGTGTCCCGTTCCCCAGGCTCAAATGGCACAACCTTTGGTAAAGTTTTATACGCCTAAAATACATTTATTTTGTTTTACTGATCTTTATGTATTGTTTATTTATTATATTTATTTTTTCATATTTATTTTATTACCATACTTTAATAGCCATGTATTAACTCTCAGTTGAGAATCAATTCTCTCCTTGGTCATTTTTCAGATCTGCAAGTGGGGGCCATGTTGGATGACAGGAAGTTGTCTGCACGTGCTTTGTTTGATGCTAACTCTCAAAGGCAGATACTGACTGGGGTCAGAGCTGAAATAGGAAAGTCTGTGTGCCACACACTCCCCTTCCATGTGTTTGTAAGTCCACACAAGACAGACAGACAGACAGACGGATTATTGTTGTTTCCTTACTGTTTCTGTATCTCTGCTTGTTTGATCAACAGGACACAGCAGATTACATCCGACCCATCAGTTTCTCTCTGAACTTCAAAATCAATGACACAGATAGTGGCCCAGTGCTCGATGAAGGCTGGCCAACCACACTTAAGAAAACTGTGAGTGTCTACAGTCTTTGCTCAAACCAAATAAGAGAACACCATTAGGACTAAAACCTTAACACACAATTCTATATTCACAGCAGCAGTAATGAGGCATGTCAAACCAGATGCTAGTCATTTATATTTAATGGGGTTTGTATAGTGACAGGAGACCAGATGAAGGACCATCGTTTTATGAAAATTAGAAGCAAAGCGATGTGACGATTCCCAGAAGTGAGGCATGGAGTTAAATTATTTTCATCATTCATTAATTTTCTGTAACCACTTTATCCTGGTCATCATCATGGTGGATCTGAACCAGTGAATGATTCTTCTAATGCTGCTTGTGAACAGTATGTAAATGGAAGGGAGCTGTTTTTGTTGAGCTAATTTTTAGCTCATTTTAAGTTAAAGACTGATTTGTGAATAAATCGGAAGCTTTGCATACATGCTATAGCTAACGATGAAATTGCTAGGTTGTAAGAGGGGCGTTCAAGTCAACCTTGGATTTGTGAATGAAGGCATAAAACCGATCAACATTTACAGAAAACTTTAAGCAAGGTACGATGTAAAACAACTGAATGGTGCAAACACTTTATAGAAGGCCTTAATCCTGGCCAAAGTGGCTCAAAACCCACCCCACTTGTTTCCATTGACATTCAGTGAGTGGAACACCTGATCATGGAAATTGATGGATAACTTGACAGATAACTTTTCTTTTTGCATCATACTCATACTGCCCGCTGTACTACATTATGGTAACTCAGCTGGGAGTTATTGGAGTTATCGCTAATAAAGTCCTGACCTCCACATTTCCACATTACAGGAGTTCCTGTGAGGCCAGCGTTTTCAGACAGTATGATCATGGCTCCAGCATATTGAGATACCTTGATGCTATCCAAGCACTAGTGAAATTCTGGGATAAGTGCATTAGTGTAGCAGGGGAGTATATAGAGAAATAAAGGTAGTGTTTATTCTCATAACTGTGTTCTGTTTTTTTACACAAACAAATGTCCTGTTTTGAATTGAACGCACCTCATATAATCCGGGGTGCCATTGTGAATGGGGGTAACATAATACTGCAAACAGTAGAGAAGATCATAGAAATTGTACTCATGTCTGGTAATGTGTATTTGATAGATTTCGTTTTATAAAGACTGTGGCGAAGATGATGTGTGTGTGACAAATCTGGTTTTGCAAGCCCACATGGACATCAAAGGAACAAGGTACTACTAAGAGGATCTTAATGTAGCCTGAGCCAGGCTTAATGAGCAAATATAATTGTTTAGCTCTGAATAATAGAGAAACTCGTTTTGTAATTTTTGTCAGTGTTGTATTAAGAATAATATTCTGTGTGCTGGCAGGCAGCAGCCTTATGTGATTCAAAGTCCTCGAAGACGCCTGGCTGTTGAGGTTCAGCTCCAGAACCAGTTAGAGAATGCTTATAACACTAGCCTCATTCTTTATTACTCCAAAAACCTACATTTCAGCAGCTTGAGTATACGGGTAACCACACTCCTGTTTCCAAGAACATGTTTGTTTCTTATCCACTGTAATAGCTGACTGCAGTTGACAGAATGAAGCTACAATCAAAATGCTTTCTTTCTTTTAGGAGGATGGCCAATTTAAGATTGAGTGTACTGGACTGAGTGCCAACATTCACTCTTGCAATGTCAGCTATCCAGTGTTTCGCTCAGGGTCCAAGGTGCAGTCTCCATTCCTGCTGCTCAATTACTCTTTATTACAGCTGTTAAAAGCCATCTCATCCCATCCCAACCCCAGCCTCTTATCTCTCCCTGTCTGTTTTTTTTTTTTCTGTTAGGTGAACTTTATGTTGGAGTTTGAATTTAGTTGCACATCTCTTATCAATAAAGTTCAAATGAAGCTGGTTGCAGCAAGGTAGCAGCACACGCACACACACACACGCACATATGAGCACAGACGTACAGTAATGTCTTAAAAAGAAATGTTATAAAGCAAATATGCAATGAATCAAACCGATAAAAATAAAAAAAATAATTATGATGAAAAAAGATGTTCTATTAACTATAAACAAATTTGGCTGGTACATTTTACTAAGCATTTGAGTCAATCTGCTACAGGTTAAACTTGATTTAATTTATTGCATGCAAACACCAGCAGCTTTAACTCTGTTTTTAACTCTGTCTTTCAGTTTGGTAGAACTCTCTGATAAATTGAATTCTACTCAAAATTTTGATGTTGAGTTAACATCATTGAATTAATGGTGCAGGTTTAACTACAGGCAAACAAATAAGGACTGACGAAGTTTCATTAAATTCTGTTCAGCCAGTTGTGTCTGATGCTGTAACAAAGCCTGAGTGGGCAGACAATCAGACAAGTAGACAGAAAGAAAGAGACTGGTTTCTGGTCCTCCAATATATTAAACGTAAAGATATAATTGAAAGAGCGAATTCTGACCAATGTACAGACAAAACCATTATTTTATATACTGTATATAAGTGTAGTTGGGAGCAAATCTCATGTCCTCATATGACAAGAGGTCAATAATACATAATAATAATAATAATAATAATAATACAGTAAGATCTTTAGCAAAGCCTCTATTAAAATATGGTGTCTAGGACTTTTGCACAATACTGTATACTGTACTGTATATACACTTGTACAGTTGAGGCTACATAAAAACATCTATACTATAGTTTGCAAATACATACATCTCAGAAGTACAACATAAACAAGATTGTATAAGCTAACCAGCACAGACGGTTAAATGTGTATTAATGATACTGGGGGTAAATAAAGTAATTAATGTGTTTGTTTGCAGTGACAGTGTTGAGCAAGAAAACACTCTGTCAGACAACACCGTTCATTTACAGAGTATAGTACAGTACGAGCCTGATCTCTTCATCACCAGGTCAGTGACTTATTCCCTCTAAGGTCACATAGACTCAAACTGGTTGACTTTTCTTTTTATGGATTTCATTGTATATACATTACTTATGATAGCACTTGTGTTGCATTAGCTGTTCATATAAGAGTGTGATGCCAGATTTCCTCACTGCTCAGAACAATATTTTTGGAACATGTGAATTGTGCTTTTGTAATTGTATGAACCATTAATAAAACTTTTTATTTGCATTTACTGCATTTTACTTATAGTAACAGTGACATTCTTTAAAACTTTGTATGAATACTCACACTTTGTGTGAATATCATGCTTATATCTCATGCTTCCTCATGGGTTGGTCCTGTGCAGTGATTCCAATCTAAACCGCTATGAGGTCCATCCCACCAGGACAGTATCAGAAGGAACAGGACCTGAATTCTTCACAAATTTCAGGGTGTGTGTTATATGTAATGCTATGTTATCACTATAACAATTAATAACTCTGTTTAATATCTGTATATAATGAAATCTGTCTTTGTTTTCTGTGTTTGATGATATATCAGGTATGTGTGTGCTCATATAAATATTTGTGCATTTGTGTGTTTAGGTACAGAATCTAGGTTGTTATGCGGTCAGCAATCTGGAGCTGAGGGTCAATTTACCCTCTGTAGCTGCCACAGACAAAGCTTTCGCTTCTGTAGTGGATGCTTACTCTCGCAATGTGAGTGTGAACCTTGTGTGACTAGTGGCAAGATATTTTGTCTAAATCGCCAAGAAGAGAATGTTGCATAAATACAGTTTTTGTGTTTGTGTGTAGACCTCTGGTGTAAACTGCAGTATTAGAAGTGAATTAGCCCAGCTGAAAGCTACTCAGAGAGACGTGCGTCCATTGCATCCTGAAGACATGAAAAAAAATGAATTCTTAGTAAGAAAAACATTCCTAAAGGCATTTCACCTGAAACGGTCAAAATCACAAATGTGTTGTTTTGACATGGATATTAAAAATGTGTCTGCAGAACTGCAGCTCCTCTTGGTGTGTGGAGGTCGTGTGTCAAATCCATCAACTACTGAAGGGGCAGACAGCCGTTATTCGCGTCACTAGAAGGGTCCATGACAACTTCTTCAGACAGGTAAGGAACACAATGGCACGCTCACATACACAAACTTTCCTGTAATATAGTAAATGCCTCCAGTGAAGAGATTTGTCATGTTGTTTATACTGAAGAATATCCAGTTAATTCTGCTAAATTCTGCTTTTTATACTCATCTTACTGGTGCGCAAAAAAACAACCACAATATGTTACCTACCTAACTCTCTACTGTAAAGGTCATGGTTTACCACCAGTGGAAAAAGAAGACTTTGTGGTTTTGGGTTTCTCTCTCCTTTGATTTGATTTATTAAGTTCAAAAGAAATTAAAACGAGACGATGGTGAGGGAACCATTTATAGCTGCTATAACGTAAACAATAAAAGGGATTTGTTTTGCAGATGTACCACAATTTTCCCAGCTGGGATCTTTGGTTGGCACACCATTGTGATGATGTTAATTTGGCCAGGCTATGGATGCTGGGACAACATTGGTTTTAGGTTGTTTTTGAAATCTAGAAAGGCTTGATGAAATGACAAAGGAGCAACGTGGACTATGTGATGATAGGATAATGTTAAATGCATGCCCACAATGTTGCAAACATGATTTTAAAACAATATCAATACAAAAACAACAGCCTGATCAGGACTGCTGTGGTTGCTGTATAGAGAGCCTTGCATGCTGTTTATGCAACTAAATGTGTCACAAAAAATACTGGACAACAAAGACTTCAGATTAAGATTTAATTATTTATCAAATGTACCTTCTTTTTTCACATATACCAGTTAGGGGGCTGGAATACCAGGATACCAACCAAATCAGTAACCCAGAACCTTAACCGTTTGAGCCACTGCTCCTGGTTTACTGAATAATTAAATTGTAAAGCAGCTAAAAGTGTAAAAAAAATAATTAAAAAAAAAAGCTTAACATCTGAGATCTGTTCTGTGAAAGTGGATGTTATGCAGTTTTACAATACAGACATTTAGGAGCTAAGATGCACCTCATGGGAATATTTACAAAAGAAAATTAAATAGAGAGGGAACTCTGCAACACTAAGTGATGGAAGACATGAGATATGCACAATGTGTTCGGGAAGCTGTTGCGTCTGCTCAGATCTCCGATCGGAATTCTAAACCCTGTTAGAAATGTAAAGGACCATGGATGTGGTTGGACTTTGTGGGACTGGATGTTAATTATCAGTGCTCCAAAAAGGAAAAAAAAAAAAAAAAAAGTTTTAAGGTTGTATTTGCAACATTGGTTTGGGTCTTTCATTTAATGTATCTCAACTTCACAAGTCATTCTAATTTTCAAAAATGTCCTTGTTACAGCTATATTATAATGTTTATCCAACATTAGGGTTCCTGTTGGGTTGCATGTAGCTAAGGTG
This sequence comes from Clarias pachynema, assembly GCA_030014365.1. Lineage (NCBI taxonomy): Eukaryota > Metazoa > Chordata > Actinopteri > Siluriformes > Clariidae > Clarias > Clarias pachynema. The sequence continues at coordinate 11,809,237 of JAQMYL010000033.1, read as the reverse complement.
ATTAAAATGTGCCATGTCTTGTCACCCTTTAATTAACAATAAAATGTAATTGCTGGTCTAATGAAAAAATCTTAAAGCAATGAAACCAGTGGTAATGCATAACACCATTCAGACGTTTAATATGTTTAACTTATAATAGCTGCCTGTCATGTTTTATTTCTTGTAACTAAAGAAAAAATGTTACGAACCCCATGTAAATTAATGATTTTATTTGTACTTTCTTTGTCTCTGAATTAGGCTAAGTTCAAAGCTGTGATGATAGTTGGCTCCTACCACCTGTCTGCTCAGGAGTCTAATCTGATCACACTGGGTAATGCTGGTCTTTGGAGGGAGGTGAGAAAACTGCAGGAACTCAATCACAACCAATATTACTAATATACACTGATCAATGAGAACCGTGTGGTTTACAGCATTATTGTGTCATACGTGTAGACAACCGTGTTGGAGGTACTCAAGGGTCGCTCGATTCCTATTTCTTTGTGGATCCTCATCGGCAGCATCATCGGAGGCCTGCTGCTGCTTGCACTTATCATTTTCATCCTTTGGAAGGTACGGGCATATTTCTTTTTTTTTTTTTTTTTTGAGTTACTGATTTTCTCGTGTGGGGATTATTGCCTAATATTCAATACTGGTCAGACTTTATGTCATCCCTAACACTTACTTCTATAAAAGTTATTTTTTTATGCAAAGCACAATTTACAGACATTGTTGATTCACTCGCACACATAAAAATAAACTTTATACATGAGGAACTTCCTTGGTTTACACCACAGAATCCACACACAATCAGAGGCTAATGTTTCAGTGACCGGGCAACTTTAAACAATGGCTTTTCTTTTTCTGCAGCTTTTGGTTTGCCTTCCAAATTACATATACTGTATAACTCCTAACCCCAAAGATATGTAATTTTTACTGCAAGCTCAGTAAAACCTAACAGCTGTTTTCTTACTGCACAAATCTGTGTCTAAAACTCTTGATTTTAAGCAATGGGTTTTCACTCCAAATATTGACAAATATTGAAACCTTTTATTACTCTTTATTGCTCTTGTCTCCCATGGTGAAGTTTCTTTTATCCAGAAATGTTTTCAAAAGCATTTTTTGCTTATGCCCTATTTTTGTATGTGCCCAAGACTGCACAGTACTATAAGTAAAACAGCTGTTTGGTTTTACTGAGCTTGCTGGAGAATACGAGTTCTTCTGGTTCTTCTGTCGCACTCGCTCCTTTCTATTTTATGCAAATCCCAGGAGCGTACATTAGGTTTTTTGTTTCCATCTGAAACCTGGTCAATCTTGTACTATATTTCTTTCTTTACAGCCATGCATATATTCTCCTGTAATGTTATTTATTTATTAATTTTCAAGTTATATATGGAAACACTGAATAATTTTGTACATATACTGTATA
>JAQMYL010000033.1:11787244-11800744 GCA_030014365.1 Clarias pachynema | reverse complement strand
GATTGTGTAAAGCTGCTTTGAGGCAATGACAATTGCTAAAAGCGCTATACAAATAAAATTGAATTGAATTGAATTAAGCACTTTTGTGGGGAAAAGACATCCAAAATGTACATATTTTTTTAAAGATCACATTTTAAAACATTTTCAAACTCGTCATGCAAGCTGCCTTGAAACAATGCGAGTTCGTTTAAATATTTTTCCCCCTCCATCAACAGCACAGCATGTAAGCAACCGCCTTAAGGATCTGCAGAACACCTGTAGTCAATATTTAACTGCAGTTTACTGTGTGTTAGGATTTTCAAAGACAAAAAATAAATAAAATAAAATAAGTATATGGACAAGTGGGAGACTCTCACCAGAGAGATGGATCTGGGGAAGTTTATAACAGTCTGGGTGGCACTCTGGCTGAGCAGACTGAGGTGTTGGATTAGCAGTAGAATCTGAAGTTCCTGAGGATGATGTTCCCGAACTATCCACTGGAGGGCAGCGCTGAAGAAAATGAGTCTCCACCAACCGAGAGAATGCATTCATCACCTCGCTGTAGTCCATACTCTGGCCATCTGGCACAAAATCATTAAAAAATACTTTACTTTAAATTATACTTTCAGTATACTATCACAAATGGTAACTCTGACACGGTACACTTTTTACAGCTTTTTAGGTGGCGTAGTTTCTTTTTGCTAGGCCAGATTCCATGAGCAGAGTTTGAAACAGAATCCCATTCATGTCCTGTACACAAGTGTTTCTCCTACAAAGACATTTCTCATCACTGTAAATGTCTCCGTAATCTTTTAGGTTATCACGTAGGTACTTTTGTCTGAAGAAAGTTATTACAGTCGAGCTCAGGTATGGTGCTTGGAACAGGAATTACGGGGGGGAAAAAAAACAACTGTGACACCTTGCCAAATTGCACCAATAACATTTCTAATGTGTTTCCAGTAGTCTTCACCTATCTACATTCCTCGCATGAAAATGACGCATCCCAACTGACAAGTTTTAGTTTAGTCACCTAGAAATGGAAGTGAAATGAAAAAGCAGCATCCTAATATATTCCAACATAGAGGATAAAGCCTCTAGTTATTTCATAGTTGCATATAACACAATAATTGAATCACCATGTGTTGACACAAACATCTGGATTCACAAGAAAGGAAACCTGCTAAAATCTGCTTGTGCTGTTTTAATTCACAGAGACATCCGGATGAGATGTTTATCGCAGAGATTGATTATATCATAGGCATGTGTTTACAGATGCCACCTGGAGAAACTGAACACCATCAACACAGGGTTAAGTGGTCATTTTTCAGTTCTTTCTGCAGCTTTGGTTATACACTGTTTGACTAAAAAAAAAAATTTTTTTAAAAAGCCTTCAATTGTATAATTACTGGAGTGATTAATATGGCTCAGTTCGCAACCCTTTTAACTATTTAAACCGAACTGATGCAGTGAGTTGCTTCTCATTTCTTAAACAACCATGTTAGAAGACCCGATCATGGTGAACTATGATCTCAGACAAAGAAATGTGGTCGGAAAAAATTTTGGAATGACCGTGATCGGAGATCACTTATATGTTTTAGTGAAATCAAATCAAAAACAAAACAATAGCAGAACTCTGTATATAATATAATATAATAATATAATATAATATATGTGAAAGTAAGAGCATTTTAACAGTCATTATGTGAAGAAAACTCATAAACAGCTGTGATAAGAAAACCACTTATCAGTGAGGCTAATCAGAGATAAACATGTGTCAATGTGCGAGGGAACATAAAGTATAAACTGTGGAGCATTGGGAAAAGGTCACGTGGTCTGATGAGTTCAGATTTAGTAGCTTCCGTACAAGCCTGTCGGGGCAGTGTCATGATCTGGGGTAGCTTCTATGGGTCAAGCAATGTTATGTGGCCAAAAATGTGATCAGATGATGACCTGAATATACTGAATGAACCAGGTTTTTCCCATCAATGGACTTTTTCTTCTGAGATGGCATGAGCATATTCCCAAATAACAATACAAGGATTCATCGGGCTCAGGAGAAGGCTTTACGCAGCAGACTTTACCATAATCAATACAAGATCTTGGAGAGAAATTAGTGCAAAATAAATGTGACATTGCATAAGTTTTTTTAAACTATGCCACGGTCAGAATTAAAGCAAACGGCGGTTCAACGAAATATTAGCGTGACTTTTTTTTGGCTGGGCAGTGTATCCCTCAGTGTACACAGTGCAAGTTATATGCAGTAGGGTTCTAGGCAAGTCTGCTCTTAGTTTCCTGCTAGTTGGACGTCTCTGATACTACTAGAATTTTTACAATTTCCTTCATCCTACAAGCAAAAACTTTCAACACTCCTTATTAGCTTACTAGTTATATGCAACATTAAATCCTAGCCATACCCCTTTTTCTGTTATCAGGATATAATGACAAATGGCTATGTTTCTTTTACTTTCCCATAGCCACAAGTTAATAAAAAAGGGCCACAAGTTAATTTCTATTTATTTCATTGTGAAACAGTTCTTAACCCATGGAAAGGATTGTGTCTTAAAATTAGTTGCATACACATAATTAATGTGAATTAAGCCACTGTGAAAAGCAAAACCACGGCATGAAAAGGGCTGATGATACAAATCACTCACCCTCCATGTTCTGGGTCAGTCTATCTGCTACAGTCCTGACCACACTGCTCATGGTCATCTGACCTCGCTGCAGTATCTCCTCTATAACCAGCTCTCCCGTGTCTCCGTACAGACTCTTAGCCGTGTAGATGTAGCGCGGGTACCGGAGCATGTAGAGAACCCGCTCATTATTTAACTGGTACTCCACAGGACCAGCAGGACCCCGGCGGCCTGGACCAAACTTAGCCATACCATGCTGCACCAGAACACACAGACACTTTTTCACCTAGTAAAGAACAAGCACAGAGAGAACAGGAGAGATGGATTTGTTTCTGATCATCCATGCTGTGCATGCTTGATCAGTAAAATGTGGAAGACTATTTCATTTAAAAAAAATAAAATGAAAAATTTTTTTTAAAAAGGAGCGAGAAACGGAAAAAAATAGAGCAAATCCACATTTGCAAACAAAAGAAGCATATCCTTAGGTTACCAGGTCGAGAGAAGTGCTGGTTTCATGAGCCAGAGCACGCAGATTGAGAGTGCCACTGCGCAGGAGGTGAACGCCGACTTTCTCCACCACTTCACCAAAGTGCTCTCTCAAGAGGAGACCGCACAGACGCATCTCCTGAGCCGTCATCTGTAAGTCGCAAAGGGATATGAATGGAACCTCTGGAACACTGTGCAACTGCGTGTAACTGTGTTACAGCATGGAGCTGTGTGTGACCCTGTAATGCTGTGTTACTGTGTGTAATTTTCTGTATCCCTGTAATACAGTGCTATTGGGTGCAACTGTGTGTAACACTTACTGTGTCCAATTGTGTATTACTGCATAACACATGTTGTGTTACTGTGTACAATTTTCTGCTGTGTACATGGTTACTGTGTCCAGTTGTGTGTAATTATGTAATATTGTGTTTGTAACTCTGAAACTGTTTCCAACTCCTACTAACACGGTGCAAACGCGTACAGTGGTATAAACATTGTGAAACCGCGCGCAACACTGTAACTCTGTAACTTAGCAACGGTGTAACAAAGTGTAACTGGGTGAAACTTTGTGAAGCTGTCGCTGTCATCACAGCAGGCCGTGACCGCTCGCATTAGACGTTTACAAGTTATTTGCATAAGTGTAAAATCTGAAATAGTGGAGATACAGATATTAGGAAGGAAAATATCAAACCGGTAGTTAGCTGTTGTCTAACGATTGTTAGCCACATTTTTAATGCTAGCTTCCTACTTGGACAGAAAAAAAGGATACAGTAAATATTACGCACCTTCAGAAGATTACCGACTTTCTCCTTTACTAAACGTTATCGTCGGACCTCAGCTCTCACATGGCTTTTCCCATAGACAGCCCATCAAGCAGTCTAGGCACTTCCGGGTAGACAGCGCCGCCGTCTCCTATAGGCCAGTACTTGGGAACGCATTATTCTTTCCTTTTATCGTAAGCTAAAGAGATCCGCCTTCTTCGTTCTAATTGGCTATACGTTTAGCAACACAACCAATGCCCTTCAATGTACTGCACGCCATTCCAACTGTTTAGCCAATCCGCATACATGAAGCTGGACTTACCAGAATACGGGTAGGAAAAGTATAACGCCTGGAGAAACGACGTCAGTGTTTGTGTGCGGTTATTGGAAAGATGGCGGAGGCTGCGGCAGTTCCTCCGCATCGGTTTTTCTGTCACTGTTGTAAAGGCGAAGTGAGACCAAAACTCCCGGTAAGGCTGGATTTTAGATTCCATTTACTGTCACGGTCTACAACAGACGTGTGTCCGAATTGTTCAGGCGGTTTGAGACGTTTTTTTAGGCTCGCTAAGGAGGCTAGCCCGTCTGCTAAAGGCTAACGTCTGCTAGGTATTATGGTTGCGAGCTAACTTCGCTAGCCTGTTCCTGGGCCTCGACACCAACTGAAACAAACACAAAAACACACGCACACACACGGTTGGGGTTTTTAGATTTTTTTTCTTTGCTGTTGGTTTGACTTTATGTCCTGGTGTGTTTGGCTTTTGCTTTGCACTGACACAGGCAGCTGTCTGTAGAAGGTCAGACCCACACCAACAGCTAGTCAGTGTTTCCATTTTGGTTTGTTTCTGAAGCCTCCCTGACTGTGAGGGTTTATTTATTTTTAGTATAATAATCACTGTTTTAAACGACGCGCTGAGACAGGATCCAAAAGCTAAGCTAAACATAACTGAGGTAACTTCGACTTAGTTAAACCGAAAGTAAAAATGGTTTTGTTGAGTTGTTTGTAGACTGAGAGTTTAGCTTTATTTAAGGCTGAAATTAAAAGCAGGTAATTTCCTAATAAGGTCACTCTTCTGTGTGTGTGTGTTTAAATAAATATAATATGTGTATGTATGTCTGTGTTGGGGACTGTCTCATTAAGCTTAGAGGCTGACTCATGACTCGGGTATCTTTTGGGGTAAATTGAGAAGCTTTCCATCATGGTGTCCTGACTTGATCTGTGATGTGACAGCACTTAAATGCAAACCTTTATATCATGTCCCACCTGCCAATGTTTAACTCACAGGAATAGGGAAGTATCAAATACTCTACCAACATCTCACATGATTTGCCTTTATCTCCAATCCAAAAAAAAAATACTCATATATTTCCTGTCTTTAGGAGTATATCTGCCCCAGATGTGACTCTGGATTTATTGAGGAGGTGACAGAAGACTCCAGGTGAGGATATTTTTTTTTGGTATTTTTATTATTATTATTATTATTAATAATTAAATTTCTTGTACAGTATGTGGTGGCATAACGGCTATTACTGTGGGCTGGGGTCAAAGGTTCACGTCTCATGGTTAGGACTGCTTGGTTGGTTTTCTCCCAGATATGCAGACGAGACTAATTGGAGTTCCTTAATTATCATATTGTGTGAGTGAGTGTGTAAATGTGTCTACTTGTACACTGCAATGCACTGGCACCCTGTCCAGGGTGTGCCCCCCCTGTTGCCCCGAGTCCCCTGGCATGAGCTTCTGGCCTCCTGTGACCCTGCACAGGTTGAGCATTTATAGTGAGTGAGTGAGAGTAAGTTGTTAACATGTCAAATGAGGCCATGACTGTAACCCTCCTACGTATGCTACAAAATATAATATACAGTCATCATGTAATGTGTAGTAGCACTCTCTATATAATAGCTAAATAATAACATTGTGATGATAATGTTCATTGTTTTGTTTTAGTCTTTTGGACAGTAGTACCAATGGCCTTGATGACACAGCTTCACAGTTCGCAGAGGTAAGTTGTTGTCTTAATAGGAAAAATATGATGTCACTTTTTGATGGTGATTTAATTATTAAGGGCATTACCTTCTTTCATTTTACAAATGAGCGTTGTTAGTCAAAAATTCTTGCAAACTAGAATGTAAAACCATTTGAAATTTACAGAAGACTTTAGCTGGAGTAAAATATTTCAGTGGTGCAAATTTTATAAAGATGACCGTATATCAATAAATGACGATCCCGGCCTCGCAGTCGTTCCTGTAAACATTCAGCGAGTGGAATGCCTAAGCCTTGAAAATCAACAATTGCTTGTTTGCCAACTTGTAGAGGAGACGCGTCTGTCTGTGGGAACCGTTCATCATCATTCACCAATGGAACTTGCACGCTACAGGAATTTGGCTGGAAGTTATCACTATGTCCCCGTCCAGTCCTGACTTTTAAGCCATTTTCACATGTTTGGGCCTTAAAGGAATTCCTGAGAGGCCAGAGTTTAAGACATGAATCAAGCAGTTCAGTCATGTTTCCGGCTTACTGAGAGAACTTTCTACCATCACAATATGCAAGCACTAGTGATCTGCTGGGATAAGTGCATTAGTATAGCTGATAATTATATAAAGAAATAAAGCTAGACTTTATTCTCATTGCTGTTCTTTTATTCTGCACAATCAAAAGTCCTGGTTTGACTTGAATACAGTACTTGTATGCAGTGTTTGTTGTACTGCATAAGAGAAGATGCACTAAATACACCTACCTCGAGCACATTGATTTAACATTGAATCAGTATGTTTAATAGATAGTGTGTGTTGTTGCATATTAAACTGCGTCCCATGTGCAGGTTGTCTGACAGTGTTAGCATTTTACCTTGATCTGTGCTTTAGTACAAGTTGTAACATTATTAACACAAAATTTGCATCATGTTGATGTGATCCAGACTGCTTATGTCATCCGGTCTTTTTTAAAAAAAAAAATTTTTTATAACAAGTTTTGCAGCTGATTGTACCTACTCGTTTAGCATCGTTGGATGCACAGTAGCGTACTGCGAAAAATATATGGACACCTGTAAATTCCTAAACTGCCACACATTTTGGAAGCACATAATTGTGTAGGATATCATTGTACTCTGTAGCAATACAGTGTTCTTTATTGGAACTATTAGGCCGAAACCTGTTCCAGCATGACAATACCAGGAGCTACATGATTACATGGTTTGCTGAGGTTTTGTGTAGAAGTATCCTGCACAGACGTCAATCCCAATGAGCACTATTGGGATGAACTACAGTGTCGAGGCCTCGTCACCTAACATCAGTGCCTGACCTCTTTAATGCTCTTTTGGCTGATTGAATGCAAATCCCCACAGCCATGCACCAAAATCTGGAGCAAATCCTTTCTACATTAGAGGAGGATAATATAGGAGTAAAGGGGGGAATAAGTCTGGAATGGGATCGTTGGGAAAGCAGACACGGAGAGGTGATGGTCAGGCGTCCGCATGTTGTTGGCCGCATAGAGTAGGCAGCATCTGGCACTAGACACATTTCTATGGAGTTTCTTCTATCAAATTATTGCCTTGCTCTCAAAGTGCTAAAAATATATTACTTGATTTGTTATGTAAAGCTGGCGATTTTGAAGCTTCAGAGAGATTGTACTTAAATACCTTTTCAGGAGCTTTATCCCTAATTCAGTTTCTACCAGTAGTAAATTACTCCATTTTTTTCCGTGCTTTTAGTGGGGGAAGGTATATTCTATCTATCCCCATCATCATTTTTACAGTTTTATATAGCATGTGTCTCACAGCGCAATGTGTATTTTAAACATTAAGGCATCGTCTTTTGACACATCTTTTTGCTGTAGCTCTGGCAGCTCCTGTTTGTGGAGCGGCCGTTCACAGTGGACTTGGACAGCCCTGACTCAGAGCCACGGGTTCCAGGAGGTGCAGGAGGACTAGGTCTCGGAGGAGGATCGTTTGGTGGTTCTGTCCCTGGAGGTCTCAGTGGAAACCTCGGTGGCCCTTTAGGAGGAGGAGGAGGAGAGCACTGGGGCCCGAGCCGCCCCCCTCGCCTGCATACTCAGAGAAGATACAGATCCAGAGGGAGCAGTCGGCCAGATCGTTCCCCTGCTGTAGAAGGGTAGGTCCTTTTTCACACATTTCACCTTTTTGGCTATGTGGCACTACGGGTTTCAACAGTTTTACCAACAAAGCAAGATGATAGACACAGCCTGTTTTTCCTTTATTGCGTTTCTCTTACTCGGTATTGCCTCAATTCATTTTTATGCATTTCATAGATGCCTCCTACGTGCATGCTGGCAAGTTTGCCTGCTTAGTTTTTACTGTTTCCGAGTAGTTTCAATTTCTCCCATCTGGTAAAATCTGAATTCCATCTGTCTTGCGATTGGATTACTTATTGTCCTTTTAAATTTAAGAGATATTTACTGGAGTCTCTAAGAGGGGGAACACAGCGAACCAGAGTGGAATGTGACATAGTTAGATTCCAGAACTAGACAAAATAAAAAAGTGCAGCATATCTTGTATTAGGTATGTCACAATATTATGAATGTGGGAAGTTATTTGTCACTGTAATCATTTTAAGGTTAAGTTTGTTAGAGAAATATAGGACATGTGGAGCACTATAATGCATATTTCTAACATAAACAGAGACAAGTGACAGACTAAAAGAAAAGGGTCTCAAGTTAAGGGTCTCAGTAAAGTGCAACACCACACAAAGCTGCCAGAACAGCTCCAGGTCGCCTGTGGAACTGTACTGGACAAATAAGCATGCATGTTTCCTAAATACGATGGCCAAATAGTTTGGTCTCCATATGCAAAAGAATAAACTCTACAGCAAATACACAGATTCAAGGCCCCTGAATTTTACTAGACTGTGTAGAAGAACAGTTAACACTTCTTGATATACCGTATCAGAACTGATGCTGTTATATGCAGAGATGATTTCCCCCTTTAGTTCTGGGCTGATGCCAGTAGACTCCTGACTGCTGTTGGTTTGGAGTCACCTTCAAATTTCATACAAAGCAAACTGCCTATGGGTTCAGACTTTTGGGACACTCTGTATATTCCCTGTATATCACAACTGGTGCTGTGAAGGTGGTGTAGAGTGCTGTCTGTTACATTAGTCCAAAAGAGTTGCTACAGATTTCAGTGGGGTTGAACACCATGTTTTTGTTTGTTTGATTGTAAGTTTTGCTTACAATGTACACATAACACTTAAGCGAACAGTTGTTGTGAATTTCAGCACAGCTTTAATGTGGTTGTGGGCACGAGGGTGCAGCCCATGTGCCAAAGATATCACAGCCATGCTGATATTCAGGACTAAAGCACCGTTCCATAAATGCCATTTATTATCAACAAATTAATATTTTTTTATTTATTTAGCCAGTTATTTTGCTCCCCACATCCTTCCGTGACTGGCGGAGCTGGTGGTGGCAGTTTTAATTAATTATTTTATCAATTAACTGTAGTGAAAGTAGTTTTAAATTCTTACGAATACTGTGTAGCCAACATGTCAGGAGAATAATCCGTGGAGGTGGTGGACAGTACTGAGAAACTTATGAGATTTCCACTTATTCCGCTTTAGAATGTCAGCTTACTTTCTGGGTTTCCAGAGTTGAATCCCAACTAGCATAAAATGAATTTAGTTAGTGCGCTATGTAGTATACATAGTTAATTAGTGCACTATGTAGTATACTAGGGCTGAAACGGTTCCTCGAGTAAATCGAGTAATTCGATTACAAAAAATTATCGAGGCAAAATCTTCTGCCTCGAGGACCTCTTTTAATTAATTTTAAAAGCTTGCATTATGTTTTTGCGCAATTATTTGTTGACCACGCGATTTTGACAGTGCGCTTCCGGATGCAAGCCACCAGTAAACTCCAACGAAGAAGAAGCGCTTACGTCACCTACAAAGCGAAAGGAGACACAAACAGTTAGCTGTGTTGATTTAAGGGAGCGTTCTGTTGCGGGCTGCAAAATGGAAAGGAGCGATAAAATTATGAAGAAACCAGCAAGAGAAAACGACAGAAATTGTCAGTAAAGGCTTATATGTTATGTGTGAGCTGTATTTATAATTATTTATTTCAATGTGTGCCTTAGTTTTTTTGATCCTTAAAGTCATTTGAAATACCTTTTCTTTTTTTTTTTTTTAGTTTTTGCATCCGAGAAAAGGATGAACTTAATTCATCTCAGTCAACTTTATACCCCTATCTCACCTATAGGGGCCGGAAGTACCATGCATTATGATTCACCACGAGTTTTGGCGCTGCGATTACGTTTCCATCTTTCTGCGCTCAAAATTAAACATGTTTAATTTTTTGGGCGGAACGTGGCGGCTCACGGCGCCTAACACCGCATCTCACTGCGAGTCAAACCGCATAGGTGAAATAGGGGTATAAGCTATTCCTTTTGTGAATTGTGAATAATGACAATGTTTATTTTTGATAAAATGCTGTAAGCATTTAAAAAAATAAATGTAGATTTTTCTAAAAAGAAAACCAATTAATCTTTTGTTTCTCTTATATATTTTACATTGCTGTTTATTTAAGCAAAAGTAAATTTTATCCGATTAATCGATTAAATTTTTGGTAGAATACTCAATTACGAAAAAATTTGGTAGCTACAGCCCTAGAGTATACATAGTTAGTTAGTGCGCTATGTAGTATACATAAATATACATTTTCATACTCGTAGGGTGTAAGTTAGAATCTCTTGTTCCATAACAGTAATTATAATAATAGTAGTTTGTTACTATTACTGCTATCACAGGTGGTGGTGGTAAAACAACATGCATATTTTTAGTTTAACTTGCTTTACTTTTTACTCAAACACAAATTGTCATAACACTAATACTTTTTAGTTTTAGGGAGCAGCTGTTTTACTTGGCGAGTGAGCGAGGTGGAAAAACCTTGTGTCTCTCAGTGCTTGCAGAACTACACACTTGCTTTACTGCTCCGTGCTCACAAATGCCTTTGTGTGTGTGTGCAGTTCATGGCACCTTGCACTTCTTTTTAATGAGCACTCTCACTCTTAATCCTGTGTGTGCTCATGTTGGCTGTCCTTACTGCCTCTATTAAAGAAACTCCAAGATGAATGCTTCTGTCTTTATGTTTGTCTGCGGACCCGCCCGTACTGTATGTTAACACAAAGTTAAAAGCTCACAATTGTATAGGATGTCCTTTGTGCTCTGTAGTTGTATATTTTCTCTTCGCTGGAATCAAGAGTCCCAAACCTGTTCTAGTATGACCATGTCCCTGCACACAAAGTGAGCAAGTGGCCTGTAAAGAGCCTTGATCTCAACCCCTTTAAAAAAAATCTTTGGGATGAAATGTAACGCTGACTGCCCACCAAGCCGTATTGCTCAACATCAGTGCCTGACATTGGGCAAAAAGCACAAATGTCCACAGTCACACTACAAAATCTAGTGTAAAAAAAAAATCCAGTATCCTTCTCATAAGAGAAAAATAAGAGTTTTTCTTTGTTCAAGTCGCTGAGGGCCATCACTGCAATTCTGTTCAGAAACCTTTCCCATCAGCCTCCGAGTGGCGCAGTAGGTTAAAGCGCTCGCCCTATCATCCGGAGATCGCAGGTTCGAACCCCGGGTGATGCTGTTTTCCTCTCACAGCCGGAGGCACAGAGAGAGCTCTCTCAGCGGGGAGGGATGAGAGGTATTAGTGCTCCCACATTAATCGCGGCTCTACACCATTCAATACAATAATTAATTTAACAATTCATACAATAATTTAACACCAGTAAAATATTTTTCCTAAAAAATAAAAAAAAAAGTTTCCCCCCCTTTACATGCAATTTTTAAAAGACATTGGTTGTATGTCATGGTGTTGGAATCCATTGTTGTGAAATCCAGCCACACTTGAGAACGTTTAGCTTGGGGCATTTTAATTTAAGCATGTTTAGCGTAGCTAGCTAACGCTACCGGCTGCCATCAGAACGAGTGTACTTACTGCGTTCATCCACTCATCAGATGGGCTCATTTACCAAGTTGTGCTTTTAAGTCAAAATGTGAAAAGAACATGGACATTCGTTAATATGAAAATTTGTTGAATTTGGGAGCTTTTTCCGAATTGTATTCACATGCGGTGAGCGTGGCTCTTATGTCCGTCTCAGAGAACCTGAGGGAAAATATGTTAATCGATTACTCAGACATTTAAGTGGCACTGAAATCTGTGTTCTGATTTAATTCTAGTACATCCTGGTTATATAGATACCAGTGACATATCAGCACCAGGTTTCAGGACCCGACCTTGTATTGTTACGTTACCTGATGTATGGATAATTTAAATAATTGAGAAATATTTATGCAAACACTGCTCCCTTAAAGAGGTCCATTCTTATCAGGATGAAAACTTTTGGATGATATTTTGTTTTGCAATTCAAGTTTCTGACCTAATATACATATTTGTGATTGTAAAAATTTCTCTCTTCTCCAGAGAGCTTGTAACCCACAGTACTTGAATTTTTTTGTTTGTTTGTTTTATCCATGTTTCAGTATCATGTATAGAAGAGAACATGGTGTCTCTTCTCGGTAGAAGTAGTTGTCCGGTCAGGACAAATTGCAGGAGTGTTTTTTTTTTATTTTTTTTTTTATTTTTTTAAACCATATATTCATGTTTGTTTTTGTATTTGTCCTTAGGATAGTGCAACAGTTTCTTGCTGGCCTCTTTGCCAATTCAGGTGCTCCGGGTTCCCCTCCGCTGTCATGGTAAATGCAGACACCATTTTATAACATCATGTATGTCATTGGCACAGTATCATGTCAGTCTGAGCCAGGTTTATTACATAATGCATGATTTATTTATTTAATTATTTTTTCTGGAGGAATTTTGAGATTGTGAGATATGGTGTGTGTATATATGTATACCTATAGATGCGTTTGTGTGTAATATTAGGACAGGCATGCTGCATTCAAATCCCGGTGACTATGCCTGGGGGCAGGGGGGTCTGGATGCAGTCATTACACAGGTACTTACAAATAAGGGAATATGATTTACAAACCGGTTAAAGTCTACATGGATTTTGAATTATAACTGCTCTGTCTTTCTCTCTTTGTCCTGCACAGTTACTGGGTCAGTTTGAGAACACGGGTCCTCCTCCTGCAGAGAAAGAGAAAATCTCCTCCCTCCCCACAGTCATTGTTTCTCAGGAACAGGCTGGTTAGTCTTTCTTTTTTTTTTTTTTATTTCTCCCCTCTGTCATATCCTTACTTTTTTATTCCACATGTAGCTTTTTTGACTTTTTATTTTTTTTTTATTTTTTTAACTAAATCAGAACATGTACTATGGACGGTCCACCCACAACTCCAAATTAACATATCTCCTTCCTCTTGTCCCCCACACAGACTGCAGTTTGGAGTGTCCGGTGTGTAAGGAGGACTACACAGTTGGGGAGCCAGTCAGGCAGCTGCCCTGCAACCACTTCTTCCACAGTGACTGCATTGTGCCCTGGCTAGAACTGGTGAGATTGGGTCAGGATGGGGAGACAGCATGTCTTTAGCAACAAATAACCTTTTATTGCAGTGGACAATATTACCATGTGCATATACATAAAACAATTATGTTTATAAATAGGGTTGGGTACCGAAAACCGGTGCCAATACGGAACCGGTACCTATAGAACCGGTATGTACCGGACCGAAACAGA
>JAQMYL010000033.1:11762191-11787144 GCA_030014365.1 Clarias pachynema | reverse complement strand
TCGGTTCAGGCACCGTTTTGGCACCGGTACCGTTTTAAAAGTATCGATTTGGCACCGGTATCGAAAAAAACCCAAACAATACCCAACCCTATTTATAAAGTAGACATTCAAGACATTCTACTTACTATTTATTAGCAATTTTACAGTAATAAGGAAAATGTTAGTGCTGTAAAATAACACTTGCAGAGCAATAAGAGTGGTTGCGAATTTTAAATGTCTCGTAGTGTTCCTGATGAAAATGTGCCACACAAGACTTGTTAACGCCTGAACATATACCTACTGCCACGCTATCTGGAATAATCTGCTAATAATCATTTTAAAAAAAACAAGTAGATGGCACCGTTTTATATTTACCTTTTTACGAAGGGACTAATTTCCTTGTTGTAAAACATACAGAGTCTGAAGCAGCACTTATCATTTTCATTAGCTCACCACCAAAGATCTGAACAAGTCGGTTCTGAAAGTAAAAAAAAAAACTTAAAGGACTGACTTGTCACACAATGCTATAATGTAGAAGAAATATATAAAACCGTCTAATTTCACGTTTTCAAATTATGTAATTTAATTACTGCTCAGTACAACTGAGGAAATTGAGTTGAAAGCGATTGGCTAATTTAATGGCCCTTGTTGTGGATACATGTCTCTAGAAAAAGTTTATTACCATGAACAACATGGCTTGAGCCCTGTAATATAAAACAATACTATATATTATTTTTAGTTACTTTTGATTGAAGGGATGGTTAACAATTAATGCTAAAATATGCAAATCAGCCTTAGTGAAGACCTATTATACAAATTAACTTTTTAGTCATTTTAAGTCATTCAGATGGGTATCCAGTTTGCCAGGGTGTGGCTTAGCAATAGCTCATTGACACTGAAATGGTCATTTGGAGGAGAGTAAGAAGGAGTAAGGAAGTTTAAGGTTTAAAAATGCATTATCTGAGGGGTATTTCACCTTAATACACACACTTTGTGGGATCTCAGAACTGTGTGACCTGTTAAAGAAAAAACAAAATGTATAACCTTTTAAACCTTGTGATTGAAAACCATTCAATTCATTTCAACCATTCATTTGGCCATTTTTTTGGGTTCATATGAGTTGCCTATTGTAGTGTTGCTATATAGTTTGGTTTAAATGATTTTTTTCAGAGGACCAACAGGTCATTGGCAGTAACACAAGCTGGCACGTTTTTGTGAAATATACTTTTCCCCTGATACAATGTTTTTTTTTTATTGTTGTTTTTTGCTATTTTTACAGCATGACACATGTCCGGTATGCAGGAAGAGTTTGAGTGGAGAGGACAGTGGCAATCAGCCCCCATCAGAGCCCTCCTCCGTCAACACCGAGCCCCGCACACCGGAAAGATGGTCCTACTGAGAGACACACAAACACACACACATGCTTTGTTTCATTTCTGTGCTATCTCTGTCTAACTCTTATAACACACAACGCATGAGGATTTGGCATTCCTTGTCTTAACGCCAGCCTCTCTCTCTCTCCCCCACCTCATTTTTGATCTTACACCTATTGTATGGTTTACTATGGCTTGTTTACTGTTTTACTTTTTATCTATCATGCTTCATCTGTCGTGGCCTCTCTAGTTTCGTTTCCATTTCTGCATCGACACTTTTACATTAACTCAGAGTTGTTTGCATTTTATTACGCCTCTTGTCCTGGTGTCTGCTTTCCCAGGCTCTGAAGGACGCATACGCTCACCACCATCTCTTAAGCATAACACTACATGAGCCATCCTTCTTTTAGAACGTGCAGTGTTATGCACTTCCCATGAAGCTGAACTGCACGTGCTACACAGAGCCAGCCCCTGTTCACTCTAATGGTCATGGGGTTCAATGTGTTCTACTGGGATCGGTTGAGTGTTTAGCTCACCTATTCATTGGGTCACCTCATCCTGTCTTGGTAGTCTCTACCAGTCTCAGAGTGCTCCTCTTTTCTCTCCCTTTTGCCATCTGTGCACTTTTCCCAGGTGTATATATCACAGGCACACATGGTGTCCTTCTCATCTTCCCCACTGGCATCACTCTTTCTTTTTTGTTTGTTTTTGTTTTGTAAATAATTTTAGTTCAAAATCATTCAAAGAAAAACAAAAGGAAAGGAATACTGCATATAAAATGCTGAATCCCTAAATATTAAAATATATATTATATAAACAATGTGTTGTCAGTTATGTATTAATAATAAAACTGAATAAAATCAGTTAATTGTTGATCTTCGTAAGACAGGTTTACATAAGTTTTTACATGACTGATATTTACAAGAGCCAAGGACACCATTTGATTTCATTATTTTGTTTAATTGAAATGATTTGTAGGTCAGTTTACAGCATCCAGTTAACATCCAATTTTGTTAAACTTGTTCATCCTATTCTCAAATCATATTCATTTAATAGTGATCAGTTTGATACATAACTTATTTTCCACATTTTCAGGCTGTTAAATTTCCAGTGGTTTCTAGACAAGGCCATGGCACTTGTGCATAATCGAGAAGCAAGACCAATTAGCTATACTGAAGTCGTTAATGAAATTCATGTAATGAAAGTCAGACGTGGATTACAAAGGTTACTGTTGTTTGTATCTGAACTGTAGCCTATTACATTCCTCTGACCGAGCTGTCTGTCACTGCGTATGCATATTAAGACGCCTCAGCAAAAAAAAATCAACACTGTCTTCTCAAGATAATAGCAGCCTTTACTGTCAAAACCTGCTGGAAGTGTTTCCATCCAATTATGTACACATTGCTTCAATCTGTCAACCAAATTATCACATTAAAAGCAGGTCAAGCACATGTTGAAGTTTCAAGTCACTGTAAATCATTTGCAGTTTCTCAGTGTTAATTACAAATTATGCTTATTACAGCTTTCTTTTTCACACATATGCACATGCACACACTTTTAAAAAGTGAAAATATAATAGTCTCTCAGCTCCAGAATCACTGTCTTGAATCAAAACAGACTAAATCAATCACTGCAAACTGTTCCAAACAGTCCAAAGTTAATTATTATTAATTTACTTATGAATTTAAAAAAAAAAAAAAAGAATTTGGTTACTTATTTCACTTGAAGTAAACATTTCACTCAGACTACTTGTAACGGTCTGGATTCCTGACAGCTAGCCCACATGCAGTCTGGCTATATGGTGAATCAGATAGTATCTTAAGGCTGTATTTGAATCCTGGTGATTAGGATGTTGCCCACAGTAGTGTGATAATGGATTGAGGAGGAGCATTTGCAGGCAGAAAGCCCAGGGTCTGATCCCAGACTTCAAAGCGCACCTCAGCATCAGACCTGTAGGATCACACGTATAAAGTATTTTATTAGGTTAACTAACTGCAGAATACACATAAAAATATATCAAATTAGTTAAAATATATTTATAGTTACAACAATTACACTGCCTGTACAAAAAGAAAAAACACCATTTTGGAAATACCTAAAGTCTTTACTTTGATGAGAGGATAATGAGAAGCAAATAAGCAGGGTCATGTGATCTGGTGAGGCCAGACTGACCCTATTGCAGAGGGATTGGCTTGTCAGTGTAAAAAGGGAAGCGCACAAAGCGATGTAGCCATCATGCGTAGAGCCCACTGTACATGATCTGGGGTTGTTTCAGTTGGTCAGGTCTAGGTTCAGCAACATTAAGGCAATAAAATTAAGTCAGCTGACGACTTGAATGTACTGAATGACCAGGGTATCACTCACTCACTCATCTTCTATACTGCTTTATCCTGTATTCAGGGTCTCGGGGACCTGGAGCCTATCCCAGGAGGCTTAGGGCACGAGGCAGGGTATACCCTGGACAGGGTGCCAATCCATCGCAGGGCACACACACACACACACACACACACACATTCACACATTACAGGCAATTTCGGGAACAGCAATTAGCCTAATCTACATATCTTTGGACTGTGGGAGGAAACCGGAGCACCCAGAGGAAACCCACCAAGCACGGGGAGAACATGCAAACTCCATGCACACAGAGACAGGAATAAAGCCTGGCCAGGAATCGAACCTGGACCCTGGAGGTGCAAGGCGACAGTGATAACCACTACCCAGAGTATCACATCAGTGGATATTTTTATTCTGTGGTGGTAGAGGTATGAGTGGTTCTGGGAGCATGAGGAATAATTTTCACACCACAGAGTGCTGACCTTAACCCCACTGAAAGCTTTCGGGGTGCGGTAGAGCGTATTTTACAGTGGTTTGAGTCTCCTGTCATCAGTTCCAAGATTTGAGCCAAAAATAAATGTTAATCTGAATGGAAATTATATATTGATTCTTAAAGCAATGCCGTGGCAAATACATGCTGTGATTAAAGCTGAGAGCAGTCCATCAAATTTATTTATTTATTCTTTTTTGCAGGCAGTTTAATCTGTTTTGAAATTACAATTTAACGCATACAGAATGCAGAATTTAACTGCATCCTGTCAAATGTGCAAAGGAATACAAAATCTGTTAGACATTATGTTCATATAGACCGCACATTGTTGCTACTACTGCTTGGAGTTAGAAGCAAATGCTCATTTCTATTTCCACATCCTTCATCCATATTTAAAAAAAAAAATTTTACACACTTACCTGTTTAAAACGATCAACACTACAGAACCATCAGGTCTGATGAAAGCAGAACTTTCCAGTGAGGTGTGGTCAGAAACAGACACACCTATTCTCTGAGACCCCTCCCACAGGAACTTGCTGTAAAATGTTAAGATAAAGTCCAAATAAAATTTTAAACAGGTCAAATTTAATTACTTTTCAGGAAAGGAAGTCATTGAGTCCCTATTTAGTTAGAACGTAAAGCACTGCAGCTCATGAAATCATCTGAACTTTACACAGTTCCTACAATGTTCATGAGAACCCTCATGTGACTCTCACCTGACGTGAGCCATGATGTAGAAAGTCGGCTGCTTGTAGAAGACGTCTTTGCTCTGGTCTACAATAATAGGACTGTCCGCAAAATTCTTGACCCAGTTTGGTCCACCACTCAAATCTAGTGCTAAGTTCCAGTCTGTCCATCCGGTCACATAGTTATTTAGGTCCTGTAGGCAAGGGTAAAGGGACAGAAGTCAAAAACCTTAAAAAAAAAGGATCAGACTGACAACTATGAGCAACAGCAGTGTTTACATTAAATTATTCTTCAGCTCATATTTTACAATGTGAATGTACAAGGGGTGTTCAAGTCAAACCAGGACTTTTGATTGTGCACAATAACTGAAAACAGTTAAAATTAAAATAAAAACCACCGTAACTTCTCTATATAGTCACCTGCTACACTATTGCACTTATCCCAGCATTTCACTAGTGCTGGATAATATTATGGTAGAAAGTGTTCTCAGAGTGCTGGAGCCACAAAGGGGCTGCCTGCTTCACGCTGGCCTCCCAGGGACTCCTTTAATGGGCCGAACAAATGGAAATGGCTTGGATCGAATGATTGTGTGTACAGTACCCAAAGACAGGTCATCTATTCTGCAAGCTGGCGACAACTTATTTGTCGCTTTTTAAGTATTAGGCGTTCCATTTGCTGATTTTTTAAGGGAACGACTGCAGTGGGTTACAAGCCAGATCGGCCAGGATAATCATTCGCTGACATACAGGCTTCTTTAAAATGTTTGCACGTTTTGTTTGCGTTCAAGAGTCTCATCACCATATTGTACTTGAAGTCTTCAGTAAATGTCAATAGGTTTTATACTGTCGTCATTCACAAGAAATTTCATCACAAGTCCCAGTTTGATTTGAACAACCCTTGTATAAGAAAAACGTTACTTTTTTATGCTTTTGAACATGCTACTTTGGGGTTTTAATAAATCCTACAAATAAGACAACAGAAGAAGAGGTAAATTGAGGAACAGCCATCATTTAAGCAATGCTATAAAACGAACAATCAACAAATCTACTTCACAACATGAATAGCTCATAAAGAAAACACCATTGATTGATCAGGGATACCTCTATAATGTCATGGGCATATTCTTCTGCTCTTTCCCAACTGCCCAAGCGCACACCACGATCAATACCGTTCCAACCAGAACATGCCTCTGTGCCCAGGATGAAATACTCTGGGTAGAGGTCGTGCGTGGCCGTCAGTGTGATCTTGGCAGGAAATAATTGATCCAAGTACCAGTGAACGCCAATGCCATGGACATACTGAGCAGCATGAATGTCACTCAGAACCTACAGCAGAAAAAAAGTAAAAATCACTGATTCCCTGTGAACCTCCTACATGTTTGAACTGACGAGTCGCAGTTAATACAGTACAGTATCTCAGCCCTCTTACATTCCTTGCTTACCACTTTGGCCCAGTAAGGAAGCAGGAGTCTGTTGTCATCCAGGATCATAAGGCGGGTTTTGGCATACGGAGATGAACGGAGGGCGGGACCTAGGTCTGTAGCAATCCAATCTCGCTGGAGTCCAGGCGTGAATCCCAAAGCCTGGAAGCTGTAATTGGTCATTTCCCCTGCAGTGGGTTCGTTTCCTGTGGTCAACCCCCAGAATGAAAGATTGTGCTTCTCATACTCTTCCAGAAATCTAATAAAAGACAAGCATATATAATAATGAACAACAAACAATAAAAAGTATTTAGTATTTGCTTCAAGAAACAGTTAAAATACGTCAATGTCTTTATTGTGTCCAAAACCACTATTCAAACAACACACTGCATACTGCGTATTCGGCTACCTTAAGAACACTACAAAATTCACATATACAGTCTGGATAGACAAAAAAAGGTGAAAGGTTAAAATAATCCTGACCAAGTGCTAGTTTTGGACATGCAATAGCACAATTCATGTACCTGATATAGTACTGTGCCCACGTTTTATGCTCTTTGCCCCCAGGTTTTCCTTTAAGTGAGCCTTTTCCTATGAGCGCACCATTAGTCTTCAGCCAAGCCGGGGCGCTCCAGGCAGAAGCAAACAGGGAGAGAGGACGAGCAGACAGGGCTTGTGCCCGCTGCAGCAGAGGAATCTGTAAAGGACTAAATATTGATTACTATATTTAAAAAAAAAAAAAAAAAAAAAAAGCACAAAGTCAGCATAATTAGATATGCATTGGCAAACTGTGATCATTTGCGCCTGTATAGACCTTCATGCGTGTGTCTTCTTCAGGCAGACTAAAGTTGAGCAAGCTATAGTCTTCAGGGGAGTCGGCGTACGTATAGAGACGAGTCGAAAAATCACAACTGGCCATCGGGACCCGGACCACGTTGTACTCCATGCCTGTAAACATAACAGAGGCAGAAGCTGATTGTTTTATTGTGCATATTTCACCTGCAATTAAAATCATGATGATTTCTGACTTCAGATTTAAACCCAAGTTTTGGGAACTTTCTGTAGTGGAGGTTTTTTGTTTTTAATATTGTCCATGTAAAACACTGAGGTTTTTATAAAAGAAATTATATAAAGAATTATTATTAACAGATTATTAAATATAGAAACATTATTCAGAGTTCTATATTGTTTTATAATAAAAAAATGTTCTACCCAATTGAATCCCCAGATTATTCTGAAAAAGTTATATAAAAGTATCTCTCCCTGCAAGCATCATCTCTCGCACTCTCTCTCTCACCCTCTGGGGAGAAGTACTGTCTGAGCAGCTGGTCCTGGGCTCTAGTCGACAGAGAGAGGATGTTCATGGCAGCCGCATCCGTCATGGCTCCTCCAAAGCCCTTAACGTGCTGGTACTTTTCTGTGGGGACCAGAGTGATCCGGAGAGCTGCGAGAGACAAGCAGGCAAGAGAGAAACTGGGTCAGTGCTGGGAATAGTGACTATAGGTTTATTCTTAGCAAGTCTAATGATGCCCTAATAAATGAATGATATTACATTTCACAATCTTTCTGCAGCACAATTACATTATGGAATCATTCACCCTGGATACGTTAATCTTTAGTGGATGTACTATATGTGGAACTGAAAACAGCTAATCTTATTGGTGGCTTACATCATGTATAAAGAAGAAAGGAAGCTGTACACTAAGGATAATAAACTGTTGTTTTTTTTAACCAGAGTTGGTTATGAATCTGTACTCTGAGTAGTTGCAACACTTCCTAGTCCTGTTACATCTAATAAACATGCTGTTCTGTTTTGTTTTTTGTCACAATGTTGTAGTGTACTTCCTCTTATGCTGGATTGCCTGAATAGCGCAATCTCTCCTATTTGTTATCTGTTGCCTGAAAATCAAAGCTAACATTTTTTAAAAGATTTATTCATAAATACCAGGGTGAGTCAAAAAATTATCCACACTCTGGCTGTAAAAATATTTTTAAATGTTGTAGGCTGAGGTGCGAGTCACGAATGGGCCGAAGTGAATTTTTGTCCTCCTTTCAGGGGACCAAACCGCTTAAGATGCAGCAAGATCAGGACCACAGGGAGGATGCTTTAACACCTCTAAACGAAGTTTTTGCAGAGTATGACAGAGTGTAAAGACGTTTGTTATCATACAAGATGACAGTGCCCTGGAATAGCAGTTCTCTGCGTTTAATCCGAAGAGACTTCAGCTCTTCAATAAGCATCTCGCTGTAATGAGAACTGTTGATTGTTGAAGCTTTTTCCTGATATTGTTCCAATACTGGCCTTTGAGATTTCCAGAAAACTGTAAGCATCATTTTCCAGCTGATGGTTGACTTTGTTGGCGATTGAGGATGTTTCCGTTCCATACTCTGAGGTTTACTTTCAGGCTCGTCGTGATGAATCCATGTCTTTCACTTTCACCTTCCTTAGAGTATAGGTACAACATTTGTTTACAGATATCCAAATACTCCTGTTTGTGGTCTTCAGTGTGTTGTTTCGGCACCAAGTACACCCTCAAAAACGAATCACCATACGCTTTCTTTCGTGCAAATCACAAGTGGGGCATTGATTTTTGCTCACACTCCAAAAACAGTAACACGTTTACACCTGCACAGCAATGACAGGGGAGAAAGTGGCCTTGAACTCAAAACACTTATGAGACAGTGCCGGCAACAGATGTTTTTCATCTAACCAGAGCGTGGGTAATTTTTGTCTCACCGATGTACTTTATAATAGAAGCAAAAACACTGAAATATGCACTGTGCTCCTTCACGAATAAGTTGGAGAAAAACTGGACTATGATACGAATCAATCGAGTGGTTACTTAGATATGATACTCCACCACTTACTAACAGCTACAGTGCCGTATACCTGCTCCGGTGCTGGTCTTCTGCACTTGATCCTGTTCCCTCTGGAGTCTCGCACCCGCTCTGCTGCTCAGGAATGACAGGAAGTGGCCCACAGGAGGCACGATGACATGACCAACCGAGTCACAGTAGGTAGCATTACATTGACACACTACTGAGCTCTGGCCAAAGGATCTCGCCTGACACTCATCACTGCCTGCTGTGACAAATTCAGCACACACACATGCCCAGTTTAACATAATAAGGAAACATTTATAATTTTTTGTTTGTTGTCTAAAGCAGCACAGTGGCTTAGCACTGTTGCCTCTCAGGTCCGCGTGCTTGGTGGGTTTCCTCCCACAGTTCAAAGGCATGCGGGTTAGTCTAGCTGGCGTTCCCAAATTGCCCATATTGTGTGAATGAGCGTGCGTGTGTGTGTGTGTGTGCCCTACAATAGATTGGTACCCTGGCTCATGTCTTAAGGCTCCGGGCCCCATGACCCTGTATACAGGTTAAAGCGGTATAGACAATGAGTGAGAGTGTTTGTTTGTCTTCCAAATGGTCAAAACTGTCATAAGTAGGGATACACAAACAGTTATTAGGAAATATTCACAAAGCAATTACATTAAGATTAATTAAGTACATTCAATATAAGTGTATTGATTTTTTTTCAGTGCAAGCACCAACCTCTGATGTGTGTGACTGTTCCCATTAACAGAACAGTCACTATAAGCAGACCTCCACCACCTCTTCCTCCTCCTCCTCCTCTCCTCATCCTGACTCTGCACCTGTACTGCACCTGCCTGAATAATAAATAGTTATAGATTCCGCAGTGACACAAAGATAAAAACGCAACACAGTGACCAAACAGAAGTGGTGAGCTCTTACCTGTAAGTAGTTCTCATTAGTTACAGGTACAGTCGTTTTCCACTCGGAGCCATTTGAGGGCTAACCGTTAAAAGCAACATTTTGTAAACAAACCGTTTCACTTCCTGATCATCCGCCTGGCTGCAGTCACATGACGGTCACGTGACGGATCTCTCATTTACTGTCGTCCCCTAGGTGTCGCAAGCACTGAGCGTCTAAAGCAATCTTGAGTGCTGTATTACTTTAACATGATGTGTTTTGTCCTGTTCTACATATCCAGTCCAGTGGTGTAACAGGATGCTGCCCTACATGTGTCTAATGAGGACTAGTGACAAATGAGAGGTGTCTCTGTATGTGAATTATAGTCCCCTAGTTTTACCCTCTTGCCTTTCAGAATAGAGGACTAAATAAAGTAAAGGGTAGGAAAAGTTGAGATGGACTCAAATATCACATACAGTCTTTGCAATTATTGGAACTTTGAACCATGAAGATTTTCCAATAGAGAAAGCTTTAACAGTTGTTTGTTCTGGATACGAAGGGCCTGGAGCCTATCCCAGGAGACTTAGGGCACAATGCGGAATACACCCTGGACAGGGTGCCAATCCACCTTAGGACACACACACACACACACACACACACACTACAGGCAATTTTGGGAACACCCAATCTGCATGTTTTGCACTGTGGGAGGAAACCGCAGTACTCAGAGGAAACCCACCAAGCCAACCCCACCCTCACAGACCCGAGGCGGGAACCGAACCTCCAACAATTGAGGTGAGAGGCCACAGTGCTAATAAGAAGAATTATAGATTGTTGTGTCCACCACACTTTGATACACATAGCGGCTCGTCCCGAACCGGGAGAGACGGACAAATGTACATGCATGCATGTTGTCTGAAGCTCTCTGACAGATAATAGAAAATTTATTTGCATTCTCCGCTTAAACAACAGGGTTCCACGAGCTGTTTGCATGTGTATTCATCTGGATACAGGTTACAATACGTGTTTCCACATAAAGAGTCAGGAATGGCAACGAGGTTTTACAAAACCTTACAATACACGAAATAATATATCATTTTAAACTCACCTGCCTAATATTGTGTAGGTCCCTTTGTGTTGCCAAAAAACAGTACCGACCTGTTGAGGCATGGACTCCACAAGACCCCTTCCCGTAGTGCATCCCAGTGCCATGCTTTCCCCAGGTATGCAATACACATACACATGCGTCTGATCGTCTACATAATTAAAATATACAGATAGATCAGCCCAGGGTTTCTTCCACTGCTCCATTGTCTAATTCAGATGCTCACATGTCCAACATAGGCACTTTGTGTTTTTGTTTTTTTAGGACACATGCAATGTGTTCTGACATCTTTCTATCATAGCCAGCAAAAAAAAAAAAAAAAAAACATTTCAGCAAATTGTACTAAAGTAACGCTTCTCTGGAGTCAGAGTGGACAGGCTAGCTTTCACTCCTCATGTGTGTCAGAGAGCTCTGGGCACCTCTGACCCTGTAGGCAGCTTGTTTTCTTTCCTTGGCACACTCCAAGATTTCATTTAATAACATTGAGCTTTGATTATAGCACACAATGTAGTGGCCAGTTCATGTGTGAAAATTATTCCTCAATTATTCCACCACTCTTTTACAATTTATGCCTGTTTCAACAGGGAAGAAAAACTCCACTAATGTGAAACCCTGGTCATTCAGTGCCAAAAATTAACCAATTTAACATTGCTGAGTCTAGACCTCACCAACTGAAACAACCCAAGATCACAACAATGCCTCCAGAGGGTTGGTTGTACAGTGGACACTATGCATGATTGGTGCATCACTTCATGTGCTTCGCTTCTTACCCTGATGCACTCATCGCTTCACATAACCACTTTTGCATTGCTCTAAAGTCCAGTGTTTATGCTTCTTAACAAATTTCCTTTTTTTATTCTTCTGTCTAACTAGTGTTTTTCTTATGGTCTCAGCCATTTAGTTATAATCCTCAGAGTTGTGTGTGTAGGGAAATGTTCTTACTTTCACTATTGAACATAGATGTTTTTTTCCAACATTTCTTCCACATAGTTGACGGTTTAACACTATCCTTCCATGTTTTGATAATGTGTTAGCTAGTTCCAGTCATTTCAAATTGCCTTAGTTGTTTTCGTTCCTTGATACACCCCATTTTTTTTGCCGAAAAAAAACATCTTTTTGAGAACCGATCTAGACATTTACATTCCTAAAACTCCAAAGGAAATGCCAGCTTTCAATGGTTTCTCTCAAATTATAATAGTGACGTAAGGAATAAAATTTTAAATATCCTTATGGAGTATGCATACCATACACACGCACACAAAAAAAAAACTCAACTTAACCCACTGAATTATAAAGCATCCTTTGTACAACATTTAACACTGCCTGCTTAATGCATGGGTGTGAGAAGAAGGAGCCTAATGTGATGAGCCAACTCTTCCCTCAAAGGCTTTTTATTATTAAAGACATCAGTGGCATATGCTAAATGTATCATGGATCATTTTACACAGACAGAGGCAGGGGAAGAGAACACGAAAGGAAGGTAACATTTATCACAGGAAGGCACTCAGTCTTTCAAAGATGGACGGATTTCTGTTGCTGAGAAAAATAAGTTCTTTCTTTCCCTCTTCTGTTCGACCTGCAAGAAGGAAAAAAAAACAAAGTTTTCCATTAATTGCTGCTCATTTGTAATGTGAGAGCATATTTGCAACCGACAGCCACTTACTGTGTGGATGCTGCAGCCAGTTACGATCCATGTAGTACAGATAGCAGCTTTCAAACTCCTGATCATTGTACTTTGAAACTGGGATTGGCACAAATGGGTCCATCTTATCAAATCCCACCTAAAATACAATGTAAAAACATTGTTATTTTTTCCTAAAGCATATTACAATAATTTAAACCGTTTCTTATCGGTTGACATAACCAAAGAAAGTATTCATAGCATGGAGGTATTCTTGGACCTTCTTAAATAACTGATTATTAATGATTCATTAATTTACGCACCTCTCCCAGGAGCTCTGTTGGAAGGTAAGCTGAGCGAGACGTGTACAGAGACCCTGTCTGAGACAGCGTTGTGAGAACGGCTCCTCCACTCTAAGGAAGAAGAAATAAGCTCAGCATGAATAAACAGAGCCATTGATTTTACAGAAAAAAAATATATTTTAATGGTATAATAATTATGGTAAATAATGGTACAGCATATAACATTTACCCAGTCGTTCCTCAGCATTTTCCTCAGGTTGTGAATAAGTGTTAGCTCTTCCGCAGCAACCTGAGATATTATGTGAATGGATGTAGAGAATTAACATTAAATGTTAATGGTTATTTATTATCATCATTTGAAAGACCCTACATGGTTAAATTGTATGGGAAAAGTGCAGCACCTCGCTTTTGTCCTCCTTCTTCAGAGTTGTTCTGCCCCACAGAGCATTGACTCCATCTACAGCCACAGCCATTCTGAAAGTTCCTTCTGGAGCACTTCCAGCCTGCAGCCTCAGCTCGCGCAGTAACGCACCCACCACATCACTGCTGCTCTTGACGCGAGTCACACCCTGAAATCCAGAAGACAGAAATGAAAACCATTAACCATGCCCTAAAGAATCGTGCAGCAACAGTACACATCTGGAAACACCTTCTAATTCTATGGTCTTTCATGATGTGTGTTATTTCTTAGTTTAAAAAGCAGTATTGTTCTAGAATGTAAAAATAAACCACTAAACAAAAAACAATGAATTAGTGTGTCCAAAATTAGTCGTGTCCAAACGTTTGACTGGTACTGGAAATTAACCACATCAGATTCAGTATGACAACTGAAAACACTGAAAAGTTTTGTTTTCAGTGATTAAAGAGTATCAGACCAGTCAAGTTTAGTTTAGCAGAAAAATTGGATGAGGAGACAAGGACTGATAATTAATAAAACAAATAAAAAGCTGACCTGATTAACTAGTTCCGCTAAAGGCCGTCCTTCCTCTGTGCTCTCTCGTTTGGTCCACATATACCGCTTTGTTGTCTTTATCTGTCAACAGTAGGCAAAAAGTCATTACTGAAATGCATGCATACCACAGCGTGATTGAATTCTTGAAACTGATTGGTCGGAAGGTGTGAAGTTCTGTATAACAGCATGGTCCTGACAGTAGTTTTGACTCTAGTTCATAATGGTGTGTTCATAGTAATAGGGTATTGTTTCTATAGTAACAGATCATACACAAAATCTAAAACTAATAGACAAATTTGAAAATCTGTTGCTTAATGAAGGAAATTTGATCATTGTTGATGTGGTGCAGTTTTTTCCCCGGTGAGGGAATGACCATTTATCACAGCTATAACATGAATTATAAAAATAATACCATCAAAAAGCGTCATTCATTCATGACAGGACACTCTAGATGTTGGCAAATCTATGTACTATAAATGGAATAGCATAATCTAGACCATGCTGTTATAAGAAAATACTCCATTGTGGATTCATTACCACATGGATCTATAGTTATAGTAACCGCTTACTTCATGAAGTTAAATTTAAACATTTTATTATTGTTATTATTATAAATTAATGACCTTCCTTTAATTACCTAGTTAGCTAGTTAAGTACCTTTGACAGAAATTGTTCATTAGTGATTTTAAAATTCTTCAACCATTGGGAGGCCTGGATTGGCTGATCAAAGCGACCTGGGCGGGATGACGAGGGTAGCAGTTCGCTACAGTTTTTCACCCACAAGTGAGCTGTACAGAGAAAATGAAGATAAATGTTTAAATTGTTTGCAAAATACATAAAATATATAGTGTTTGACACGACAACTGTTCCCATGTTCAATGTTCGGGAAAAATAATAGACTACTGTATAACTATCAGTTTGTTCTATGTGAACAAGCCGAGGGACACGGCATCAAGTAAAAGTGCCAAGGTGGCATCTCCTTGAGATGACAACAGGAAGAAACCTTGAGAAGACCCAGACACAACAAGGAAACATTCCGCAATTAGGAAATAGTATGACCATACATCAGCGCCGGGTATATCTGTGTGCTATAAGGCTGAAAGTTCACTATAATGGAAAAGGTGTTTAGGTTAATATAAAGTCCACTTTTATTGTTAGAGAGAAAAATGAAATTTTAGTCCTTAATGATTGAGTGACTCCCGCCAAACGCCACAGAAAAACTGCCTAAGAATTACCATGTATAACAGTCTCCTTGGAAGCATTCAGCTACGAATACATAAAAGAACACTGGATCGATCTGTTTACCTCACACTTTTTCCCCCCCATCAGATGACTGATTATATGAGTTTCTTACCATCTGGTATGTGCAGAACCAACCAGCCTTGAGTGAAGCAGAAATGCAGTGCATGGCATAGAGACATTGTTTTC
Source organism: Clarias pachynema (assembly GCA_030014365.1). Lineage (NCBI taxonomy): Eukaryota > Metazoa > Chordata > Actinopteri > Siluriformes > Clariidae > Clarias > Clarias pachynema. The sequence goes on along the minus strand of JAQMYL010000033.1, from coordinate 11,771,742 downwards.
CCACAGCCGGTCTCTCCATCTAATATACCGTCAAGGAGTATGCATCACATACAGGAGAATAAGCAGAAAAGACTAAGACTACACAAGCTTCAACAGCACTGACATATACATCTGCCTAGAAACATTCTGCTTAGAAATGGTGCATGTAAGAGGATACAGAGCAGGTAGCGCAGGGCAGGTTTGCCATAGTCAGCTCGTTTCAGATAAGAGATAAGCTCCAGTGCTGGCTGTCTTACCATAACACCAGCTTCATTGAACGTCTTTATCTGCAAACAGAGCAGACACAAATAAGATTTTGTGTAAATAATGTTAAAATCATCATTAAATCATAGAAAATTTCTAGGGATGCACAAGAATGCTGGTTACCTGCATCTGGAAGCGAGAGGGCAACCCATGAGGAAACAATGTGCGCACCTGCGCAGAAGGAAGAGTGTAGTACTGACCAGCATGATGCTCTGTATGGCAGGCCTTTGGAGTAGATCAGAGTGAGAAACGGGTATAAAGGACAATTCACATCTTCATACACTGCTTGCAAAAAAAAGTCACCATTTCAGAAGGATTAGATTAAGTTGCATCAAGCAAAGAAAACAACAAAGAAGATTTGAAATTACTGGAACTGGTATTAACACATAATGAAAACCTAAAAGGAAAGTGCATAACCGTCAACTTTGTGGAAGAAATGGTCAGTGGTCATGAATGGAAATCACTAACACCTGAAGTTGCATGATTAAAAAATATATATATTTCAACAGTAAAAATCATAGGTGTGATTAATAGAGCATTTCCATACATATACAATGTGACGAGGACAGCTGGCCATAAGAAGACCAATGTTAGTCGTATTAATTAGAATAACAAGCAATGGAAAAGGGTCATGTGGTCTGAAAAGCGCATGAAGTGATGCATAGTGCACAATGTACAACCCTCTGGAGGCAGTATTATGATCTGGGGTTACTTCAGTTGGTCATGTGACCTAAATGACCAGGTTATCACATAAGTAGAATTTTCTCTTCTTGACAGCACAGGCATATTCTAGAGCTAAAATTGTGAAAGCTTGCTTCTGGGAGCATGAGGAATCATTTTCACACATGAACTGCCCACCACATTGTGTGCTGTAATCAAAGCTAAAGATGACTGAACAACATCTTTGAGTGTGCGACTTTGTTTTGGCCAGGCAGTGTATTTCATATTACTGACAAATTAAAGCATGTGTAAGAACCATTTGGTATTTTTCAGGCTGCTTTACACACCGGATCATTCTCTGAAGACCTGAATATGGAGAAGTGATGTGACGCATCAGAATCTACAGCCACCGCTGTCTTATCCAGCTGCTGCCCTGCACCACTTATGTGAAGCGGACGTGTCTGAGACACCTAAAAATGACACCATAGGTCAGTATATAATAAAAGAAGAAGAAAAAGGAAGTGCATAGAATTATATTCATATCTATAATTTTTACACTAAGTAAAAAGAATTTCATTGCATATCATACACTATACATTATATGGACAAAGGTATTTGGCCAAACTTGCACTGTCATTGCATTCAAATACATACAGTTGGAGTTATATGGAGTTGGTCCCCCATTTGCAGCCATAACACTGTTCATTTAAGCCTATCCACAAGATTGGAGTGTTTCTGTGGGAATTCATGCCCATTCATTCTGTAGAGCATTTATGATGTCAGGAACTGATGTTGGACAAGAAGGCCTGGCTCTCCATCTCCATTCCTGTTCATCCAAATGTGCAAGATGGGGTTGAGGTCAGGGTTGTCTTTATGATCCTTGCTTTGTGCACTGGGGCATAATCATGTTGGAATAAAAAATGGCCTTCCCCAAAAGGTTGGAGGCATAAGCATTGTCCAAGATGTCTCAGTATGCTGAAGCATTAAGATTGCCCTTCACTGGGGATAATTAAAATACCTGAATTTAATAATTAACAGGTTTGGCCAAATACTTCTGTCCCCATAGTGCACATGACAATAAAACATGATGATGATGATGATGAACAAGGGGGTACTTTTAAATGACTAACAAAATACAGTGTAAATTAAGAACAAGAAACAAAAGCACTTACAGTTAGACATAATCTGTTACAGAGTCTTGGGAGATTCAGGTTCTGTATGAAATAAACATTCAAGTTTAAATTGATGTGAATCATGACACTTTCAGGCACATTTGCACACCCCCTGGACATTTCTATTTATATTCAACTTCATTCCCACACAAAAAATTCCATAAATTCTATATTGTACAGCTGTTTTTCATATGTTTTTCTTATATTGTATATTTTGTACTGTGCAGTTATTTTATTTTATATTTTATTCTTTCTTAGTTAAATTTACCTTCTATTTTCTTTTTCATATTCATTTCCTATTCATAGTCTTTTATTTTAAGGTCACAGGCAGTTTTGTAAGCATTTCACTGCATATCGTACTATGTATGACTGTGTATGTGACAAATAAAATTTGAATTTAAAGTTTAAATCAGTGCATTTAACACATTCAGTCTTATCACAATTCTGAAATGAAAGTAAAAGTAGAACTCTTGCAGTTCAATTGCTCATACATAATGCTCATAGGTTAAAATGCTGGGTATAAACATCAGTCCCAATATTTATTATTTTAGATTAATGTAATCAAACTGACAGCATTATTCAATTATCCCAACTCTGCTCACGGGGAACAAGTCAGACTGTCTCTCTATGTCTCTTTCATAACTAATCATCATCTAATCACACTTTCCTCACATTTAGAAACAGAAAAAGTAAACAATTTCTCCGAACTCTATATGTTTTTGTGCAAAATGCACAATTAACCTTGACTGTGTACAGGCAGCCCCTTAGCTAGCTATCGCATTAATCCCAACGCACGTTAGCTTAGCACGACATATCCACATATAAATATAATAATGACGTTACAGCTGCTTACCATGTTTCACAAAAAAAACTGCTCACATCCAGAAAGATACTAATACATGAAATACTGACTGTCAACAAAGACCACAAGTGGTTGAAATAAAGCTTCGTCCTGTCACATACACACGCTGATGGGCGCCGCCATGTTTGTTTGACCGCAGGGAGGGAGGGAGGGGAGGGGTGTGTGACGTCACGAATCACCAGGCAAGAGAGGGGTTCTGGAGAGCGACCTAAAAATTCAGCTGCGCAATATAACGAGGCGTCGTCATGTGTTCGGATCAAATGTGCCAAATGTACTATTTTCATTTCTTTTGAATAAGGTCCATCCCAACTTCTGACTGATATAAAGCTTAATCATAGTAGATAATAACCAATTGTATATTGTGTTTATTTGAGCATGTTATTTTTTGACATGTTTTATCCACTGAATAATATTCACACAGTTATACTGTGCATTACTACTGTATACATTATATACCATATCTTTATTACCTACTGCACCTTCTGTACATTAATCAAACTCACCCCTTATTTACAACATTGCTATTGATTGTAAATAGGCCATTTTTGCACTTAGTGTTTAGCACTGTCGCCTTGCACCTCCAGGGTGCGATTTCCGCTTCAGGTCTGTGTGTGTAGAGTTTGCATGTTCTCCCCGTGCTTGGTGGGTTTCCTCTGAGTACTCTGGTTTCCTCTCACGGTCTGAAGACATGTACATTAGGTTAATTAGTGTCCCAAATTGCCCTGTAGTGTGTGAATGAGCATGTGAATGTGTGTATGTCTGTGCCCTGCGATGGATTGGCACCCCATGCAGAGTGTCCCCCTCCTCATGCCCTAGGTCTCCTGGCATAGGCTCCAGGCTCCCGGCGATCTTGCACACAGAATAGAGCAGTATAGATGATGCGTGAGTGAGGCCACTTATGCACTTCTGGCTAGATGCTAACTACATTTCATTGGCTCCGTACATGTACTTTGCACAATGACAATAAAGTCTGATCTGATCTAATCTAATCTAATCTAATCTAATCTAATAAAGTCACATAAATGGGTGGGTCAGACTGTATTCATATATGGAATAAAAATTCTCTCTCTCACTTTCTCTCTCCTCTCTCTCTCTCTTTCTCTATTTATTTACTCTTTGACACTTTTGTTCATTTTTCCTCTATAATATAAGTGAGTGTGTGCAGAGCAAATAAAATGTTGTTGTTTTTTAGGTCACTGTTCATTTTATCTTTTTCCCTTAATAAGGATCCTGGCAGTGGAGCTGCAGAAACTCCATTTGTTTGCTAAGATTATTAGTATTATTATTTCCAGCCTTTAGTGTATATGGGAAGAAAAGACTGTAAAAACTTGAGCTCAAACATTTGGCACACTGATTATGTACATAATCATTAGACCTTCCTGGCAAAAGGTTATCAAAAAATCTTTATTATACAAACCATTTGCGAGAGGGAATGCACCATATGCATTACATTAGCTGTATTTTCTAAAAAGCAAAGTCAAATTTGAACAAAACTTGGTAGACTTATTCGTGAGGACGGTCTGAAGGCACACGCCAAGTTTCATTTAATGTGGATTTTAAGAGGCGCTATAACTAAAAACTGCACATAGATTCAACCAATTTGGGCAAAAAAGTGTATTTTTTGTGCCTCTTTATAGCAACATGTTGAACAATTGGCCAAAATATCGTTTGACCTACCAACAAACATCCCGCCAATAATCAATTCAAATTATCAGGTTTAAATGACTGTAAGCAATTAAAAACATCGGGGAGAATATACTGTACGGCACGGTATCGTCAGGAAAATGTTACCAAGTTTCAGTACAATCGGCCACAAGGTGGTGCTATAAAAACCAAATTTACGTTTAGGTTCACAATTTATGAACGCTATGGGCAAGAATAAACATACTGTATTGTACATACAGAGTCAGCCAACAAATATATACACACTTCAGGAAAAAAAACATAGTATGATGTAAATTATATTAATATAATATTTAAAATATTATTATTAAAAAAAAATTTTATCCTAAAAATTTATAAATTTACAGTGTACAAATGTGCATAATTTTTTGACTATCTCTTTCTTTCTCTCTCTCTCTCTCTCTCTCTCTCTCTCTCTCTCTCTCGTGTGGGTGTGTGTGTGTGTGTGTGTGTGTGTGTGTGTGTGTGTGTGTGTGTGTATGTGTGTGTGTGTGTGTATTTATATATATTTTTTCTTTACATTTTTGAAAGCTTGTGCATCTGCTGATATAATTAGTTGGATGCTTTTTGTTTGTTTTTGTTTGACAATCAAAATACTATAACATGCAAGTTCCTGAAAAATCTTCTTTTTGAACTCCTTCCACACTATGACTTCAATCTTCATGAAATTTGGTGGGACAAAGGGATGCTATAATTTTAAATTGTAATAAGTGATTAATTTACTTTTATACACATTGTCAAACTTGCGCAAAGGTTACTTCTGTTACTTCTGTTGTTGATAATGGGTTAAGGTAAATGTATTTGGGACAGTCTTGTTATGAACTTAGCTCTAAGTCTTAAATAGAGCTGTGTCTTTGGGGGCTAAATGATTTAAGATGTTTCATTTGTAGTTAGTCTGTCAGTTTTAGGACATAAAAATTCTTTATGTAAACAATACGTGATCTGTGAATATACGTTTAATCGGATGTATCTTGTCTTCTGTTTCAGCATATATTTAATATTCAATTTGATTTAATTGCTCAGAAAATCCACATGTAATTTACATGTAGAATTTTGCACCTGCCGATATGATTAAAAATTTTTGACACATTCAATACAGTTGAAAATGTATGTATCTGGAAAAACCTACTAAATTTTACATTTGTACATGGCGATTCTTACTGTGATCCCCACATGCTTAATGAGCTTTATGTTTGATGTACAATGATTTAAGCTATTTAATTTGCAGGCAGTATGTCTCATTAAGCGCACTTTTCATATTTCAGGAAATTAGTGCATAGGCATTATGATAACCCTTAAAAGTTGTTTTTATGTCTTATAAACTGTGTTCCTAATTTTAAATAAAATGGAGTGTGACATCTCCAAGGCATTCTAAGAAGAAGTTGTCAGCCTGTGAAAAACAACCAAACCTTGTGAAAATATGTGGCAAAGGATGTTATATGCCTTCGCTGCTAGGATCCTGATAATCACAGCCTGCAGCTATGTGAAATTTTGAAATGCTTCAAAAGAAAGTCTCTTAGATAAACATTGATGTAGCAGTTCAACCTATCAGTCTTTGATAATCACTCAGCAAGAATTTTCACTGGCCTCTAATGTACTCTACTTTACTTTTTTAATTACACTTTTTATATTTTATGTGAGGTTTTATTCATCATAAATGTAAAAGATGGTCAAAATGACAACAGTGTTAATTATTTATTAAAAAGATTTATTGTAACACCATTCTTCATACAATGCCTATATGTCTTGTTCCTACAGGTAATTCACTGTATCATGACAATTAATGGATCAAATAAACTATTGAAAATTGTGGTGAATTGTATGGTACACTACTGGGAAAATGAAGAAAATCCAGTCCAGTATTAAATGTTTTCTCGTCACCATGACAAAACCCTTTTTTTTTTTTTTTTTTTAATTGTTGTCAATAGGTTATTTTTATTATTCATTATTATGATCAAATGCTGATATTGTTCTCCACTGGGAATAAGAATGACTTGTTGTCCTGAAACTGTACTCACCTCACACACTCTGCATTGATGTAGCGTTCAGATTGTACTATCTCACAGATGTTCCTGTCGATGCTTCATGACTATCCACTTTTATGCAACAATAGATAGGTTGATAGGTTTATAAATATACTATGGTTAAGATGGTTGACATTTTAGGTTCATCTATAGAATGACATGCTTGAATGCATGGATCTGCTGACTCAAAGAGATGATGTCATCAAAAGTTAATTTATATTCATATACACCTTTCACATTGTTAGAGTAAAACTAAAAAAAGTTGCTTCTACTTCTGACTCAGCAAAAACTCAAAACTTAATTTCTGTAGCAAGATAAGGGGTTTTGCACTGTGCAGTGAGAAAATGTCCACGATCGTAACCCTGTGTATGACCCTTTACAAAGCTGCCAGTGTGTTGGAGTGGTTTCCAGTGCCCATACCCATAATGTTAAAAGTTCTGGCCTGTTGTGCCACACTGACTCTTTCATCAGGCATCACAGGTCAGGTCTAATGGTAGTGTGAATTGAGAGCTCATTAGCAACATGGTGAAAATGCAGCAACATGATCTGTCTGGCCAGATAAGGTCTTTCACTTTTCTGCTGGTTTTCCATGTTAGCTAAACTACTATCTTGTAAATATGCCAATCCCACAGAACTTCTGCAAAACAGCCTGTCCACAGCCTGGGAACACTGGACCTAATAGCCAGGCAGGACATAAACCAGAAAATATGTATCTGTCCACTTCTAGCACTTGCTTGCCTAAACATCAACTTTGCTTGCAATTTTGTGTACAGCTATTAGTCAAGGTGTGCCTCAACGTACACCCATTTCACAGATTTAACAATAATCAATTGAGCTAGAAAGAATGAACGGATCATTATATTTAACATTAGGGGGCAAGAACAACTTAATGGAGCCTTTTTATAGGCAGTGTATAGGCTTTTACAGATTAGTGCTAATCAATTACCTGAAAACTTTTAATTGATGAGGCAGTAAAGTAAATGAGTAATAATCATAAACAATTAGTCCATTATTATTGATTAGTGTATCATTATTTATGACAGGAAGTATGCTAACAAGCTAATCAATGCTTCTTAATTAGTTCACTAACCTACTAAAGCATATGTTTGTGCAAATTTATTAAGCTATAGTTTGCAGGCTAGTTGTTAAGTGAGCTAATTGTGAACTACTGGAACTAGGTTAGAGAGGAGATACAGTATTTGAAGCCTACATTAAACCAACAGTATGTAACTTTTTCCCCCAAAACCTAATATGGAGAGGTGCTGTCAAAGCCTTCTGTGACCCTGATTCATCAAGCAGCCTGGCAGTAGTGCAGCGATACCTCTATAGGTTTGTCCTTCTAGACAATCAAGGAAGGCCAGACTCAGGGGTGAGAGCACATTTGCTGATCAACACATGAACACACTTCAGCTCGACTGCTCCCTTTGCAGCGAGGTTTCAGATGACACTATGGCTGACTTATAGGCTAGCTCGCTTCTGTATGAGTCAGTGTACACAAAAAAGAAGTGCGCGATAAGAAATGGTTTTAAAAGAAAAGAAAAGAAAGAAAAATAAAAATAAACCATAAAAATGTGATTTAGATCAAGATTCTGTGCCACCTTCTGGAGCGAGAGAAATTTCCAAAGGGATGACAATTTGGCATTATTCCTGCTTGAGTGGTAAGTTGTGAATTTATTGTTTATTGTAATTTGATTATGATTCATACCATTATCCTTTGTGATTGTAAGTCATGCCAAACATTTCCAAAACTTTTCTGTTGAAGTTCAGGGCCCACTTGTTATTATTATGCCAATGCTTACAAACCGTGTTTGCTGTAACAAAAACGTGTAGTGTCCTTTAGTGAAATTTTTTATGTGGCTGTGCTGTACTGCTTTTACAGTAGAAGTGAATCAGGATAGTCAGGTCTTGCATGGCTCTATGCATATTCAATGTAAGGTGTTTTGACATATGGAAAAAAAAAAAGCAGTAATGTTATATTATGTGTGCATTTAAGATGAGCTTGGAGCATATTGGAGCATGTGGGAGGGTTGGGTGAAGTGGAAGTACTTGAGAGTCTCATGCTGATTTTCACAAGTCGCATATTGTAGCTTTAAAAAGCTAGTTTTGGAAAATGTAATAGATTAGATTAGATTTTATTGCTAAGGTAACCTGACTGATACAATCAATAAAATGATTTACTGCACTAATAACATTATCTATTCATCTAGTAACCTCTGTAGTCCCCAATGGGGATTATTGCATTTATGTCCATTTTTATGACCATTGTAGGACCTCTGGTCAACATCCACATACACTTTCATACATTATGGCATTTTGGGAACGCCACCTAGACTAATCTGCATGTCTTTGAACTGTGGGAAGAATCCGGAGTTCCAGAGGACACCCAACAAGCATGAGGAGAACATGCAAACTCCATGCATACAGACCCGAGGTGAGAATCAAACTTGGACCCTGGAGGTGCAAGGCAGCAGTGCTAATCACTAAACCGTCATGCCGTCAATATCACTCACTCAATCACTTACTCATCATCTATACTGCTTTATCCTGTATACGGGTTCGCAGGGGTCTGGAGCCCATCCCAGGAGACTTAGGGTACCCGGAGAAAACCCACCAGACATGAGAAAATGCAAACTCCTTGCACACAAGCGAACTCAGACCCTCTAGTTGCAAGGAGACAATTCTAACCACTAAGCTGTTGTGCTGCCAATATCATATTAATAATAAAACTTACTATTAATAAGTCACCAGAATAAATAAACTAACTGATTGAGTTATCTTCATCTCACTCATCTTTTATACCGCTTCATCCCGTATTCAGGGTAACGGGGACCTGGAGCCTATCCCAGGAGGCTTCGGGCATGAGGCAGGGTACACCCTGGACAGGGTGCCAATCCATCGCAGGGCACA
>JAQMYL010000033.1:11749512-11762091 GCA_030014365.1 Clarias pachynema | reverse complement strand
GACTGTGGGAGGAAACCGGAGTACCCGGAGGAAACCCACCAAGCACGGGGAGAACATGCAAACTCCTTGCACACAGACCCAAGGCGAACCCAGACCCTCTAGCTGCAAGGAGACAATTCTAACCACTAAGCTGTTGTGCTGCCAATATCATATTAATAATAACACTTACTATTAATAAGTCACCAGAATAAATAAACGAACTGATTGACTTAAAATTGAGTACTGTAAATTATTTTGAAAACTGGTTAGGTAAATTATCAACTGTAGTGTCTGCCTGTCACTGCCTGTTCGTGTATTTGTTTTCTGTTATGGAGTCTTCCCTCCATATAAAGAAGTTGAGGCAGATTTGTAAGTGGGTGTGTTGGATCGAACTCGGGGTGGAATGCCACCTCTGGTGACTTACAGTAGTGCACTTATTTTTGGATGACACCACGTTAAAGTAAACGAAGCAGAAATCAAGCAGCCATGGTGATTTTGTAATCTTCTAGGCTGTGTATCGATGCAGTCCAACTTGGTGCAATATCAACGCATGTGAAGTCTCTACATCAATATATGCATAAATAGGTCTCAAAATCAAGCCTTAAACAATTTTGAAGAAGTGCCCGGTGATGGGAAGTAGCTTAACTTGACCGGTCAGGAATTAAATCCATGTTCATTTTCGGGTTCTTTTTTTTTGAGAGAGAGAGAGAGAGAGAGAGGTTAACGAGTTTGTTTTCTTCCCCAGTCATGGACGCTAGGCTGTGCTCGGTGTCTTTAGTTGAATAGGTCGCAGAGCACTGTAGCGCTCGCTTAAGCCGTTACCTACTAGTAGTGGATATGTGGGTACACAATGTACGAGTGTGCTTTTGATGTAAAACAACTGCGCAAGAGACGGATTAGCGGGCGGGAGAGAAGAGGAGAGAGGGAGAGGAGGAGAGGAGGGGAGAGCAGAAGAGAGGAGAGAAGAGGAGAGGAGGGGGCGCAGGAGAAGGGGGAACTTGAGTGTCGTACGCAGTTGCACAATGTTCATCTTCACGGCTCCATCAGTGCACGCAAAGCTCACGCAACATCCCTGCGTTCAGCGTTTCGCCTCAGCGCGCGCACTCGTCAGTTAGCTGGAGGATATATACTGGCGTGATAGAAAATATCTCGGTAAGTCCTGCGTCGTTTTATCATATTTTATAAACCGACTTGGAAATGGTTATTCTAGCTCCTTCTCCGACTTTTTTTTTTTTTTTTTTAGATCTCCGCGTTTTTTTTATATATATATATATATATATATATATATATAAATATATATAAATATATTTTTTTCTTTTTTTTTTTTTTAATACGTTCACATTTAGGCCAGGGTGAACAGTTACACCGCGGTTAGTTTGGTTTAAAACAATTCGACAGGAAATTCTAAACAGTTTGGCTGTTTCATTTCAGCACAGTGTATCTCCTGGAAGCTGAATAATTACAGTAGAGGCGTCCCATCCGTGCATGCCTAGGTAACTTCGGCATTTTTTTTTTTTTTTTTTTTAATGTTGTGAACACTCACAAGCGTAGTATTTTGCATGAAATAATGCTAAAGTCAGCAGCACCGTTATAGTCAGATAATATCGCTTATTTACTCACTAACACGAGCAAACTGCACACGTTATTATATACTGTAGACTATAAGCTGAGCCGAGTAGCGCGGCTCGACTCTCGTGCACAAGTAGCTCGCGCTGCGTGTTCTTCTCCACCGAGGTGGCGGAAACGCCATTGTAACGTTTGCTGCTAATTAATTACCCCGCGTTTCTCTGGCCCTTCTTCCTCCTCGTCGTGTTGTGTTCTAGTTTATTCTATTTTCGGAACACCAGTTTATATCTAGGTCAGAGAAATAGTGCAGAAACGCCAGTGGTTTTAAGTTCCTCAGACGAGTCGATGGCAATCTCAGTCCCTTTTCAGGAGCAGTTCATGGAGAACTCAATTCACTGAGAGGGGGGAAAAAAGCAGACAAGTCTATCACCCTATCTATATATCTGTCTGTCCATGTTGCTATTCTTGCATACAGGACTACTGCAATTTAAATATGATGTACACTTATGTCAGCTTTCAGCACTGTGCTCCATGGCAGAGTGATGGTGCCAGAATGAATGTCTATAATTTAGTATCATTTTATATATATATATAAAATGTATACTGTATATATATTGGCCAAGGTATGTATGTGTTCTGAGAAACTATTTCGGGAGTCCAATAAACCCTGCTTTTTATGGCACTGCTATCCTACTGAGGTAATATCTGAAATGTAGTATCTTGCCAAAGGCTGTACGCACTTGACGAAGGAAGGGCATGAGTGTCTCCTTCATGCAAATGAGGACTACTGAAATAGACCTGAAGAGACAAAGTGTGAAAGTGAGTTAAAGAGGACGAGAAAGGCGAAGAGGTGATCGCTTGTTAAGTAAAGGCGTGCGCTGGTGGAGATCAGACCAGACGAGAGGGGAAGAAGGGAGGGGAGCGCAACATAGTGGCTTCGAATGACTTCAAGAATGTCTGAGGTCATTTATGTATTTGCCAAAAAACATTAACAAAGATGTCAGCATTACTGCCATTAAAGCGAAGGTCTTCTGTCTTTTCTAAAAAAGGGATGGGTGTCTGCCAGGGACCGTACCTTATTCCATGTCTTTAATCAGTTGATCTTGGTCTTCAAATGACTATTACATTTGAATTGTATTTGTCTGGAAATGAACGCCTGTGTTTTTCAAATAACATTGAAACCTCCTTAATTAGAGGGCTTATAAATACTAAGTGGTGCAAATAGTGACTTTTACTGAATAATTCAATGTTACTAGTCAGTTTATCATTATTAGGTTTCAGTTTACAGTTTGCAATGAAGGGAACTGTTTTTGCTATTATGGATAGTAATATAATGGATAAAGAGAGAGAGAAAGAGAGAGAAAAAGCATTTGGACTCTTAGAAGGGTTAGCAAGCCTGTGGCAAGACCTTGAGAGGAAGGAGGTACAAATAAGATGAACGATTGTGGTAAACTTTGAAAAGCAGGCATAGTTCCCAGTGAGAAAAAAGAGAACCCCTAAAATACCCCTTTTCACTTTGCTCTACAGCGTACGTATGTACACACTGGCTCACGCTGCTCTGTGCTGTCTCTGTTTTCCTCAGGCCATTTTTCTTTTTATCTTTCCATTGGGATTATTTTCCTGGCAGAAAAGTATACTCTGATATTCTCAATAAATCAAACACATCTGAATGTTTTCTGCATTGAATTAATATAATGCTTATATATTTTCACTATGGGGAGGTCCTGGATGGTTCAGCTATTAACCAGGTGCTGTTTTATTCATTTAAATGCGCACAGTGTTTGGTGTTATTTAGTGACTGTGCCTTAAAGTGATTCGAAACGTACCATGTCAACTTTGTCGTTCGACACCTCTAACGCAGATCTAGATTGCATGTCCTGGGTTGTATTAATGTGTTCTTTCCCTCAGGCAATAGGCTGAGCCGTGGATTTTATGCTTCCCCTGTGGAAGTTAATGCACTGAGGTCATCATTCAGGATTGTTCTTAGAAATTAGCTCACACAGTGCAGTAAAGCACCTGCCTTTTGGAGAGCTAACAACATAGTTTCAGCGGACTTTTCTATGAAGTAGTCAGGGAGAATTTTAGTGATGACTCGGTCGCTGGAATTATTATGGGAATGTAGTTTGATGAGACATAAAGTATAATGCTATTGTCTAATATGTTTTATACAAACATTAGTTCCAACCTAGCAATCTGATTAGACGAGAGACATTTCATGAGTTGTGATAATGGACAGTAACACTATTGGCACATTTAACTATATGTATTACTCCACATCACAGAGTGTTCTAATACCCGTTAATTACACTAATTGTCGGTCGCAGCATGGACGAAAGTGAGAGAGAGCATACTGAGGAGAGAGCAGCAGGCTGCCGAAAACCACATTCAAAACCAGTCACAGAGGCACTTTCATGAAGAAAACATAGCTGATAATGCTATGTCATCTTAAACAACACTTTGACTCCTTAATAATTGCTTCTAAGGGCATTTTCACATTGGGGACCTGGGATCGTTTCCGAAAACACTTGACTTCAAAGTCTTGCTCATTTTGATCAGGGGGAACACTATCATGCTAGACTAGGGAACCGTGCCCAATTCCGCTCGAAGAAATTATATTGGGCACTGTATAGCGTACTCGGGCACAGATATGGAAGCCAGTCGTACCAGAGCATAGTAGCAGAACGCTGTTTAGACATGACATCATCAATGCCATCGGTCTCCTCCGAAATCTCAGTGTGCGTGTAGCACATGCCAATCTTATTCTTTGACCTACACAGTCATAGCTGATAAAGTAAGAATGGCATGCAAGAGCGTCACTCTCGACATTTTTCCCAAACTATCAATAATGTCAGGAATATCACAAAAGTTAACTTGCTTGTTCTCTTTTTCTTTTGTGTTTAATGGTGGGTGACAAAGCAAGTAGATGCATATTGCCACCTGCTGTATCGGAGTGTAAATACACGAGTGTACCTGAGAACGGAGAACAAAAAACAATGTGATTGCTGTCTAGAGAGAAAGAATAGAGAGGGAATAGAGAGAGGGATAGCAATCAATCATGTGCACGGTACAAATCAACTGTGCCTAATGTGAAAATTCCCTTAGTCATACCGAATCGCATCTGAAACATCTGTGGTCTTTTATGACAACTACAAAGTTAACTAGCATCTAACACAATGCCAAATTTCAAATTGCTCTTCAAGTGATTTGGAATTTGTACTTCAAGTACATTTTTTGGGATTCAAGCCCGGAACCCGGAATTTACGCAGCAGATATTTTAAAGCGAAATAAGTGGAAATATAAAGGGAAAGTTACTCAGGCTTCACCCTCATGCCTAGCACCCTCATGCCTCATGATATTGCATATTAATTGATTGCATCTAAAAAGGTGATAAAATTTTCTGTAATTCTATAATAGTGATTAGTATTCCTAATAATTTTGTTTTCTTCACTTCTCTATTCCAGTAGGCCAGGAATATAATGAAAGAAGACAGCACTGAGTTGGAGCTTTTACATTTTTGTTTAATAAGCACTTATCTTCATACCTGGACCTGTCATCATCTTAATTAAATAGCTCAATAGCTCTGCCCCCCTCCTGCCAGTTTGTTTCTGCACAGAACATCCAAATGGATAAAAGACGGAAGAATGATTTATCTACGCCAGAGAGAGAAAGAGCATGTGAAGAGACAGAGGGTAGAAAAAAAACAAAAAAGACCAAATCAGAAGAACTGGATTTCCTCTCCGAAGGAACTGATGGCCAAGATAAGCAGCTGCAAGATTTAACGATTAGAGAGGCTGACCATTCAGAAGATAATCTGAAAGCAAAGATCACACCTGGAGCAAAACGAACCAAGAAACCCCCGAAGAGCCTTGAGAACTTCATATGCCGACCTTCTGTTCGGGTGTTTCAGAGGCCTGAATCTGTGGGGCAAAGTGTCTGCAAACGAAGAGATGGTATAAGTGCTAAAACTAGACTCTACAGTCAGTTATGTCATCCTGCTCAAAAGAAATGTAACACTGACTCAGTGGTAACAAAAGACAATTCAGTGATGACAAATACTGATTCATCAGCACATTCTCCCTCCTCTCACATTCCTTCTAGTATCATGAGTCTTGCTTCAGACACTGCGAGTACAAGGTCATCTAAAAAGGTTGGAGTCATTTTATATTTTATTTATGTCTTGAAATAAACTGCTAAAGACTAGAATGAAACAAAAATTGCTTTTTCAGGGTAGAATAGGAAATGTAATGTAATGTAATGAACAGCTCCATGAAAATTATGACATGAAATTATGCACGCGATAGTCTTTTGAAAAAGTTAAATTATCTAGTGTAATCTACATTACAAATGTTTTGTGACTTTGTAACTAAGAGTTAATCTATTTTTGCCTCACCTACTTTCTCTGCCTGTTGTAACTTGACACTGTTTCATTTTTCTTTCCCTGTCTGTGAACTCTCTTTCGCTCCCCACCTTCTACTGTATGACACATTTAGTCATTTTTTGTCAGAATTTGATCAGTTGAAATACTGATACTAATGCACGTCCTTCACTCTTGCCCTGTGGTCAGGCGTGTTTGGTTTTCCTTCTATATGCCACACTGGAAATTAGTAATTTAATGGATAATAGAAGAAACCTAGAAAGAAAAAGGAAATTTGGATTTCAGGTATACGCAAGAGTAGTTGTGTATAGTGATCTTCTACTTATCATGCATCGTCTGTTTTGACAGGTTCTCCCAAAACAAACTAAGAAGACAGATTTAAAATCAGATATAACACTACAGGAAACCCCACAGTCAACCAACAAACTGTCAGTTTCTCACAAGATAACTCATAATACTCAAATAAAGCAGGCATACTCCTCCAAAAATTCTCCTGATTCAAATTCCACTTCTCAACAGGACTCTAACCCACAAGAGTGCATTAACGTTTCTAATGAGAACAAGACACAGCAAGGTCAAGCCAGTCCAAACTCCAGTTATGGAAATCCAAGTGGAGCTAGTTTACATACTGTGCCATCCAAGCTAACATCCTGCTTTCAGAAAAATGCCTCAAAATGCGACGAAAGCAATTCAGAAATGGCTTCACATTGCAGTATCCGTTTGAACCCAAAGAAGGGTGAGAACTGTGTGGATGATCCCGACAATGCTGATATCAGAGGAGTAACTAATGAAAAGAATAAGCACCAAAATTCCTCCATGCAAGAGGCAAGTCCTTGTACAAATGACCTGCCAGAACACCCTATGTCTTTCCAGGTAGCTGATTCCCCATGTTCCAGGAAGTGCATTGACACCACATCAGACCTGTCAGAGAACAGCAGAGGAAGCAATGAACAGAATGAAAATAAAGACCTAAATTGGACTTCAGATATAACTATGAAATCCCCCCAAAATCCTGCTTTTGAGCATAAAACTTATGGCAGTGCAAGTGGATCGGCTAACGATGAGCATGGAAATCAAGTCAAGTTTGGTACAAGTCAAGAGCAAATTAAAGTACATCGTTTGACTGACACTAACAACTCTGTAGGGTCTACAGTAAATCCCAAAGTATCTCCTGCTCCAGTAAAATCTCTGACAGATGACTTATCCTCAAACAGCAAGCAGGACAAAAAAATGTCAAAGAAACAACCCGTAAGGAATCTTCGCAGCAATAGATTTGCAAACATGACCAGTGAATTTAATCACAGCCCTGTTTCCTGCAAAGTACCACACAGTGCTTTACAAAATGAATCTCAGTTTAATAGTTTTTCAAAATCATTGTCCTCACCTCAGTGTGAACAAAATTCAGATGAACAACCTTCCAAATCAAAACCCTCTCAAAACTCAAAAAATCGCTATTCAGAAATTTCATCTCTAAATAATCCACCATCTCGGAAAAGAGGTAGACCAAAAACAAACAAATCAGCAATGCAGTTTCAGGCAAACAGTTCTCAAGTGTCAGTTGTTAATCCTCCAAATGATCAAAACACAGAAGATATAGAGCCGGAACATGATACGAAGCAGACAAGGCCTATGGCAAAAAAACGTGGGCGCCCTAAACAGTCTTTTTCTATCCAAGCACAGGAAAGTCTGCCAGAATTAATCTCTAAGAAACAGGGCTCTGGGGACCTTAATATTACTCCCAAAGACAAAGCAAGAAACATTCAAAAGTGCAAGAAAAGCAAAAGGGTAATAATGAAGACAATCATTGGAAAGATCAATAAGATGAAAGTGAAAAGGAAAGATCAAGTGCTCACACAGATTCTGCTGGGACAGAAGCAATGTGACGATAAAGAAATGTCTCACGAAGGCACAGAAAGAGATGCATGCAGTCCAGAGTCTACTGCAACACACTCCTTATCTTCTCTTGTATCATCTTTCGGGGGTAAGCTTGGCTCTCAAATTAACGTCAGCAAAAGAGGAACTATCTACATGGGAAAGAGGAGAGGTCGCAAACCAAAATGTTACACAACCTCCAATGTTTCTTCCCAGAAATCTCCACAGGTGTTTCCAGACAATCCACAGTTTTCTCCCATGTCTACTTTTGCACAGCCACCATCAGGTACACAAAACGTTCCTGTATCAGGCTCCTCTAGCACACTTAAAAACATTGCAGCATCTACATCATCTGGGAGAAGCTCACAACTACATTTTAGTACCCCCAAAATCAAAGCAACTTCTTTTAAACAGCTCAGTGAAAATTCTCAGGCTCAGTGTGAAATAACATTGACGTGTAACAGTGGGGATGGAGTTAATGATAACGCCATATCAGACAGGGGTGAAAGGAATAACAGGCTGGATGAAGGCATGGGATTTTGTTCAGCACCAGCCACGGGCTCTGTATTCACAATGTCTGGTGTTTCTGGGAGTAATTCCTTTCATGGTAGGCCAAAGGCTTTTTCTTCCTTGCCTTCAGAGCGCTTTTTTTCTCCACATTTGCCATTAGGCTCTGGTAGGCCACAAGATTCCAGTCCCTCGTTAACATTCACAGACCAAGAGGCACACAAGTTTAAATGCCATCGGAAGGGCCATCACTGCCTAAGTCGAGAAAAGCTTAGAAGACATAAATATAAATGCAAGAAGAAGTATATGCAACTCAAGGCCAAATGCCAAGATCCTGACTTTCTCGCCGATATTGATGACTTAGTTGTCAGACTGAGCAAGATCCGTATTGTGCAACGCATCACCCGGACAAAGCTTGGAGATGACGTTAATGCATCAGGAAGAAAGACTGTAAAGGGCAAATGTCAATCCTATGATCTTCAACAGTGCCTACAAGAAAAAGTTCATCCCCCTGCCATGTTTCAAATTAACCTTAGTGGGTACTATTCACCACATTCTGCCCTGTCCTGTGAACCTCTTCATTATGTCAGAATGGCAAATATGAGAAGGAAGCACGGTTGCTCCACTGAACCGAGCGAACAAATTGTTTCACACTTCCCCATGATGCACAAACTTGGATACCCGTACCCAGGTGGTGGATTTATCCACCCATCCTACAAAGTACCATTTACAACTGCCTCGCTTGGGTTCGGCCTTTGTCGAGGATACCCATCCGGTGCAACGTTATATCCACTCCCTTTTCCACCATCATATCTGCATCACTATCCTAAGAACCCAATTATAAGCCCGTCTAAGTTCCACAAGAAGAGGACCAAGTTCCCAAGGCAAGACTCTGCAGTTTGGGGACAGAACACATTTGGGGCATATCCTAGGATGTCCCCGCACTCCTCCTGTGACTGCTTCAATCCGGAGAGTGGGCAAAGACAGAAACAGAAAGAGAAAGGCAAAGGAAGGCGGGATAAACATAGCATGATGACAGAAAGACAGCATGGAAATGATGCATGTTTTCGGCTTAATAATTTAACAAAAGACAATGAAAATTCAGGAAGCTGTTCATTTAACTTGCCTTCCCCCTCTTCGATTTTCTCACAAGTCCAACAGAAAGACAAAACCTTTCCTTTTACACATTTAACTACATCAAACCTGGTACAAGGAGGAGAAATGGGATGGTCAGACCATCAGCCACCGTTTGGTCTTGGCAGCAAAAACCCAAACCAGCCCTCTGAAACACTTGAAAGTAATTCTGTGGGCTTTGAGAATACCTCAAAAGGTCCAGAGACTGATGGGAACCCAGTATCAGCTCAGCAGTTACACAGAAGAGCGCAGCCTTTCGTAAAACATCCTACGCTCATTGGTGGGACACCAGGTCACAAAAGGATCACCAAGTCAAGAAGGAGTGAAGAAGTGACTGAGCTCTCAGATGTTCTGAAGGACCAGGCTAAGACATCTGTGCAAGAGTTATCTTTGGGGGATAAGAGAGCACCAGGTAAGAAGGTGGACATATCTGATTGTCATTATTACAATTTTTATTTCTTTGTGGATTAAGTATATTTTTTGTTTTTGTCTTTATTACACATTATTACACAGGAAAGTACTTTGTGCAGTTAAATCAGAGCAGCTTGTATTATATTTAGGTGTCTTTCTGCTCATTTACCACCCACTGTTTAACTGGTGGCATAAGAAATGAGAGCACAGACTGCTTTTTTTTCCTGTCTGTGTAGTTACTACTACAGATTTTAGCTGGCAGGCAAAGTGCTTTCAGACGTGTAAGCTCTTACGTATGTTTATCCAAGCTACAGATATGCTATGATATGTGGTGTCCTGGCACTCATTTATATTGTTAACTCTATACAGACCTGCTGAGTGCAGCATTCAATCCTTTTGTTTTTTTTTGTTTTTTTTTTATTTTGCAGTGATAGTGCTGTGTAAATGCGTGCAAAAGCAGGTGCTGGTTTGTTGTGAATTCCTGCCTTTTGTAGCACTTCTATAAATCAAACAGCTTGCACACAGTAGCATGCAGTCAATTCCAAATCCTCCTCCGAACCCGCCTTAGTACTGGAACTGCGCTTTGGTTCTTTTTATTTTTCAGAGTACTATTTTACTGCTGTTAATTATTTAATGAGTCCCTCTGAGACACCAATTGAACGGAAGTACTATTTAGCTCATTGTTGTTTAAAGGTTTGGCAAGAAACAAACCTCAGCATGTGAGTAATGTATCTGAAAGCACTGGGTGGTGGATCATGTTTGTGGCATCCTTTGGGTATTTCGAGTGGAAAAACAGACTTGCCAGGCTTTTATATACACCTACTGTATGTTGTACCCACACCCACAGGGCATTTTATCAGGTTCGTGCACCATGAACATACACTGGTAAACCACAGGCCCCCCCGCTGATCTTATTTGGGTGGAAGACCTTCCTCAGTACAGTATTTGTACTAAGTACAGCACTGTGTTTTTTTTAACATGATGTACAATTAATTTAACTTTATATTAAATATTCTCTCCTTGTAGGTGTACTTCACTTCGTGTGTTTCTTGTCCATCCTCAGTAGCTACAATTACATGAACAATATTTCTTCAATCTGATTGAAATCATTCTGATTATGTGTTCCAACGTAACACGATGTTAAATTGTGCATTTACATGCTCCAAGGATTTAATCAGACTATAACTTATTTGACATGCGCAAAGTGGTTCTGCCCATGGTGAAGTGTTTACTGTACCAAAAATATATCAAAATAAGTTTTTTTTTTTCTAACTTTGAGGTTAGATTAGGCTAGGCTCCCCATATTTTTCAACAAATCCCACCTTCTGTGTTATGATTTATTTATCATTATGATTGCATAAGCCAATCAGTGTCGCTTCCTAAGCCAGAGAACCAGTAGATGAAAATCTGAAACCAAGACATTTACTGTAGTTGTTCTCATGGAGTTTACTGATTAGGAATGGAAGTAGAATTTTCTTCTCTGAAACTTGTCACTTCACCTAATATTCCCCTTATGTTGGACAAAGATACACAAAAAGTATATATTTATTCCAACAAGCAAGAAATTATAAGTTATTTACATGGTTAATTTTTACCTATTGGACGAGTTATCAAAGGCCTACACCACCCCTCTCATTCCAGTCAGGTCAGTCTGTTCCTATTGAGCCGTTTCATGCATCTTTATTCTGATTGGGCTATTATTATGATTCTTAGAGGAATATTAGGGTCATTGTAAATGAACCTAGCATCAGTTTCCGATCACTGGACTGCTGTTGACTGAGTATTTTGCAGTGACATAAAGGTGATACTAGGGCCATTGCTGTTCTGAGAAAAGTCTCCCACTTGACTCTGCACAGCGGTGGTCCTATTACAGTATGATCTCTTTCCACTGAAGGATAGGCTAAAGAAAAGCTGAATGAAAAATTGACCTATATGATGACTTTCCCTTATAAAATGACAACTCATAGAAAAAATATGCCCATAGAGATAGAGGCCATATAGGAGATATAAAGTATAGGAATGGTGCCAGATTTTATACAGCCCGTCCTTCATGAGTGAGTTACTGTAGGTGACTCTATTTTACTTTATGAGATACTCGAGGCAAGCCCTGCTGTGCCTTTTAAATGCTGCAACCTATAACTTACATTCAGTAAGATTTTTTTGCTGAGCTCAAAATATGGACAAACTATATAGATATATTTTAAAACAATTCCCCTGCAAAAAAATATGAATGTTTTGTTTTTTATTCCAAAAATACTGGTTTTACTATTAATATTTGATTTGATCAACAGTTGATTAATATTTGAAGCTTTCCTTTGGATACTATAAAAGCACTGAAACTCTGACAATATTGTCAAAAAAGCTAGAACATCTGTAGGTAGGTGTACTACATAGAACCTTTTGAACTCCTTTGTATATTGACTTTATGTATGTGTAAAGGATAGATTTGGAAGTACCTTTGGGACTGTTGTCTTGTTAAAAGACCCTCCTATGAACAAGACTTGTGGCAGAGGTAATGTAGCAGAACATGCTTGTGACTTCTTTTTGAGAAATTTAGTTATTTCAGAAACAACTAAATAAATAAATGTATAGATTACAAAAATAAAAAATATTAGGTAAATACTCTTGGTTGATTCAAAAAGAGGGCTGTACCGAAAGTTAGAGCTGGGCGGTATGACCAAAAATTTATATCACGGTATTTTTCAAAATTATATCGGTGTCACGGTATTTGACGG
>JAQMYL010000033.1:11738294-11749412 GCA_030014365.1 Clarias pachynema | reverse complement strand
GGGGTATATGAAAAATGAATATCATTAAAAAAAAAAACACCGGTATTCGGTATGAAAAGGTATACCGCCCAGCCCTACCGAAAGTAATGCAAAAATGGCGTATTTTTTTAATTAACTGACACAGGGCGTTCGAATTGCACGTTAGTAGAGTAACACTTCCTCTATATGAAGGCACTACCCAACATAATCTTCATCACAAGCGATGCATTTGCCCCATCGCTGAACCCAACTCACGAATCCTCTGTAGCAATGCTTGCACTACAAACCACATTGCTCAGTTCTGATTTTTTGGTCAGGTCGATTTACATGTCATGACGGTTCAGATTCAAAATTAGAAGGGACTTTTATTTGGCTCTAATGTGGACTCATCAGTCCTCTGTAACAGCATGCATGTGCACATCAATACGTCTTTGCTTACACCATCTGTGCTAAAACCTGTCATGAGTTTGTGAAAACACTCATTCAAAAAAAAACGAATGCAATTTCAGGCAATGCGATTGAGATTTTAGTTAGTTTGGCTATATTTGTTGAGGTTCTGATGATGGGAGAAAGCCAGATGCATCGCTTTAGTGGTACTAATTGACATCAATTAGCGTCGCATGTATGCGCAGAGGGAAAAAATCCCTTGAATTTCAATCTGCCCGTTCTCAATCAAGTCGCGGCAGTGTATCAGATATGTATCAGATCCGATCTAAAAAAAATTTTTTAAAAACTCAGATATGTGCGCTCAGACAGCCCTAAAATCAGCTGTGTCACATTAGGGTAAAAAAACTGGAATTGAGTCACTTCAGACTGGTAATGTGAATGTAGCCTTTGAAATTCCCTTTTGTCACATTTGATGGTCTCCCACTGTATGGTTTGTTTTCAATGCCAGATTCATTAAAGTTTTTCATCCATTTGTGCACAATGCTGTTGTCAGTGGTGTCACCTCTGAAAACATTCTGTAGTGCAGTGAGATCATCAGCTATGACAGAGGGGATTTTTAAAGAGGATGCGAAAGTTGGGTTCAACGATGGCGCAAATGGTGATGGGGATTATGTTGATTAATACCTTCGTGTAGAAGAAGAGTTACTCCAGCATGTACGGTTTTAACGACCTGTGTCAGTTACTAAAAAATGTTATGCCCATAAAAAAGATACTTTATTTGAATGTCATTGGCTTAATTTGCTCTTCTTCTGTGATTGGTCCTTGGGTTAGTGACTGTGGATTGCTTGGATGGGCCTTTGCCAAAAGGGAAAGTATGTGCAAAAAGAGGACACTTGTGAGAACTTTTTAAAGCCTTAAAAGAAAAATGGGACACTAGCAGCATGCACACACAAGGACTGCAAATGCACTAGTTGGGGTAGAGCCAAAGGGAATTTATGAGGGTGTGCCAGTGGGAAAAAGGAAATGGCCATATATTTTGCCCTAAGAGTTGCAATAACTCTGAATTGGACTATATTTGGTTAATAAAGTGGCAGTGCACTTGATTATGATTTATTATTCTTTTTAATGATTTTGTACATGATCTGAGTTACTCTGGGACAGTACTCCGAGTTGTCTTCTTTTAATTTTAGAAGGACCTTTTAATGAACGTAACTGATATTTGATTAAATGTTAAAACCAGAGTATTGAGTTACATATCGGCTACTCATGCATTTTACTGGGGAGGAACGAGCTTGGGGTTATTTGCGGTCAACTCTATTCATGCACACAACCATTCTCACATTCATTTATTTGTAGACTTAGGCATGACAGAGACGTAACAAGTCCCTCAGAACCGCTCGGAGTCGTGCTATACAATTCATCATTATAAATTATGTGCTTACTCTGTTATCTGCCTGCCAAGGAATGTCCATTTAGAGTCCTGCTATAGAGCTCCTGTCTGCCAGTGGCCAATATACACCATTCTGTTTGCCTTGGAAAGGTAGAAAGAGAAAAGTGCAGGCATTCAGCAGTGGTAAGAAAATGTGGTTGTGTGGGTGGGGGTTAGCCTGGAAATCTCCAAGTGAACTTTTACAAATGGCTGAGAGGGAAGAGCGAAGGAAGCTGTTTTTGTGAAAGCCAACGCGTATATTTGGCCAGAGTACATCTTCTAACTAGTTTCATATGTGCCTTAACACTTCTCCACCCTGACATCTTTGGTCAGACCTCGTTCTCTTTATCTCATCCCTTGTTGCTTACTTAACCTCCTGCCGCATGCTTGTTTGTCCAGTCTAAAAATATAGCTTTGCTATGATGCCTTGGCTGTTGATGTATTTATACGTACATGATGATGTGACAGAGGTAGATTTAAAGTGATCTCGGTTTGGCTTTTAGCCAGCCTAGGAATAGCTCCACCATAGATGTACAAAGAAACAACACGCAAGTCACATTATAGCATCGTTGCCAGGTTGTTTTTCCTCACCATCTCATATGTTGTCTGTCTGTCTGTCTTTATTTCTCTTAGAAGCTTATCCTTCTGTCTTCTTGGAATGCTCTTAAGTAGAACTGAAATGTAATGTTACTCCCCACTATATTCCCTGACGTATGATTGTCTTGTGCTGTAAAAGAGGTATTTGATGGTATGATTTCACAATCCTGAATCCTGATTTCACAATCCTTGTCCTAAAGATCCAGGGTTTGCTGTGGAAAACATTTTGCTCTATGAAATTGATTATGAATGATTGTATCTAACCAGTAGCAAAGCCTAACTGCGGTGCATTAAATGCCTGTTAAAAATATAACTCTGGTCGCAATAACTTCACATATTACTTTAAAGCTGCATTTTGTCCAATTTTATTTTAGAGCTCATTTCCACTTTTTCAGTTTACTCTATACAAGCATGCAGCTTGGCTTAATGTTTTTTTTTGTCCAAAATGCAGGAAAACTACCAAAACAAATGTTTCCTGTCACCAGGAACCACCAAATGTTTCTGTTAATAAATTTACTATGTTAAAACACCAGCTCAGTTTGTCAATCAGAGCTGAGCAACCTAATACATTTGTGTATTAAAGTATATAGAAAAGTATAGCACTTTTAAATGTAAATCTGTGTAAAATTAAGGTATAAATATAGTTATGCTAACCAATACCATAATGTGTTCGAACTGTTTTTAAATCAAAGTCTCAAGATTCATTATTGCCAGGCAACCATGTTGGTGGAATTTTGTTTCAGACCAGCTCTGACTGTGCAAAATAGGCAATACAAAGGTAAAAAAAAAAAAAGGACAGTAAATTACAGTAAGCACTGTAAATATCAAATATGTTTTAGTTATATCTTGTTGTATAAAGCTTAAGAGAGATGAGTTAGTGTAACATTGCAGAAGTGGCTCATGTGGTTAAAACTCTGGGTTACTGATCAGATGGTTTGGGGTTCTAGGCCCAGCACCATCATGCTGTCACTGTTAGGAACTAAACCTAACCCTATCTGTGCCAGGGGTGCTGTAACATGGCTGACCCTGTACTCTAAACCAGAAATATGTAGGAAAAAACAGGAATATGTGGGGAAAAAAGAATTTCACTCTGCTGTAATGTCCATCTGACAAGTGTAAGTTCATCAGAATACGACAGGGAATAGGACAGTTAAGCATTCCAGTGGCTGAGGAAAATAAATTTTTCTATAGCAGCATGTTTTAGTAATTGTTTTCCAGAAGGAAATGGTTGAAATATGATGTATGTCCTGTGGGAGTTGTTACTTCTGCAGGTCTTTTCCTGGTATGCTTGATATTCAGAGAAACAGCAGAAGAGGAATCTTTTTAAAAAATATGGAAAATGTGAAATGTTGTGGGAATATGAAGGTTTTTATAAAACAGTTATAATAGTTGTTGGATATTGTTAGTTCCTTAATTTCAATATCTACTTGATACTTGATGTTTAGAAACAATCACTGAATTTAATTGAGGCTTTTGCTGTCTGTTTTTTTAGCTATCAACCAAGCAAGTGGTTTATCAAAAAAGCATCGGTGCAGTGATTCTTCGTCATCCAGAGAACGGGAAAAAGTTGTTTCAAAGGAGCCAAGGGGTTTTAAAGCCAAAAGGAGGCCCCTGATTAAGAATAAGTCAAACCATGTTCCCCAATCCTCATCTCCTTTAAGAGATGAGCATGCACAGCCGGCAACCAGAAATGCTCCTTCTACAAGTGCTAAGGTACTACAACAATTCAAGTCAGTAAAGCATCAGAATTCAGAGGGGCTGGATGTCTCAGACGTCAGTGGAGTAAAGAGAAGAGGACCAGGACGACCAAGGAAGAGTCCTAAGCCCTCTTCTCTACCATCTTTACTTTCTGGTCCTGAACTAACTTCATCTTTGACTATAGAAAAGGCAGGAGAAGACGACAAAGATAACAGTGACACAGTGTTGGAGGTCATTGAGCTTGTCATTCACGGAGAGCAGAGGAGTGGGAAAAAAAGAACAATTTCTGAAAGTGGGGAAAATGGAGATCAGCAGAATCAGAATGAAGAAACAGATGATACAGAGACATCTTCCACTCACTGCCACATGTGCTCAGCACCCATTGGCCTATCACCTGACCATGTTGAAGACAGTCAACCGGAGCAGGCCACTGCCTCCTTACCAAATAAGAAGTATTTATGGGCAGGGCTTTATTCAGATGATTTTAAAACTGAAGAGTAAGTTCCCATACATATGCTCACCAGCCACTTTATTAGGAACACCTGTACACTTGCTCATTCATGCAGTGACCCAAATACCCTTCATGGGGCAGCAATTCAGTGCATAGAACCATGCACTTCCAGGTCAAGAATTAAATAACCGCTCTTTATAATGGTGGAAACTATATTTTTCCAATCCTGGCTTTAGTGAGTCTGTGACCCTATGTAGCCTCACATTCCTATTTTTGGCTGACAGGAGTGGAAATTGATGTGGTGTTCTGATGTATGATCTGAGAAGGTTTTCTGTTCAGCACGGTTGTAAAGCATGGTTATTTAAGTTACTGTCGACCAGTCTGTCCATTCCTCTCTGTCCAGTTTAATTAACAAGGCATTCGTGCATACTTACTAGTCACTGATTTATTTATTTTTTTCACATCATTCTGTGAACTGGTGAATGAAAAATCCAAGAAGGTGGTTTATGAAATATTTAAACCAGCGTTATGGCACCAAAACACCCATGCCATTGTCAGATCACTCCGCCCTGCTCCCCCCCCCTATTGTAATGTTGTAACATTGAAGCTCTTGGCCTGTACCTGCATGATTTTATGTATTGCATGTTTGCCATGTAATTTCCTCCCGTGATAATTCCTTAAGTGTATGCAAGCATTCCTGACAAAGTGGCCAGTGAGGAAACATAAACATATATGATGTAACACTTCAATCGCTCATCTTGCTTCACAGTAATTCACCTTAAACAATATAATTTAATAACTACTATGAATTATTCAGCTTATCCAGGTCCGCCAGCAGGTCTTAGATGTTTTTGCAGGGTTAGATAATATTTACACTGCATGCAATTGTATCTAGTTCTGAGGTAAAATTGGTTAAGATCATTATCAGTAAGAAGTTTATACATTTTTTGTGGTTTTCTGGCTTTGTCAGCATTCCTGATCAGCCTCATCAGCTAAACATAGAGGATCTAGAGTACAATCCAGAGGACCATGAATATGGCCTCCTTCCTGCACCTTTACACGTGGGTGAGTCTCAGTGTATGTTTTTAGTCATTTCAGTACCAGGGTCATAATGAACCGCAAATGATTGATTTTGTATAAATTGTATAAGTTTATAAGAATATGGGTTTCAGTTATAACCGAAAGACTTGAAAATGAAGTTTTTGTTATATATTTTTTAGACCTTATTCATATGGGTAAAACCTTTCATCTAGAGTTGTGCTCCTCTATATGTATGTTTGCTTGTGTGTATCTGTGACAGGAAAGTACCTAAGAGTGAAACGGATCAACTTTCAGTTGCCCTATGACATCCACTGGCAATGTGCACGCAGCAAGGTGCTTTGAGAAAAAAAAAAAACATTTCCAGGAACTTGACCCCTGCTGTATAGCATTCATAATATGTACATTTCCCCCCTCTTCAGGTATTTGAAAAACCTGTTACTCTACCACAGGCATCACCATCAAGTAAGTGTGTGTGTGTGTGTGTGTGTGTGTGTGTGTCTAAAAATAACTCTGAGTAATATGGAGGACAAAGACACCGTTGTTCTTTGGCTGTAATGCAACAGTAAATCTGTGTTCTCTGTCATTACGGCTGCTGGATTACTTCTAATGTGTGCATTTATTAATCTTGCCGTATCACAAGTGTGTCTTTTAACTTTTTTTTTTTTGAGCAACAGGCTTTATGAAGGTTTTTTTTTTTTTTTTTTTTTAGAACCGATGACTATGTCTCTGACTTCAGACAGTTCCTGTAACCCCCCAAACAGCAGTGTACCTCAGTCATGCTCTGATGATTGCCTCGACACGACGTAAGAACAAACATGCACTTTTACATAGTGTTTACGACGTGCATGAACTCAGTTTTCAGGTCCTCCTTATCCACAGGTATTAGGAAACGTCTTGTGAAGAAAAAAAAACAAGCAGCGGTGCACTTGAAAAAAAAGGGGTGTTTTTTTCATTCCTGAATGAAGGGAGCGGAGGAAGTCAGCAGAGCCTTGTTTTTTCTTTTGACTGGAACAAGGCCTGCAGTACATTCTCACAGAGGAACACGCTGACTGTGCCAGATATTGATGAAACTTTTTTTGCTTTCATTTATATTTGTAAAAATGTCCAGTTATTGGGAAGCAGTTACTTCAAGAGCAGCTATCAAAGGCCACTTTTTGATTTTTTGCATTTTTGGACATTCACATGGGTCGCCAGTGTTTGTTTACACAGACAAAATACAAGGATCTCTTTTTTCTCTTCCCATTTTTGTTCATAAACATGCTAAATTTCCCAGGCATATTCCAGGCAAGATGATAAGAGGAGTGGATCAAATTGTATACAGTAGCTCCTCCTTTGGCTCGACTCCTGGACACCATTTTCAGGGAATTTTTATTTCCTGTATTTTGATTGGCTAGTATAATTGGATAGTATAATTGGATTGCATAGTAAAGAAGAAGTAGCTCATTTGCATTTACAGCTAAAAAGAGGGAAGAAGTACTTTTGAACATTTTAAACAGAAGTGAAATAGAATGAATGAACGAGGCCAGAATGCATGGTTTTAGTTGGATTTCAGCTAGAACATTAACAAACACACTTTGGAGACCTTGAGGCTCATGTTAAAGTGTTAAAAAAGAAATATAAAATGGCATCTTTAAGTGATGGCTTTATTGCTTTAGTTTTAATTCTAACACTTTTATTGCTACTATGTAATCTAAAACAAAGCATGATTTTTAGGCTCAGTGATGATGAGACTGAGTCCTGTGATATGGGCAGTCACATACACGTGTGTGAGGAACACCATCAGTGCCATCATCACCTCAAACAACAGGTGACACATCAACACATCACATTGTACATACTGTATTGGTGAATGACTAGATTCGTAATGTCAAAATTATCCTTATTCTACTATTTATCCTTTTTTTCAGTTACAGGAGGAAACCAGTGACAATGAGAATTTTCCCTCAACCTTATCTAATGAAGAGAGGTACCAGACAAATAGATTTTCGCAGATTCATAGTTCATGCGTATTTCCGCAGTTTAAACTTAAAACCAAAACGCTTTCGAGAGCAGAGGACTCAAGACATGTTTTGACTCAAGACCACCAAATACTATACCAACACTGAATGTGTACTGTAATTTGGTGACACGTCTATGAGAAATATATGACAGCTTCAGAGTGCTCATGTGGCACAGTATATACAATGCTCACGGTTAGGAAAGTCCCATTCAGTATCTGTTTTACAGTACAGTATGTACAACCCCTACTGTTAGCTTTCTGTAGCGAAAATAGATTCAGGTTGCCATCAGAACTTTAACAACATGTTTGGCTGATATCCCCGTTATAGTATAAAACAGAAGTTAAAGATGTAGTGTATAAACAAATTTTATACTTCATTTGGGGGCCTGGGGTGATTTTTTGAGATTACAAATGACTTTCATTTCATAAAATGAAAGCAAAATACTTTAATATGTTCAGTAAATTAATTATGGGTTAATAAATGCATTTCATTAAATGTTTTATAACAAAAGAGTTAAAGCTCTTTTTTCTCATTCTGTGTCTGTTGTCCCTGCTGTATTGTCATTTCAGGACTTTTGTAATGAAACACGGCGTCTTCCTGGTGAGAAATTACGAGAAGATGAAAGCAAGACAGGCGTATCTTCTTAGAGAGGGTGCAAGGCAGCAGGAGAACGAAAAGGAGGAGGACAAAGTGAGCAGCCAGAGTGAGGGTAGAGACCTTGGAGAGGATCCAACCATCAAGTCAGGTCTAGGAGTGTGTGTAGTTGTTGGCGACGTGTGCATGTGTGTATGTATTTGTTATTTATTTGGCTTGCATCATATTCATCATGCTGTAAAACATTTCTGTGTTACAATAAGCAAGCATCCTTAGTTACCCACTTGCTGTTTAAAAAGAATGCTTATCAGGAGTGGAAAAATCCAGGAATACGATGTTTGTTTTGCTTGTTTGCATTCTTGTATGTTGATTTTGTCACTCATAGTGGTCACAGCTTCTCAATACAAATGTGGTTGCATAGTGTGATTACACACCTCTCGCCTGTACCTGGCATTTTGTCTGTCCTGCATCTGTCTTTTGCATGTTGTAGGTCATAGCATTGGATGTTGTGCATGTAGACATTGGACATTGATTGTCTTGCATGTTCAGTCAGTTTTAATGGAGTGTATTTTGGCCATACACTCCATACCAGTCAAAAGTTTGGACACAACTTCTAATTTCATGATCTTTCCTGAGTTTTATTTCTTCCTACATTGTAAAACAATACTGAGGGCATGCAAAATGCAATATGCAATAATCTCTTTTAAAAAGTTGATATTAAGATATGTCTTCTGCTTATGCTCTGTCAAGCCTTAACAGCTCTAATCTGAGGTTTTGTTGTTAATTAATGATTTTTGAGGCTGGTAACTCTACATGAACGTCTCCCATGCAGCAGAGGTAAGTTTAGGTCTTGCTTTACAGCGATGGTCTTCATGATAGTTGGTTTCATTATGGTGCTTGATGGGTTTTGCAAATGCACTTGACAATCCTGTTCTTGTAAGAACAATTCCTGAAGAGCTGACCTTCATTCAATTTCCTAATGGTATGTGTTTTACTTCACAGTTTTTGAAAAAAAGAAAAAACAGTATTGTTCTAGAATGTGGAATTCATGCTTGCGTCCAGACATTGACTGGTGTGTCCAAAGTTTTGACTGGTTTTGTTTACCTTTTTCAAATTGTGTGTGTTGTTCTACATGCCGCAGACAGGTGCCCTATCGAGCGGAGGTCATGTTCTGAAGAAGGGGTGCGCTTAACATTCCAAAGCAGAAGTCTCTCACAGACACTCCAAGAAATCTGGGACGGGATTGTTAGTTGCAAGGGTATGTTTGCTGACTGAAATGAGTTAAGAACTTGGATAAAAACATTAATGATAAGTGAAAGAAAATTAAAGAAGATAAAACTTTTTTAACCTTTTCTTTTTCTTTGCCTATATCTGACATTGTCTTCTGCATTTTTTCTACCTGTCTCTCTGTCTCCCTCTTTGTATTTTTCTCCATCTCTATCTGTCTTCCTCTCTCTCTCTCTCTGTCTCTTTGTGCTTCTCTCTGGCTTTGTCTGTGTCTGACCACCAGGATCATCTGGACAAACCCTCAGTGATCCTCTGCTAAACCTCTGCTCTAGAAAAAGGTGTGCTTGTAAACACACTATTGTTACACTCCACTAGATGGAGTAGTTTCGACCTTTCTCTTTTTGGCATGACAACATCTGTGTGCGTGTGTGTGTGTGCGCATGTGTGTGTGTTTATACTTTAGGTCCGACTCTGCTCTGATGGACCTCAGCATGGTACAAAAGCAGCTCCAGTCAGGACACTATGAGAGCCTGGCGGCCTTCCACTCGGACATGCTGACTGTGTTTCACTGCGCAGAGGTCAGTGTGTCCTGTGCCTTTCTCCTCCTGCATTTATCCTCTACACAGAAATGTGCCATTTTAGTGTTCTGAGAACTCACTGACTCTTTCAGGGCTGCCTCTATGTTGTGGGTGTTGATAGTTTATAATTCTTAGAAACACATCTTTCTCTGTCTCTCTCTTTCTGACTCTCGCTCTTTGAGGTTGTGATACTGTAGCTTTGAGAAGAAGTAAATTTAATATGCAACATTAGGTCTATATTTAGGTTTATATATAGGGCTGTGATTATATACCAGGATATACCAGTACACTGTGATAAAGGCTAAGATACTGTAGATATTGTACACAGATACTTTTATATACACCATTCAGCCATAACACTAACACCACTGCAAGGTCAATTGAATAACAATGTTTGTCAGTTAAACTGACCATTTATTAGATTGGCAATAAACCGGTGACATTGGCACCCAAGGATCATCTACACCCACAGAAACCAAGGGCCAGCCTGTCTGGTCCGATCCCACAGAAAACCAGTGCGGCGCATACCACGGATAAAAGTCACGATAGAAAGGCACCAGAACTGTCAGCGCACCACAGCCTGGGGCTTAGCAGGCAAAGAGTTCGAGGTTGTTGACAGAACTTGAGTTATTAACAGAAGTCAATTTGATCGAGCATCCACGGGATGTGCTAGATAAATAAGGACCGCTCTACGGATGTCCCTCTCCGCAACCCAAGCACCCAATGTATCCTACGCTAATGTCCTGGTGCCAATCACCACAGCACATCACTAGAGATCCTGTGGAGCCTTGACCCGAGGGGCCAGAGCTGTAGACGGGAAACTTAAATCTAGGTGGTCTAATTATTAATGGTTTTAAGGTTTAGGCTGATTGGTGTACAGTATATATTATGGTATACTGGTATACTTGATATATATTACCGGTCAAAAGTTTGGGATCACAAAGGTGTGTTTTTTTTTGATAAACACAAAGTTTATCAGAAAAAAGAACACATTTATCATTTCCATCAAAATTGTTATTTATAACTCTTAACAATGTCAGCATGTCTTCTTCTATTGTTATACAGTGGAACCTCGGATTGCGAGTAACGCGGTTTGCGAGTGTTCCGCAAGACGAGCAAAGATTTGTAATAAATTTT
>JAQMYL010000033.1:11715368-11732263 GCA_030014365.1 Clarias pachynema | reverse complement strand
CTTCCTGGGATAGGCTCCAGCCCCCCCGCGACCCTGAATACAGGATAAAGCGGTATAGAAGATGAATGAATGAATGACTAATATGACGTATTTGGGGAAAAAATCCATATATACAGTCTGAGTGGATTCAGAACCCTGGATATTGTATCCAACAAATTTCCATTGAAGCAAAAAAAAAAGTTTGAGTTTCACTAAACTGCTAAGTCGTCTTTCATTTTTGGGGTCTGAATAATAGAAGCGTGGGCATGAACTAGAGTTTCTCCAGCTGAGTTTGAGAAAGAGGGTGGCAGGGTGGTGTACTGGTTAGCACTGTCGCCTTGCACCTCCAGGGTGGGTTTCCTGCGGGTACTCCGGTTTCCCCCCACAGTCCTAAGATATGCAGGTTAAGCTAATTGGCGTTCCCAAATTGCCTGTAGTGTGTGAATGTATGTGTGCACTCCGATGGATTGGCACCCTGTCCAAGGTGTACACTGCCTTGTGCCCTAAGCCTCCTGGGATAAGCTCTAGGTCCCCACGACCCTGAATACACGATAAAGCGGTATAGAAGATGAGTGAGTGAGTGATGAGGGTGAGTTTGAGAAAGGCCTGTGCCTCACTGCCGCCAAAGCAATACTTTTCACAGAATACTTGAAGAAACAAGCTCCTTATGAGTGCTTTAAATACTTCAAGCATACATAAAGCATAATTCATTCTTTTTTTTTGTTAAAGCACCAAGTAGTATAAAACTGAACATCAGGTTTTATTGTCATAACTTGTTAGAATAGAAGATTATACAGTAGTAGTAGTTTAAAAACCAAAACCACCTACAGTATGTGCCAAGTCAACCACCACCCAATAAGTCTCAGCAAATGAGTGCAACACACCGCTTTTGTCCCTTTTGCATTTTACACCTTGGTTCCTCATTCCAACAAAATTCCTTATGCTGGCCCAATATACACAGGCTGACCTGCTTAACAACTTGCGTAACTGTTTCTACAAAAGGAAATGTATAACGCCTAACATGTGCACGTGCCTGCAATGAACTGTAAGGTGAGACAATCAATCTGTCACACATCTTATTTTCCTGTCAGAAGCCTACTCTGTGTTATATTAGGCCTTTAAATAGCCAGGGTTGTGCTCTGAGCTGGCCCGTGTTTAAAAAGTTCTCTCATCCACACTGGTTCCTTACCGCTGGGTTCCTGATCTATCAGCCCACATTAGCCTAAATCTAACTCTGTATGCTCTTAATAAAGCTATTACTGAGTCCAAAACGGCAGTAGATCCATTAAGTAGTTTCTGAGTTTCTTCATAAAAAACGAATTCCCTATTATAATGACATAAATGCACTGTACCTATACTTAAATATGCAATACAGTAGCGAAAAGAAGAGGTATAAAGTGAGTCAACCAGCATTGCTCATGCCTCCCATTGTATTGTACTGTGCTGGTCATTATTATTGGCACCCATGGTTAAGATGTGTTTAAGATTTTTTTTTTATTGCAGAAGCATAATCTCATACTGAAAATTGTAGAAAAATCTAACATTTTACTTTAAAAAAAAAAAAAAAAAAGGCAAAAAAATCCATGACTAAAAAATATTAGTTTTTTTTTTATAAAATCATCCGGACACAATTATTGGCACCCCTAACAATTTTGATAAAATAAATTGGAGCATTTTTTAAAAAGTTGATCAGAGTATCTAGAAACTTTAAATTAATAATTCATGACTTCCTGTTTGCCTGTGATATAAATATGACAAATTGGCCTATTTCTCTTATCCACTCTTCAAATGGAACAGACAAGAGAATGCCCCGTTCAAGTAAGGCAGATGTGTGTCGACCTTCATAAGTCAGGCAATGGCTACAAGAAAATAGCCACTCGCGTAAACTTGCCCATATCTGCAGTCAGAGAAATCATTAAGAAGTTTAAAACTACTGGAACAGTGATAAACAAGGCTGGACGAGGAGCGGAGTTTATTTCGCCATGCCAACAATCTGTTTGGGAGGCATGAAAGGAAAAAGCCTTTTCTCACCTACAAACACAAACATAAACGTCTAGAGTTCAACAGGGACTGTATGCTTTGTCAGATGAGACTAAGATAGAGCTTTTTGGCAACAAACACTGTCTGGATCTGATGTAAAACTAAAGATAAGTATGTGGAAAACCACCCCATGCCCACTGTGAAGTATAGTGGCAGATCTGTGATGCTGTGGGCCTGTTTCTCTTCCAAAGCCCTGGGAATCTTGTCAGGGTGCATTCTGAAATACCAGGACATTTTAAACCAAAACCTGATGGCCTTTGTCAGAAAGCTGAACATGATATGTCACTGGGTCTTTCAGCAGGATAATGACCCAAAACGTGTGGCGAAATCTACACAAAAATGGTTTTGCAGACACAAAATCATTCTCCTCTCATTCCCATCTACTGTAGGTCTCCAGACCTCAACCTAATTGAAAACCTGTGGAGTCAGCTGAAGAGGAGAGTGCATAAGAGAGGACCCAGGACTCTAAATGATCTAGAAAGATTGTGCAAAAATGAATGATCAAAGATCCGTCTATCTGTATTCTCCAATCTTGTGAAATGTTATAGAAGGAGATTACGTGCTGTCTTGGAGTTGTACGAAGTATTAACAGCAGGGGTGCCAATAATTGTGGCAACCATGATTTCATGTAAAAAAAAAATAAATTATTTAATGTGGGATTTTTGCTTTCCACCAAATAATTGTACTTCAATTAAAGTTTGGATTTCTCTCTCTTTTTGCATTGTGGTTCTATAATAAAAAAAATTTTTATTATAAGCTTAGAAACACATTTTAACCGGGGGGGGAGGGGGGGTTGGGGGGTTGCCAATGATAGTGAACAGCACTGTATATCTTGTAAATCATTATGGTACTGTATGAACCATTTTTTAAAGCTATGCCAGGAAACAATGAAGGAAATGCAATAGAGCAAAACAAACAAACAAAAAAATAGTAATGCAGAAGATATTTTGAACACAAATTTAATCATTCCACTTTGCGCTTTGAGGAACATACTGTAGAGCCAAGGAAATATATAAATAGATATATAAATATTTTACATATGGTTTACATTGTAGGTTATATCAACATGAAAGTCTACTGTCTTTAAACAATCAATCATGATAGTTTAACTGTGCACCGATCAGCCATAACATTAAAAGCACCGACAGGTGAAGTGAATAATATTTATACTCTCTTATACTGACACCTGTCAAGGAGTGAGATATATTAGGCAGCAAGGGAACAGTCAGTTCGCAAAGCTGATGTGCTAGAAGCAGGAAAAACAGGCAAACATCTGGGAGGATCTGAGTGACTTTAACAAGGGCCACATTGTGAGGGCTACTGTAGGTAACTGGGTTAGAATATCTTCAAAACGACAACTCTCCTGGGGTGTTCCTGGTACACAGTGGTTAGTTCTTACCAAAAATAATAACGGCCGACTGTTGAACTGGTGACAGAGTCATTTGTGTCTAAGGCTCATTGGTCTGCATAGGAAGCAATGGCTAGCCTGTTTTGGCCAATCCTACAAAAGATGTACTCACATTACAAAATTAGCTTGAAAAGGTATTTCGGACTATGATAGGAAGATGTCAGAACCCACAGTGCATTGCAGTGTAGCCACAGAGTGGCCTGTTCACTGCTGAAAGCTCTTATAATGGGCACATGAACATCTGAACTGAACTATATAACAGGGGAAGAAGGTCCCCTGGTTTGATGGATCACATTTTCTTTTACATCATGGGGATGGCTGGGTGCGTGTGTGTTACACTTACCTGGGCAATAAGTGGCACCAGGATGCACTATGGGAAGAAGGCATGCTGACAAAGACAGTGTGATGCCCTGGGCAATGTTCTGATGAAATAAGTGTGTTCAAGGTGTATACTTTAAATACTTACATTGCAACTTACAGTATGATCTTCCATGTGCCAGATACCACAGCACATCTTTTCTTTATGATTCTTTATGATTCACACAAGAGGGACCAACACTATTATCCAGTCCATCCAGATTTTAATGTTATGGCTTATCAATGTACTGTATGTTCTATGCATTTATTGATTTGTTTCCACAGAAACAACAACATTCCTCACATAGCACACATTCTGACATTAAATTGACTCAAGGAAGTTCTCTGTTGGTGTTTCCAGTAAGTCAAGTTTGAATAATTTAAGAACAGGTCTACCGTTTTCAATTTCAATTGCTTCTGCTGTTTTGTGCCGAGAGGAAACCTGTGTTCAAAGTTCATCAACAACTTTTGAATAAAAAGGATTTAAGTCGAGGAACCAACGAATCAGCTCAACAATGGCTTCTGGTTTGTCTCAGCAGATCCGCTGTCCTGTGTGTTGGAATGACATAAGAGATCCAGTATGTCTTCCATGTGAGCACTTCTACTGTAGAGTATGTATTACTGAGCATATGAACAACACCTCTGATGATGCAAGATGTCCAGAATGCCGTATGCCTTTTTCTCGGAATGATATAAGAGTAAGTCGAGTTTTAAGAAACTTGGTGAATGCAGCCAAAGATCACCTGAGGGAACATCAAGCCCTGAGAGAGCGAGTGTTTGTGTCTGCCTCCAAAGGGAACACGAGACAAAACCGGGACTTTACAGAGCAATGTTTGCACCATAACGAGCAATTTAAGCTTTTCTGTGTAACAGATCAAGAACTCATTTGTGTTATCTGCAAAGAAGAAGCGAAACACCGGGGACACAATTTTACAACTCTGAAAGACTCATTCCATTGCAAGAAGGTAAATTCAATGAGTTGAAAAAACTACAAGTGATGTTTAATTACATTATTTTAAAGTGTTGTCTGATAAACTTTTTAGAAGAGGACATGTGAGGCTCTGGAAACTTTCCTTGGCAGAGAAGACACACTGATTGGTTTGATTGAAGAGCAGGCAGAAGAAGTTCTGAAAACAATGGTAGGTGACACAATCCTACCATTATATATAGTGTATATATAGTATAGTGTAACACAATCCAGAGTGAGATGTTGCACTGAGAGCGAGCTGTTTTTTTATTTTATCTCTTTCTATCTGGAAAAGCATTTATAAAGAGAACAATTAAAAACATTTACCTGTTCTACTGATGAAAAAAAAGCAAATCTAAAAAACAAATCTAATGGATACCTTTTTTTTTTCCTGAAGGAGAAATCCAGATCTCTATCAGATCTGATCTCTGCCCAGTTTGAGAAGCTGCACCAGTTTCTGAACGACAAAGAGATGGAGTTAAAAAGACACCTAGAGGATGAGGAAAATCAAATCATGAACATGATGGGAGTAAACATGTTTACAATGGAAGAAATGTTGTCAGATGGGAGAGAAAAAATAGGTCTGATTAAGTCAGCTTTGGAGATTAACCGACCTATCAAGTTCTTACAGGTTAGAAATGTATTTTTCTTCTTAATAAAACTTTGAAATGAAAGCATTGAGACATAAATCAAGATACAGTATGCTTGTATGCCAACAGTGGTGGAATGAGAGTGGACACTTTATAACTAGGGAGATACTCTTGCACGAATCAACGTGAGTATTTTATAGAAAAAAAATTCAGCGCCCAATTTCAGCAATAGCTCTCTAATCATATTAATGTGTTATGATTTTAGGTCTCTGAACATAGGTGATCTTAGGGTTACGCCGGACACCTTGTCTCTTGGTCCCCATGAGACTTACCTGCAGTTTTTTGTGTGGAAAGAGATGTTGAGAATCATCCAGATGGGTGAGTGGACAGTCAAGCTGACTGCCTATGTGTATGGTGTATGTGTATGGCATACCTTATGTAATGCAGTATCTATGCTTACAAGTTAATCATAACCACTTCTATTTTTTCCCACTCAAGTCCCTCATCACCATACTGTGGAGGACCAAGATGATCCAAGCATAAGCATTTCTCCCAGTAAACTCTGTATCCAGCCTATGAAGCCTTTAAAAAAGGCGAAAAAAAACAAATCACAGTGGCTTAAGACAGTGTCATCATTTAACACAGGA
Organism: Clarias pachynema; assembly: GCA_030014365.1. Taxonomy (NCBI): domain Eukaryota; kingdom Metazoa; phylum Chordata; class Actinopteri; order Siluriformes; family Clariidae; genus Clarias; species Clarias pachynema. Next base: position 11,726,275 of record JAQMYL010000033.1, on the reverse strand, counting down.
AAACACTTCTGGGAGATGGATGTGGGGAAGAAAATGGACTGGGGTGTTGGAGTTTGTAGCCTTGAATCAGGTAAAATTGTCAATGACACGTTGCTTTGTTTCAACTCAGAATCTGGCTACGACATCCAACAGGCTCATGATATGGACAAAAGCACAGTGGATGTTACACCAAGGCCTAGGAAGATAGGCGTGTACCTGGACTGTGAAATAAAACAGGTCTCATTCTATAACTCTGACAAAATGACTCTCATTGATACCAGAGTCTTGTCAAAATCACCACCATATTCCCTCTGTCTCTCCCCTGGGCTTTACTTAGACGGCAGGAATAGCGATCCGCTCACCGTTTGTTGGTATTAAGACAACATAACGCTTACTGTAACTGTTTCAAAATTAAGTAGTTTTTGCTAATAATTCAAATCAATGTTTAAAATAATGGTAATATTTATTCAACCTACTTTATTACAATGCTCCTGAATGTTCAGATCTGATTGGTTAATCCTTTAAATTATTCCACTATTAGATTCTAAAACATGATGGTTTTTATACTAACAACTCATTCACTGGGACATACAGTCTGGAAATGACTCATATGGTTAAGTACAATACAAAAGTAACAATATCTTAAATACTTGCAAAGTTAGTGTAAAGTTAATGAACCTGTTTTTAGATTCTTATATTCATTTTAAGTTTTCTTTTTTTTCTCCTTCACTAAAATAAAGTCTAATATATTCATTAGATATAACTTTAATAAATTGAATGTAAGATTTTATAATTATATACTGTATATTAAAAAAATAAAAAGTTTCAATAACACATTCTGTATATTATATATTTTTTATTACTACACTAGTTACTTTTTATACTATATTACATTATGTTGTATATAATTTTTAATACTGCTATATAATTGCATATTTTCCTCGTCTTAAGGTATGTTATTATGTACACTATGCATTTAAATTTATTATATTATATTATATTATATTATATTATATTATATTATATTATATTATATGTAAAATGTCCTAGTATAAAATACAGTACACTAAAGTTCATTAAAACATACCATTTTAGAATTTCTATCCATAGCAGATTCAGCTGAAACTGAAAGAGACAATTGCTAATTATAGACTACAGACAGGTCAACAGAGCTTTAGACAGACCAGTGGCTCGTCAGTGTTAACATTTTATGCTCACGTGACAATCCAGTCACCTGTTGGATTTCTTCATCATGGACAGAACTTGAATCAGTTTTTCTTGTTAATATAGACATTAAGGAAATAAGAGGGTGGATTTGAAAATATATTTTCTTGGACATTATACATGTCAGTATACAATTGTCTTTGGGAGTGAATAGGAATTTGACTTCGTATTTATTGATTTTTTTGTAATTGTAATAACAAAGAAAGCTGTAATGAAACACACTATGGGGAAGTCAATTGTACAGTAATTTGACTACTGTTCCAGATTTATTACTGCTCAGAGTGTATAATGAGTGGATGCAGGTCGATGGCTGAAACATGTGCTTCCACCCAAATATAGAATCCTGGGCAAAGCATGTAGGGGTGGAGGGGTGTCAAGTACATGCCCAGAAAATCCCCCCAGTCTCTGCTGAAGTCCAGTGTGGTGGACATATGCTGTCAGACATCTGATAGTCAGCAGCTGCTATTAGGACTATTGAGTCGGTTTGAAAAAGGCTTGTGACTTTTAGAGGACACAAAAGCTGATGTTTTGATCAATACTTTGCTGAAGAATTAGCCAGAGATCGATAAACCATAAACGGAAGTCACTATGGATTCTCGGCTCTTCAAGCAGATTCAGTGTTCTGTGTGTTTGGGGGAATTTACAGACCCGGTGAGTCTGCTGTGTGACCACACGTTCTGCAGGCAGTGTATCAACAACCACTCGCAGACAAGCAGCCGCTTACGCTTATGTCCCGAATGCCGTCGACCGTATACTATGTGGGACCTACGATCCAATCGTGTCCTGAGGAACATGGTGGATGCTGTGAGGGAGCACCTCACTGAACAACAAGCCACCAAGGACAGGACGTGCGACGGAGCCATTGGCCCTAAAGCAGGGCTGTTCATGGAGCCAGAGAAGCTAGTGTGCCCCGACCATGATGAGAGACTAAAACTGTTCTGTGAGACAGATCAAAAATTGGTGTGCTTAATTTGTAGAGATGGCGATAAACACCAAGGGCACAAGTTCAAACCAGTGGATGATGCAGCACCACCAAAAAAGGTCAGTGAAAGACAATTGCGACCAATATGTAAACAATTGAAGCTACTATGAGACATTATGTTAGAATATACTAAAATATATATAAAAACAAGACCAAATGCATGCTGTTTTTTTTGTTTTTTTTAATCTACATTAAAGAGCATCTAATAAATCCTTCTGCATTATGACTGAGGAAATGCATTAGTTTCTACAGCTTTATCAAAACTATTAACTATGAACTGTATTAATCTGTATTTTCTGCACGTCAGGGTATGCTAAAGGAACCACTAGATTTCATATCAAAGGAGAACAAAGAGCTGGAAGAGCTGATTAAGAACCAGACCAATGAAATCACAAAAACTCAGGTGAAATAAGCAACCACTTGAGACGTCTAGCTGACATGCACCATCTGGCCAGTATTTGATATTTAGCAGGCATTAATGTCACTGAAGACACTCATTAATGGATCTTTCTTGGGTTGTGGAGTCTGTAGTAAACAAAAATGATGCAACGTGCTTTAACATCATGAAATAGTAACATTCTGCTTTCTTTTTCGATCTCTATAGGAGCGGTCCAAACAGCTTTCAGCCCAAATCGCAGCTCAGTTCCAGGAGATGCAACAGTTCCTGAGAGAGAAGGAGCAGGAGGTGAAGGAACTGCTTGAAAAAGAAGAAAAGGTTGTAGTGGAAAAGATGCAGAAGAACAAACATGACATAGAGGAGAAACTACACACTGGAAAAGAGCATGAGGAATTACTAAAGTCAGTCATTGAAACTGATCGGCCTGATGCTTTTCTGCAGGTTCTACCTGATTTCTTTTCTACGAATATATATTAGTTTTAGTTTTCCCTTTTGTGGCTTTTTATTACATCTGCTGACGTAAATGTACAACACATACATCTTCCATTCTGTGTCTTGTGCAGTGGTGGACTGAACATGGCCTGGGATTTGTTGAAGGGATGAGGGAAGTTGATGGTTGGTCTAAAAGGAATGAACATGCTTCTCAGTCACCACAGTGAGTACTGGTAGTGATATGCACGAGAACATGCTTTGGACATTGATTCTGATTACTGTATTCATTTAAGGTATAAGTCAAGTGTGAAGGGCCTCAGTGTGACTTCCGACACCCTATTTCTTGGACCCTATGAAACTCATCTGAAGTTCTTTGTGTGGAAGAAGATGCTTGGCTCCGTTAAACCAGGTAACAATTTTTTACTACAGTACATGGCCTAAAATCTGTTGTCACATGACAATCAAACCCCAAATGGAATTTTTGAACACCTCATTCCAGATTAAGTCTATGACCTTTACTGTCATAGTAATGTCCACACCTAATGAAAAGGATCTCTGCTAGATTTTGGAGCATGGCTGGGGATTTTTTGTATTCAGCCACAGGAGTATTAGTGAATGACAAGGCCTGGGGTGCAGCCTGCATTCCAGTTCAAAGAAAAAAAACAGAAAAAAAAACATTGGGACATTGTCATGTGGTGGGAAATTGTAATCATACATCATCCAAAGGCAGCCTACACAAGAGTGTGGTTTTAAATTTGTGGCAACCACATGTGGGTGTGATGGCCAGGTGTTAACAAGCCTTTGACCATATAGTATATAAGTAGACGTAACTGATTTCCTGCAGCTTTACAGTGTATTGTGAATAGTTATAGAGTAGTGGTGGCCAAAAGTATTAAGACAAAATATGGCATGCATTAGTTATGCCTGTGCACAAAAAAGATTATTTCACTAATTAGTTCTATCGTACAGTATCTGGCTGAAGAGTTGTGCAAATTAACTAGTGAAGAACTTGGTATGTGACAAATTTAGCTTCTGGAGCCATGGCCTGGGTCAGTGTCATGGTCCAGAATTAAATCAAATAGGAACCTGGTGAAGAAGGCAGTAACAGTCAACGAACCATCTTCTGTACTCGATATTCAGGAAGCAAATCAATTAGTCATGGATTGGGCAAGTAACCCCAGAATACTCCAGACATCATTTTGACTGTATGCATCCAGCAGGTTTTAAAGAATTAAGGATGTCACACTAAATATTATTTTACTAAATAACAGTTTCAAAGTAAAACATTATTCTAATTATCTTAAATGTCATTACTTATTAAAAAAAAAAAAAAAAAGAATATCAATGAAACATTGAATTTCACTTTTGTCTTAATACTTTTGGTCATGATTGTATATTAATTAAAAACATTCTGTAGAGAAGATTATGTTCACAGCACAACCCCAGGCTGTAATTTATTCCACAGTTCCGGATCGTAATGCAATATCTGACTGCCATGACCCATATTTGAGGGTTTCCTCCGATGGCCGCAGTGTGACTCGCGCAGACAAGAAGGGAATTTTTTATCGCCAGAAAGACTACAGACCACTGGCCAGAACTCACAAGTCTTTTCAGTCTGGGCAGCATTACTGGGAAGTGGACGTGGGGGAAAAGATTGACTGGAGTGTTGGCATCGATGGCGGATGTATAAGCAGCTTAAACAAGAGCATCAGGCTTCAGCTGAAACATAACCAAGGCTACTCGGTAAATGAGAATAGCACAGAGACTGAGAAGGAGCTGGCTGTGAAGCCACAGAGAATAGGGCTGTACTTGGATTGCGACCGGCATCAGGCTTGCTTCTACAATGCTGATGATATGACTCTCCTCCATACCTCGTCTTATTTGTCATTCACTCCTTGTTGTCTGAGTCTATCACCTGGGGCCTACCTACAGGGCAGGAACATGGACCCATTGACAGTATGCTGGAACTAATCTATCTAATCTACAGAGTGGGTGAAAAGTAACTAGGTATTAAAATTTGGTAATAAAGTCCATATTTCTAATACAAATTTACTGGAACAGATTGTACATATACTTTATTACATAGGAAAATGAAAGCAAATATCGGAATGTTAACGTACGCACCAGTGGCGTCAACCATTTTCCTAAAACGGCCGGGATGGAATGCAGAGTCTTCTGAAAAAAAGTCGATTGGTACAGTATATTGCTGAGAACCTCCTGAATCTCCGTGCCTCCAGGTCCTCCAGGACTTCTTGGAGGTCATTCATGAGGTCCGTGTCATCCCAGCCAACGTCCTGGAAAATGCTGGTCTAACGAGGCACGCACAGTACGAGCAAAATGGAGAGAGACTGTTTTCACCATGACTCTACAAGTCTACGATACTACAAGTCCGATAGCCATTAAATATTGCCTAGTTAATTTTCATCCACTCTGTACATAAGTGGTGGACAATACACGGTATCTGCTTCTAGTAATGGCATTTATGGAGGCTGTCATAGCATTTCTTTTCTGAGAACCATTAAGATGCTCGCTATCCAAATTCAGTTTACTGATTTCTATCTTTATATTATGCAAGAAACAGAATGCCGTACAATGCTTAAAGGTATCTGGACCTTGATAAAGTGAAGTATTTTTAGGTGAGGCATAAAAATGACTTGCTAAGATTAGTCTAAACTTTGTGTATGATAAACCTTATCCTGTAAGCTTGATATGCTATATAATAAAATCTAAACCAACAATGCTGTTTTGTAGCCCTTTGATTGCTTGTACCCTCTTCTAATAATTAAAAGTAAAAACTGTGCCTCATGTGCATAAGTCTGATACATTTCACAGAGTAAATGTGAGGCAGCGTGGCGGGATGGCTTTGAGCATCACTGAGCTCCAGGGTTTGAAGTTCAATCCTGACCTCAGGTCTGTGCACAATGTGTACGTGGGTTTTCATCTGAGTCTCGATTTTCCTTCCAATTCCCTAAAACATGTTCATACACAGACTTCTCTAAATTGTTCCCAGGTGTGTATGAAGTGTCAATTTCACTTTCTTGCAACATATTGTCTTCCACAGAGATCTTTAGACAGCCCATACTTTCACACTCTACCAGCTCCCAAGACACCTGCAGCAGGCATTTAGTGTTTATGGTTTCATGATTCTACCATCTTGGCAACTGGAACACATAAAAAGAGAGAAAAAATACTGACTATCCAGGAGACCCTTTTTACGGGCTGTGCTGTCTCGCTCTGAAAGCAGAACTTGTCGTGTTTTGTGTTACTATACAACAAATGGTGATATCATAATGATGTCTATTGAAAAGATGTGGAATATAATTTAAATGTTGGATTACACAGCACTGCATCAAATTTAATTCCCTGTTTTTTTAAGGTCATGATCCGTGATTGAGTATTTCCACAGCCACTCCTGTGTAAAAGCTTTCAGAAGTGGGAAGAAAGCCAAGAACATGTGGAGCTTTAAAGTGACCTTAACTCATAATACTCAGCAGGACTCCAGCAGTGAAGAATACCAGACCAAGAAGATCTGCAAACACACTGCCCTCTCATGGTTAGAATTGAATAGAGCAGAAACAAAACGAGAATTGGAGGCAAACATGGTCATGAGCTACATTTATCATATATAGTGGTGAATAAATTTACATTTACAGAGTGGAGTTACTTATATCTGCATTAGAAAAGCAATAATCACATGTATTATATACAGTACAAGAAATGGCATCTTCGTAAGAGCAAATATCGTGAATATAGTCAGACAGATCTATCCATCCATTTTCTGTAGTTAAGGCAGTAGGCATGGGACATCCTATGTAGAATGCCAACCCATTACAGGGCACAAATGCACACAAACACATCCAATGATACATTATGGTCGATTTGGTACAGCCAATCAGCCTACAATATGTCTTTCAACTGGGGGAGAACAGCGAGAATGTGCAAACTGTAAGTACAGAGACTTCATCAAGATTTGACCTCCCAATCCTGGAGGTTTGAAGGTGATGGTGCTAACCACTAGGCCTATTTATCTCAAGTGTTTCCTTATCTAAAATTTACAATACGGCAAATTTAAAATGATTAAACCTATTTCTAGATATTTTCACTAATTACAAGCTTCACATTTTCTTAAATGTAGTATGATGCCTGTGATGGTGCCCATGATTGCTAGTGTACAGTATAGTTGGTGATCAGTGCTGTGCACCTGCCTGTGGTGATAAAGATATGGCTGATCAGTATAAATGTTTGGTTTAGCTTATTATAGGAAATACTAAATACTAGTTATTTTGACTATATTTAAGATACGTTTTTTTTGTTTTTTTTTGCAGTGCATCTTCATTTTTAGTGCAGTGTGGAGGTTGGTATCCTCATGTTCCTCCATCAGTTCCCTCTCTTTGATCACTAATCCATTTGAGATTTATGTTTTAGCCTTGTCTGGCTATCTGAGCTGTGCTGCTTTCTCATTATTTACTGCATGAATTGCACCCGGTTTACCTTGAAGTGTTTGTTCCCTCATTTATACTTGTAGAATATAAAAAGTGTGATTCATTGTTCCTTTCCCATCATGGTCACTTTGTCACGAGGCATGACTCATATCTGCTCCCATAAAACAATGCTCCAAAGGACTACCTTAATAACAAATCACAACTTGAGGCACAATTATTGGTTTTTAATCGTTTATTTGGGTATATTTACAAACACCCACATGCAAGCAGTTGGTTGACTACCGAATGACATTATTCGAACAGGGTACAGGGTACAGGCTACTATGGATCTGAAGTATGCTACCAGCGGCGGGCTATACCACACACAGCTATGCAACCCACTGCCACACTAAGGTATACACACGCATACAGTATATACGCACTTACACACCACGGTAGATAGATAGAGAGATAGACAAAAGGAAAAAAAAAGGATACAGCAGCCAAATCATCAAGAATAAAAACAATACCACAATACTATCCAGTACATCTAGTTTTTCCACCAAACCAAGGCTTCATCACATAGTGTTAAATATACTACTTAAAAAAAAAAAAAAATTAAATAAGTTAAAAAACAACAATTCCTGAAATTCCTGAAACGTTCCATACATCACTGAAAGGTTGCCTTTGAGGTAAGAATGAAATAAAATATGGATTTTCACTAAACGAAATCTAGGCTTGAATTGATTGATCATAGCTGTAACAACACAACATCAATGATATTCACGTCTAAGCTGTTAATCTGTATAGCTTAACCTATTAAACTGCATATTTAACCCTAAGACGTTAAATGTAATCAAGTGCAGAAATGCAAAGGGACCTTTTCTGAAATAAACCAATCATATTTTGTTGATGAGATGAGCTGGTCTGCTGAAAAGCGTACATAATGGAGGCTTGGCAAAAGGTGGAACAAGTTTACCTTACACATTCACACAGGTGTCTGGCGGTGGTGTAAATACTCTGCGGTTTTCTATGAGGTTGGTGAAGCGTGTAGCCCGTGGCTTTGCTGATTTAAACTGGCACAGTGATAGTGAGCATTTGTTGGTGTGGGTTAAAGAGATGAAGCTGCGATCCATGCAAACTGGCATGTCAGTGCAGGCACAGATGGCGAGGGAACGCCATCAATCAGCAGTGCCCAATGCATCAGCCAGTGTGGAAGCAACTCATTTTCACTGGGTTCCCTCTGCTCGCCTCATCACCATGCTTGCTGTACTCAGCTCATCTGATATGCTCACCTTTACACTTAATCTCTACTTACAGGTAAGCAGTTTAGCTCAAATCCAAACGCAGAACACAAGAGCCGTCAACTTACATACAACAACGCCATCTTGCTTCTGAGACTGATAAATATGCTATTTACTTCGATATATGTTCATGCAACTCCATTCAAGGCATTCGCACATGGATTACCAATTTGAAAAAAATGAGCAATTCTATCAAACATATACTGCAGAGTTAACTTCAGTGATGGGTTTCGTGAATAGTACAGTACGGTATATGCATAGTCTGTGATAAAATTTTCTAATCACACTAGTTAGCACATTGTAGGAATGAAAATAAGAATTTAAAATGATCAGAGCACTACCACGCTAAAGTACTCGACAGCTACTAGTGAGGGCGGCGACATCAATCGTAGTAGTAGTAGTTTTATATTGTCAGGCTTTTATATAGTGACAGGGTGATAACACATCATTGCAAAAATATGAATACGTAACATCTGTTTTCCAGGCATAGATTAAAATCTAGCCTATTAATTAGTGTGATTACTGACTAAAAATCTATTTTGGTCTAGACTTAACCCATGTCTGAAAATCCGTACAGTAACCACTTTTATCCTGTTTGGTATTCAATGATGAATTGCCCGAAGAACTTGAAATCTACATGATTAACAGTAATGCAAAAACAAATACTCAGGTAGCGTGCAAGGAGATAGATCATTTACTAATATACATCTGAAATGCAAAAGCAGCTGTAATTCTGGTTAACCACCAAATTGATACATATACAGTATATATGCTTTCTTTTCTCTTGAAATGGATTAGCAAGCTTGTTATTTGAAATAAGCTGTATACTATGGATATGAAATTTCATAACTTAAGATGAAGATCTATTTTATCATGGACATGGATGACATGTTCATGTCTATCTGCCTATCTATCATGGTTAAATTTATGATTTGAATTTGATTAATTAGATATTTGTGTAAATGTAGCATTTATACAATATTATATATGTTTAGATGAATGCTAGAGAAAAACACGAAACAGGTAACACAACCAGGCAACAGAGCTGAGCATTTCTGCACAGCCCCTTATAAATATATTATAGGACTTAGGATATGAACTAAATATCAATGTTTACACCTTTCTATTTTTAACATTATAATCCATGATACATATTCACTTCACTTCAACTCACACGATCATCCCAAGGAGGAATCACATGATGAGTGATGCATAACCAATAGGAACAAGGCCTTCCTTGTCTCCTTGGCGACAACGGATCCAGTCTTGGTCCACGCCTCCAAGGAGAAAGAGCTCCTCCCCCTTCCGGAAGCTCAGCTCTGCTCCGGTCCCTATGTGATCACACAGAGTTCGGACCGCCCTGCAGACACAGTCATAAGTTTCATATTAGAAGGAATATGAATTTTGTAAATCGCATCAAATCCTTCTAGTTATTCAAGTCAGTTTGCAATGTCCAAAAATGATAGGTGACTGGAGCTGTGTTATTATCTTGAATCCTGAGCTTCTCAAGATGGTGGCTTTTAACAGAAACTAATCAGGAAAGAGTCATTCCTGAATGCCACCCAGCGTTTAAATTCCGTTTCCTATAGCACTATCTAGTACAATTCTCCTTGAGTTATCATAATGGCTTAGGTGTTCATGTAACATTATAGACAATATTCTTTACATTTCATTGCTAATAAATAAATGCAAGTTTATCATTAAAATATCATTGAAGACTGTAGGTGTGAATGACGTAAGCATAAAGATTACCAAGAAAAGACATTAGAATTATGATGCAGTGTCAGGTTTGCTTTTATCTGAGGGATATCATCTGTCCAGTGAGATTCTGAGCTCTAGTATACTTAAAAGATCTCTACTTGAATGAGAGGATTATGACACTCTAAGGTACTTGACATAAAAGGTTAAAGCTAAAAAAAGGGCTGATCAGCTTTAATGTAGTCAGTGATATCATTATTATTTCAGATTGAAGCCCACGTACAGTACATGTCTGCCTGTCTTTCCGCACAACAGAACTCTCTGCCTTATTACAGGGCTGATAGTGGAAAAAATTCCTGAGCCTGAACTTTTTTTCCTTGCCCCCGAGGTGAATAGGGGTGGGGGTACTATGTATGCGACGCACTTTTAACACATAACTTGTTGGCCCCTGGGCCCAAATATATAAACAG
>JAQMYL010000033.1:11687537-11715268 GCA_030014365.1 Clarias pachynema | reverse complement strand
CCACAGTACGCCGGAAATCCGGCGTGGTGCCGGAACGCTATCACCCCTGCTTATTATTATCTGCCTAACTTATTAATACAAAAACATTAAATTTTGTGAGTTGAGTATCTTACGCCTTGCTTACGCTAAGTTGTACTTTTTTCATCATCAGCCAAATACACTTCCTGTTCAGTAATCAGAGAGTGAATCACAGATGAGAAATTGGAAAAGTAGATCCGATAAAGATTAAGTTTTTATCTTAAAATGACTTCAGAGTATTAAAAGTCGCTTATACCATTTCAGCGCTGTTGTTTTAGTGGTGAAAATATTAAGTAATCCCAGTACAAATATTCAGTTTAGATTTTCTAATTAATATCTATTGGTGAAGGTGTTTGTTTACATTCAGCAGGTATCTTATTAGTAACTTATTTTAAAGCCGATTAAACTATGACTGTTTATAACATCGCTTTTACTCAACATTTTGATTTCACTTATGGTGCAGGTTAAACTTCAGGCAGATACAGTATACACGTACAGCAGAAGTTTCACTAAATTCTGTCCAGCCAGTTTTGCATAATGCTCTGACAATATTTGGCAATATTATACTGCTCATAACTTTACTTCTACTTAATATTTAGATTTTAGTGAGTAACACTGGGTGCTCAGTTTGGGTATTTTACATGCCCTCACTTTGGACAGTTGTGGATATGTTTGCTCTAACAACCTGTATTTTATCTCATAGTGACGCTTCAGATTATTGTTTTTTATTATGGCCATGGTTTCGGTTTCAGAACATAGAAGACAAACTGGTTTTAAACTTCCCACAGGAACAATAAACATACATTCATCTTTGATGGTTCAGTTTTCATAGTCTACTTGCCTGTTTTTGAAGTAAGCCATGCTATGTCATGCGTTCGATTGTGTTTCGTGAGGATTGTGGCAGCTTATACAGTAGGTGCATTACGGTCATGTCTGTGTCTTTTTGCATACTCTAGTCTATATACGGAAAACTATCGCATTGATTGGCTCTGTTAAGTGATGCATATCCACCACCAAGCCCACCCCACCCCAAGAGAAAAAGTGCTATATTCGTCCTAAAAAACTATAATGTACAGTAATCTGGCACATAACTGTTCATAACATCCCTTCTACTCAACATTTTAATTTCATCTATGGTGCAGGGTTAACTTCAGGCCGTTTTGTGTGATGCTGTGACAAAATCTGGCTGGACAGACAGACAGACAGAAACTTTTCTGAGATTGGTTTCGGGTCCTCCTCCAATGTATGAAAGATATAATTTATTTTATTTATACAGATGATGAAACATCATCTTAAAACTTTACCTTAAAGGTTTTGGCTGATCACCACTTCCTTTACTTTCATCATTTTTGCTGTTCTCCCTCTCTCCTGTCCTTCCAGGCTCAATCTTCTCAGGCAAAAAGGCCTGGCCTGTGCTTGATGTGCGGGAAAGAACTGTTATACCAGGGTTCAGCCAGTGAGACGGACGACTGAAAGATAAAGAAAAAGAAATGGATGAGAATTTTTTTTTTAAATTTACTTTATATACAGTACACCAATCAGTCATAAAATGACAGTGTAAAACATTATGCCCAGTATTGTGTAGGTTCCTCTTGTGCCGCATGGGCAGCTCTGGTCCCTTGTGGGTCCACAAGACCTCTGGGGGTGTAAATGATAAATTTATAGTTATACTTAATATTGTGAAACATCTGATGAACATGATAGTTCCCATTATCACTTGTATTATAGCAGCTATGGTGAAAAGAGAAACTATCCTGCTTTGCAGATACTACATTAAATGTAACTACATGTAAGGAAGAAAGAAACTGTGTGAGTTTATTTAAATCCTACCAAATTACCCAATTTTATCATTCAGTCAATGAATACCATTGCACAACGATTTGTTATACATGTCATACATGTAATTTTTAGATTAATATATATGGACTCTAGATTATTAGTCTGATGTTTCCAAGCGGGCATTGGTGGCTTAGTAGTTATTTCGCCTTCCATGTGGTTTGTTTCCGAGCCAATAACCCAAACCTATCCCCCGGGATTGTAGGGTACCCCAAGAGCCAGACCCAAGCCTGGATAAAAATGGGAGGGTTGTGACTGGAGACAACAATTCTGCACTCCTTCAACTGTAAAACTAAATTTTTTTTTTTTTTAAACAGCTCCAACTTACTGTTTGGTTGGTGGGTTGTTTGGGCTTTTAGATGCTCCAAAGAGTCTGCCTAAACCCCAAGAAACTGTTCCACCATCAGGTGTCAGAAGCTCCTGGCCCGGGCTCTTTGGACAATCAGAACTGGAGTGTGCATTCAGATCTGATATGGGTTGACCTTTTGCCTCCTCTGACAAACCTGTGGAGGTCAAACCACTCAGGTTCTGCCCTAAACGCTCACCCCAACGTATTACAGCTCCCCAGCCTTGCTGAAGAGCCTGACCTGCCTGCTGGCTGAAGCTATTCCCACTCCAGATACTAGGTGGTGCTACTATCTCCTTCTCCTGCAGCCATTGCAGTTGTGGACTTGTCTGTCCTTTACCGAGCCCTGATATTGGCCTGCAGTAAGTGGGGCCCGAATCGAATGTGCTTGTGGAACTCGAACTGTGGCTGGCTGCTTTGGCTTCAGTGACACCTTGTTTGGAAACATTTCTCAGTTGTTGGTCATTGCTCTGAGGCTGGTCTGGACTGGATAACTGTGAGCTACGACTGGGAGTGCTGACTGCAGGGGACAATGGGTCAAAGTGGTGGTGCTGGAACAGCAGGTCGAGGTTGAAGGTCAGGAGGGAGAGAGGCTGCAGCATTAGGAGAAGCTCTTCAAAGAGATGCTGGCAAAAAGTGCCTGAAAGGCGCATGAAGGATGTTGGCCAGTAATATGTTTCCAGGACATCTGAAAGCACAAGAGAAATTAAGGATGCATGCCAGAATCTGAACTCAATACAGACAATATGAAAGACAGGAGCAGGAGGCTAGTGTGACTAATGGCTAGGTGGTTACCAATCACACTCACCGTGGCAGGTTTGTAAGTGGGAAAGCCAGTAATCAAGGCGCTTGATACTGCAAGAGAGAGACGAGAATAGAGATGATGAAAGAAGATACAAAGCAGCCTGTATGCCTGACAACAAAAATAGCAACATAGAGAAAGCAGCTAAAAATAACTGGAAGCGTTCTGGTGCTTACTTGAGAAGGCCGAGCAGAAAGGCATTAAACCTGTGCCGGCTTTGCTTGAGCTGTGGAAGGGCAGCTACTTTAGCCTGTAAGCTGTACAAAGCCTGGGTGTTTTGGCCTGGAGGACCACCAGGGAAACAAGACAGTTAACTCTAGGAGTTGTGAAAGCATTTAACATCTGTCTTATATAACTGTGACTAAATAAACTCAGTTTACTTTATTATTCCTGAATACGCCTGCTTAAGAGTAACATAACACAACAAGATATTAAACGAAAGAAGAAATGTGAGCAGAACAGGGAGGGGATATTGGATGATGCAGGATGAAAAATAAGGGGGATGACAGATGGGTGATTCAACACTGCAGGGAGTCTGAATGCCAGGAAAACAAAGATGTGTGCACAGGCAAACAGAGAAATTGAGCAGCGCAGAAATAAAATCTTATTCATACCTGGTTTGGTGGAGGCCTGAACTAATCCCCAGGGTGAATTTGGCCTCCTGCCTGTGATGAGATCACTCTGATGGGGCTTGAGTCCGTCACAGAGAAGGCTGTGCAGGGCCGGGCAAAGGCACTGCAACACCAGCCGGCCTAGAGCAGGGTTTACACTGCTGTCTCCAGACAGGGCCTGGTTAGAAAGAAAAGGAGAAAACAAAAGCAGGCGAGGCAGTAGTGGAGGGTCAAAGAGAAAGTAAAAACATAGGGAAGGAGACAGATTGAATGAAAATGAGGAGAAAATGGGGAAAAGAAGCAGGGACGAGAAAACAAAGAAATGGTGCGTGGAGTTAGTGAAATCACCCATAAGCTAAGATGAACATTTAAAAACCTTGTCTACTGAGTGAGTCTGGATAAAGAAAAAGAATTGATATTGAGCATGTGCAAGCCATATGGAAAGAAAGAGCAAAAGGAATAAAGGAAGGTATAAAAGCATAATTTATATAAGAAACCATATATATTCTGTAATTTTACCCTTAGTATACGTGTTACAGGTACAGGGTGCAACCAACCTTCTG
Organism: Clarias pachynema; assembly: GCA_030014365.1. Taxonomy (NCBI): domain Eukaryota; kingdom Metazoa; phylum Chordata; class Actinopteri; order Siluriformes; family Clariidae; genus Clarias; species Clarias pachynema. The sequence continues at coordinate 11,711,092 of JAQMYL010000033.1, read as the reverse complement.
CACAAGAGTCCTAGAAGAGCTGAACTGGGCCAGAATGGCCTCCACCGCCACATTGACTGCACTGATGAGAGCTGGGAGACAAAAACACCCAATATGTTTGAGTTCACCCATTGGCACTGAACCATCATTTGTCATAGATGACAAATAACTTGTATTGGGAATGTTAATTTTTGGATACAGGTATGTTCTATATACCTCGTTTTTCCTGCAGGCAAAGAGGGGACAGTCCACCACCTATAAGTGGGGGCTTCTCATCGTCGCCCATCCAGGCTTCTGCTTTTGTAGCAGAACCAGTAAAGGAGAGGCTGCACGGAGCTAGAACGTTTAGAGACAAAATAATAAAGTCGTCTCTTGAAATAGTACACTTTAATCCACAGTTTATGGAGGTATATACACAGGTTACTGTAGTTAACTGTTAGTATTTATGTCAAATTTAGCTTCATACAGAAATTTGTGTTGTCATGGATTTAAGATGTAGAAGAAAGGTATTTGTTTTACCTGAACACACACTGATTTAAATGCATGCATTCAAAGTTAAGAGCGTTATCATCATCATGCTTAAAAATAACAAAAAGAAGTCTGAATTTTTTTGTAACAAAGAGAAATGATGGGTATGTTCAAGATAAAAAACAAAACGAAAATAATATATCCAACATAGAGTAACATATTAGAGAAGTTACATAATTATGACTATAATTATATATTTAAAATAAAGGAGTAATAATAGAAATAATGGAGCAGACATTAAGAAAGTCCATGCTTAATCCATGCAATTAATACGTCACATAAAGACAGTGACAGCACTGACAAGACACACACACATCCAAAGATACAAAAACACAGCAAAGTGCTGAGAGAAGAAATACAATTTGAGAAATGCAAAATAAAACAATAGGCGATAAGGAAAAGAGAGGAATGAGAAAGATGTAGTGATCTCTTACTCAGCGAAAGCGATGATGCATTCTGCTTAGATTGGAGTTTGGGGGCCAGTGGCTCCCTGAGAGGAGCCGGAGCTTGGGGGGCGTACAGGTAGGGGTAATAGAGCGGGGCAGCAAGAGCAGGCAGCGTGTGACTGCGAGGGAATAGGGGCGAACAGAGACGTGACATGCTGGTGCCTGGAGACGGAGGCCCAGCCCTATAAGGGGGAGAAATTGCTCCTACAGGGGACAAGCGTGGGGGAGCCCCTTTATGCAGAGGGCAATTTTTGGGATGATAGAGGTACAGGGTAGGGAAGTGCGAGACATGGGATTTGTCTTCCAATATTTTCTGTTCATTAAATGTATTTACTGAACCTGGGACACTGCTCTCCTCCTCAAACTTGAACATGGAATCAACATCTTTCTTGGTGTCTTTGGTACCATCACTCAGTTTGTTCAGCTTTTGAGCATTAACATAGTGTATCATTTCAATATTTTTGTATGGTGTTGTATCGCCTTCAGCGTATGAGTTTGTAGATGGCTTGTCAGTCAAGTTTTTCGTCCTGTATTTGTCACCATAGTAGATTGAATCTACATTACTGCTTGAATCTAAATGGTTATCATACAATGACCCATAGTTGCTAACAGGCTCTCTTTGATAGTAAGACCTCTTGTTTTCCTTGGTATCAGAGTTCTGATATAAAGAGTCCATAAAGCTATCTGAGTTGCTATAACCAAAGCCACTAGAAGAATTTTCATGATTACAGAAATGATCTGAATGTTTCTTTGACTCGGGGCAAAAAAGAGAGTCAATGCAATCAGTAACGGAGCCAGAAGTTGGATTCAAATGACACAAACGGTCTCTGGGATGCTCCTGATTAGACTGAACTTTTGACTGATTCCTATAAAAGTCTGAACGATAAAACAGGGGAGCTTGGGATGGAGAGCTGGAGTGCAGATAATAGGGTGAGGCCAAAGTGCTAGGCAAGACTAAAGACAAGGGAGGTGAGGATACTTTGTAGGAAAAGCATTCAGCAAAAAGCAATTATAAAAAAAAATTTTTTTAAGTTTTTTTTTTTAAAAACAGCAGGATAAGCAATGAAGGAATGGTCCGGGATTTTCAGAAGCAAAGATGTTAACAAAGGAGGGTGAAGTAGAAAAAGAATGATGATTAAATAGGCAAATAGCAAAGAAACAGGGAGAAAGAGAGAGAATGGAGAGAATGTTAATAAAGTCATTCCTGAAGAACAATAAATGCTAATGTCAAATATGAAAGCAGCCTGGAGAAGATTTACACAATTACAGCATGCTCACATTATACGTGAGAAGTTCATATTCATTACATGAAACAAACATTAGAGCACTGCAAATCGGATCACACACCACTGACCATGGAGAAAGAGAGAGAAATAACTAGATGTGAAAGATTGTAACATGTGAGTTTACTGTACGTATGAACTTCAATCCTGAACTTCATGTACCGAATGCATATAGAAAACCCTGAATGACTTTTATTGGTAATTACCAATTTACCTGGCATAACTCTAAAAAGAAAGTAATACATCATTATAACCAAATGATCAAACTGTGCTTTCTAAGAACACCAAGGTCAATTTTCCATCTAAGGAAACTTTCCTGTAAAAATAAGTGTCCTAAATGTCTAGGTGACCTCACTTACTTTTCTTTCTTATCTACTGCTGAAATAAAATGGCACAGTTACTGTACGAGGGCTGATAAGTAGATGTTTTTGTCTGTAAGTGCTAACGGTACCGCGCTGCTTAAGTCTTCTACTGTTGCATGTGTGTTCGACATTAAGCTCTGAGGGGGAAAATGTCTTTAAGGGCCAGGTCTAATATCAGATTTCACCTGCTTTAGAAACACTTACCTAAAGTGGTGGGAACCATAACTGATCATAGATAAGCATTTTCAAAAATAAACTAGTAGTACGTACTGTGCATACAGTACAGTATCATACAGGTAAATTAGCTCTAATTATTCAGGAAACTTGAATCCATTTAACTTGCTGCTGGTCACCAAAGAAATGCTAGGTTACTATGATGAATAAGAGTACATGGAGGGTATCTAGTGTGTATTAAAGACTGCAATTGTGTCTCATGGACAGAGCAAAAACCTACCCTGAAGCGTTGCCAGTTTCACTTCTTACTTCCTGTTTTGCTTTATTCTATTCTGTCATTGGTGGAGAAATCTGAGACCTGCCCTCCTACCTCTTAAAGGTACATAACCAAACATCTGTCTTTAACATTACCTATAACACAAATGAACTGTACTCTTTTACTTATGAATTAATTGGCATACATAAAAACTGATCTAGATTAGTTACCAAGTACCCCATTGTGATCTCTGTATTAAATCCCAAATAATATGCAATATTCCTTAAATCACATACTAGAGGTTAACCATGGCTCTGCTCTGCGTACATCCACCTAATTATGTTCAAGTAATAAAATGAAGACATATTATTACCTCACGGTATGACATAAAAGTTGATGATGACGTTGCCTACTGTTACATTCATGGAGGAACGCCTGAGAAAAACCCCTGGGACACACACATATCGACCACAAACACTGGCGACAGGCCAAATTCAATTTCTATTTTTCATTATAAAAATCAGCCGATTGAACACATTTGTATATCAAATGTAAAGTAAAAAAGGAAGAACCATGGCAGATAGCCTTATAATATTCACTTTTTTATAAGGCATCTTCGGTGTAGCAGTGTTCAGTGCATCAGCCATCTTGAAACTGTGGTGGCTTGGTATGTAATTTTCAGTTCCTCTATTTCACTATACAATTCATATCAATGTTTCAAAGAACAGTGAAGAAACTATTCATGTATAACATACAGTAGGTGCAGAAGCTACAATTAAAGAGAGAGAGGAAAGAGAGAGCGAGAGAGCGAGAGAGAGAGAGAGAAAGAAAGAGAGAGAGAGAGATGACATTAGCTTTCAACCTGCAGAGCGAATGAATGATTTAATGACCTGGAATGACATCATAAGAAGCAACAGATCACAGTGGAGATTTCTGCAGAGATTTTATCATCTATCCTTTACAGCTAGATTTAACTGACCTGTCCATCATGTTGTGACTCAGTGATTTATTCTTGTCCTGACTCATCACCTTCCTTGCTATAAGATCATGTTCCTGTATGCCATTAACCATTAAATAAGAACGCTGATGATTTTGGTCAATTGTGCCATAAGAAAGTAAATTGATCATGTTATACTCTTTGTACCACATAAAAAACCTAAAAGTGTGAAAAGAACAAAGATTCATTTAATTTCTGTTACTCACGTCTTGTTCTTGCTTCCCATGTTTGTCCTCCATCTGCCAGTCCTCTGACCTCTGTCTTCACCATGTCTCCATCCTTTGTCTTGTAATGCTCTTTGTGTCTATCATCAATAGATTTATACTGATCGCTTTTATTGACTAAGCCACTATTTGGTTGCATTGGGTCAGGCTCCAGATTGGTGTCTGCCTGAACATTCAGGTGGCGCATCTCCCTAAATAGAGACAATGAGGCAGGTGTGGGTGGCGGCTGGAGAAAGGTGGCCTGTGCTTGGGACGTGTACTCCCACTGGGTGCCATCCCCATCAGCCTTCTCTCTCCTCCACTTAAGGTTATACAAGATATCAGGATCAGGAGTGATGACACTTGGTTCAGGTTCAGGTTGGATTTGAGTTGGTAAGGAAGCCTGCTTGCCTCTGTTACGCAGTTCTTTAAATGTAGTGACTCTTGAAACAGAGCTGGACTTTTGGGTCGCTGTATTAATAGATGCTTTTCTCATTTCTAGGGGTGGCGTCTCTGTGTCTGGAGTAAAAGCTATCAACCAATCAAATCTATCTGGACGGGATGAATTGGCAGGTATAGCACATGGCTTTACAGGAGGATGTTCTGGTGGTTTAGGCAATATTTTTGGACGTGGAGGTAAAGGGCGTGGAGGGGGAGGTGGAGGAGGGGAATCAGGAATCACTGAGGCATAATCAAAATTGCCGAAGCTAGAATTAGTGAACTGTTTGTTGCTAAAGGATGTGCTGTAATATGAGTCAGTCGTCACACAGGCATTATCGCTGAAACCACAGCTGCAGCTAGAGTTACTATTAACTTCATTCTGCTTGCGCCGCCTGGCCATCTCTGTGAATGATGTTGTCCTGAAAGTGTCCTTGCATTCCTCTTTCTTTTCATCTATGAATGTTTCTTCGTTGCCAGGCGTATTGTCCTCCCTCAGGTCCCTCCAAGTACATTTTTTCCCCCTGTTCATATCCTCTCCTTTTTCTTTGCATGTCTCACCAACACTAGCATCTTTGCTGGTCAAAGCGTCAGGTGCCTGTTCTTCTTCCAAGACCCCATCAACACAAACCCCCAACTCAGGGCTAAGCCTTAGTAACTCAGCCTGGGTGATCCCTGCCAGTGCCAGCAGTTTACGTATCTCCACATCCAGGGCATGAAATGATGGGGGAGGTGGGAGTAATGGAGGTGGTGGAATGGCAGGAGGAGATGGCAAAGCTGGTGGAGGTGGGAGAGGTGGAGGTCTGGAGCTTGGAGCAGGAAGAGACTGAGGTGTCTTCTGCCTCTCAAGCTCAGCTAGCCTTAGAGCTTCTAGACGGGCTTTATGTCGCCTTCTGGGAGGTGGAATGGGTGGAGTGGGTGAAGCGAGTGAAGGTGAATCAGTATAAAGTGTGAAATATGGTACTGGCTGGGATGGTGGTGGAGGCAACACTGGGGGTTTTGAAGGTGAAATCAGTGATGAAGATTGGGAAACTGAGAGACTAAAGGTTTTAGCTGGGGAGGAGGCAGAGGAAACTGAAGGTGTACTCCCACTGATGTTCATGTATGTGTGCATTTCTGGTCGGGCACTGACATGTCTTGCTGGAGGCTTGGGTGGACGGGGAGGAGGATTCACAGGTGATGGTGCAAGGGAATCTGGAATTGGAGGTTCATCCAGGTCAGATGGGGCTGTCATATCTACTCCAGCATCACTGTATTCTTGGGAATCACACGATCTATCACTTTTATAGAGTTTCCAAGAAATATCAATATTTCCCATTTCATCAAGAACACCAGAAATATCCTCATCAGAAAAGTCTAATCCAGCTTCCTGCAGTCTTTCCAGGTGCATAAGTCTCACCTGCTTGTTGACTTTTTCAAGCCTTTCCTGGTGCACCAGTCTAAATCTTAAATCCAAATCATCCTTGAGCTCCCATTGTGCGATCTGAACAATTCGATAAAAATGATCAACTTTGCCTAATTCATCAACAGAGTCCAAAAAGTTCAAAACATCTACTTTAACGCCTTTTCCCTTTTTAGATGACTTGCCCTCTGTCAATCCTGAAGAAGGGGATGGTGGAGCTGAAGGATATCCCTCATCGGGGGAGCATGGAGATGGTGATCTTACTGAGGTGCTGAGGTCCAGTGAAGCAGGTAGGGAACAGTATGGAAAAACAGTAGAGTGGGATGCTGGGGGATGAGGAGAAGAATAATGCTCAGTGGCTTCTTCTTCTTCATCTTCTTGCAGAGACACTGAAAATGTATCAGGGCCATCAGAATCCAAATCTGAGCAGCTGCTGTTGGAGGTGGATGAAGATGAGGTAGAAGATGTGAGAGAGAAGTCCAACATTGATGCTGGGCAATCGCAGCAAGTAGGTACAAGTGTGTTGTCATCATCATCATCGTCATCATCATCGTCATCATCATTGTCATCATCATTGTCGACATTAACAGCTTGATGATTCCCATTTCCATTCTCATCTACTTTTCCACTCACATTAGCCACAATGTCATCATCCTTGTGAACAGCTTCTTTAATTTCATCCATATTTCCATTTTCCTCTTCCTTTTTCTCCTCTATGTGTTTATCTACAGGACTAGCCACAGGCTGCTCCTCTTCTGGCTTACATTCGGCTTTCTCAATATCTGGTTTCTCAGATTCCTTGTTCTCCAGAGGTGGTGGAACAAGCTTGAGCTGCTGCCTGATGGTCACAGTGTTATTATTGTTATGGTTGTGATTAAATAAGCTGTTGCTGTCCTGAGTTGGGTGGCCATCACAACACAGGCAAGGCAGGCTTGGTTCATTGCAGTTTGGATCCACAATAGCAGGGCCCAATTTTGATGCCACATGTCCAACCTTAGATCCACCCTTAGAGTTTCTTTGTACTGAGGGGGTAAATGTCTTCTGCTGTCGGAGTGTTTTGTTCTGAGTCACTGAGGATCGCGCACTCAGACCTATGCTCTTTAACCTAGAAGACTCAGGAGGTGGTCTTGTGGTACGACGAGGGGATGCAGAAATGCTTCTTACATTTTTGTCCTCCTTCCTGACTGGATGGCTGGGTGGTTTCACTTCTGGACGTCTTCCACTGTCAAATCGACGTGTCCGTGGGGGAATGGAGGGCCGTGAGGAGTGCATTCTGGGTCTGTATTTTAGTACAAAGATGATGTACAAATTTTGCAATTTTTAGAAACAGATATTTGGTAAGATTTTCTGAGATCCCACTCAAGTTTGAGCCACATATTGATCACATCTTGCCTCAGTGTACGTCCTGAAATATCAAGGAAGACATTGTTAAATAGCCCAACCATGCTTGTCAAGCATTGCTAAAATTGCTTACTGTATTCTGTCATGCTGCCAAATAAATGTAATAAAATGAATGTAACATATTATTATTATTATTACTATTACTATTATTATTATTATTATCCATTCATTCATTTATTTTTTATAGCACTTATTATGTACATGGTCACAGGGACCTGGAGCCCATCCCAGAAGACTTGGGGCACGATATACTCTGGACAGGATGCCAACCAATCGCAAGGCACACATCCACACACACACACTCTTTCACACACACTCATTCACAGCCAATTTGGCCAATTTAGGAACGTCAATTAGACTAAGGTGCATGACTGATGGTAGAAACTGCAATATCCAGAGAAATCCCACCAAGGATGGGGAGAACATGCACGAGACCCCAGCGCTAATCACTATGCCACTGTGCCACCCCATTCTTCTTCTTTTTCTTCTTCTTCTTATTATACGGGACATAATTTAAAAAGTCTTAGGGACATGCAAATAAATGCTGTAAAGCAAGGATGTGTTCCAAATAAATGAAAAAAAAAAAAAACTACTGTAAAAACTACTGTAAAAACTACTACCCAGGAAACAGTAATGAATTAAACAAAGTCAGTATTTGGTGTAATGATGCTTTGTGGACCCTTTGTGGGTTTTTATAAGGACATTAGCTACTAAGTTTTACTAAGCATCCTGCAGAATCACCCACAGTTCTTCAAATCCCAGCAGCTTCCATTTTGTTTTATTGTCATAGTTTATATAATATGCTGCTTTTTTTCTGGTATATAATATTTTTCTGTAACTTTCAGTTTTGTTGTGGAATACTGATATTTGAAAATTAGAAATGTATTTATTTTTTCAATAATAAAGTAAAAATCAGAGTTGGTACTTAAAACAGAGAGTGTCTAAGACATAGTCCTGTACATTTGCATAGTACTGGATATATTTTTGCTGATTCTAATACAATTTAAGTATATTGACCAGTATCCAATATGATTATATACTTGATACTTGACGAGACAAAATATGTTTGTTGAAATTTTCCTTCATATTTGAATGATTTAAATAAATAGTGATTAAATAACACAATACTATAAGCAGCATTAGTGAGCAATTAAGACATAAATGTAGTCCTACAGAGTAGACATACAGTATGCTGTATTTACAACATATAGGCATAATCCACTTAATATCCTACATCACAACAGACTTAGTATGGGACATAAAAGCAATGATGAAAATGATCTGCTTTTCACACTGGTGCACACAAACAGCAGGCTGTGCGCTGCTCGCATCCACCCAGTGTCCTTGGATCCTGTAAAGCTCCTCATCAGGCCTCAGGCACTGAATCAGATGCAGACATGAGAATATAAAGGATGCGATGATTGTGTATGACAAAATTAGGGCACAAAACCTGTCTATTTAAGTATACATCTCGAAATCATCCAACAAAATTATTCTATAAAAATAGGAAGAAGAATAATGGAGGAGGACGATGAGGAAGGGGGGGGGGGTAGCGGTTCCATCCTCCGCTGTGAAGATGCTGACACAGATGCTTCATTCATGTCACTTTTTTAATATTACAGATCAACATAGACTATTAGAGGCATCCTACAGATCAAACACTTTTTTATTTACATTCGAAAAAAAAAAAAACAAACAGATGAAGAAAAATTAGATTAATCACAAACCAATGTATCTCTGCAACGTACGGGAAATAAGAATGTATCTAAACAAGCTACTTTACCTTAATTCTGCAAGAAACAGAGTTTCTAAATCGTACTCCACAGGATGTACACGGGGTGGTAAATACCAGCAGAATTCTTGCTTCTTCCGACCTTCCTGCCTATTCCTCCGTCATCCCAGCCCTCCCCGCTGTCCTCCATGTAACCACACCCCTCAGCATCTCCATCATGTGTCTCTGTAGGCACACGATTGCTTGAGATGCGAGGTTGCCAGGTGTTTCCACTGTAACCCTGAGCAGATTAGACCAGTTACTGAATTAATATTTTGATATATCTATCTATATATCTATCTAAAATAAATGATATTGACAATAGGCCATTCGCACTTAAAACATTTGGTTCCTCACTCATCTCCTATATCGCGGGGGCCTGGAGCCTATCCCAAGAGACTGAGGGCACACAAGGCAGTGTACACCCTGGACAGGGTGCCAATCCATCTGAGGGCACACATAGGTTCACACACTACGGTCAATTTGGGAGCGTCAATGAGCCTAACCTGCATATCTTTGGACTGCACATGCAAACTCCATGCACACAGAGAGCCTGGCCGGGAATCGAACCCGGACCCTGGGGGTGCAAGGAGACAGTGCTAACCACTACACCACTGTGCCACCCGTTCCAAGGACCTGTTAACTATAAAATAAAGTCCATAAACCTGCACAGTACCAACTAACTGTTATTTGAACACTAATAGTGTGTATGTTTATCAAAGCTATATAGCATTTCTGTGCTTTCTATTATTTTTTTTATTAGTGTGTGTGTGTGTGTGTGTGTTTGGCGGCCTGGTGGCTTAGTGGTTAGCACTGTCATTTTGCACCTCCAGGTTTGATTCCTGCTTCAGGTATCAGGTATGTGTGCATTTAGTTTGCATGTTCTCCATGTGCTTAGTGGGTTTCCTCTGAGTACTCCGGTTTCCTCCTACAGTCCAAAGACATGCAAAGTAGGTTAATTACCGTTCCAAAATTGTCTGTAGTGCGTGAATGAGCGTGTGAGTGTGTCACTGTGATGGATTGTCACCTTGTCCAGGATGTACCCTGCCTCGGGCCCTAAGTCACCTGATAAAATGCACCAGGCCCACCGCGACGCTTTATACAGGATAAAGTGGTATAGACGATGAGTCAATGAGTAAGATTTACATTTGAATTAATCCCATTCAATGTATGTGACCTGTCAATCACTATAAGAAGTCATAATATGATAAGGTTTATAACAATAAATGTATTATTATTATTATAATAATTATTATTATTACTAAAAAAAATCATTTTTAAAGTTCCCAGCCCTGGTCCTCCTGAACTACCTATTGTCATATATAAAATGTGTTTTCTGCTGTAACACACACAGTTTTCAGGAAGGTGGTACTCCAGGACCAGTGTTGGAACTAAATAAATGTACATTTCCATAAAACCATTTAACAAAAAAAAAAAAAAAAAAAAGTAGAGAACACATTGTATGATAATGTTATAGCCACATGATTTGAAAGAATTTACATTATGAGTATATTCTAATCGCATTTTAAAAATCAAGTGGATTGCTTTTGTTATGCAGACCTGGCAACCCTGATCTTAACGTACTCATTGCAGCATCCGAAAGCGGGTGCTGGAGGAGAGGAAGGAAAATCCAAACGGGATGATGAAACTTATTTACTGCTAGTCGAAATGTTTTAAGGGACTCTGGTTCCGACTGGACTGTGCAATGAAAATATATAACTGTAAAGGTTTTCTATTATTAGTAATATGTATTAAATTAAATACTTTCCAAACGATGTTTATAAGCAACTGGAGCAATGCGGAAGTTGGCCGGACCAATCAGATCGCACTATTACATCCGGGCCTCAGGCTAACATGCAGTGAATTTAGGAGTATTTATGTAATAATACACAAGATACTGACATACTGTATTTCTCAGGGAAATAAATCCAGAGAAGTGTCTTGTAAAACAGAACTAGATTCATATTCTCAGTATCCACAAATATTACAGTATATCATCTCTAATCTCAGCTTGTACAGTTTTCAGTTCAATATTACACATTTCTTCTTTAATATTCAGACACTGCTTTGGCTATACAAGCACATTGCACCTATAGGCGTAACACATTATAGGTTATTAGAAGTAATTAAAGAAAAAACGTTAAAAAAAATTTATGAATGTATTTTGTCTAAAAATATGAAAATTACTAATTACCAAAATTAAATGCAGGTTTTAAACACAACTTGCTGCGACAGCACAACAAATACACTTTAACAGTTCAGACTGATTATAGCAGTTTTTGACCAAACATTTGTTTCTGGTTGTTTTTATGAACATTTTGGCACAAATTACCACAGTAATTTCACCTTATTTACTCACTCTCTCTCTCCGTCTATACCACTTTATCCTGTATACAGGGTCACAGGGCCTATCTTGGAGCCTTTGCCAGGTAACGTAGGGCCAGATGCAGGGTGCCAATCCATCGCAGGGCACACATACACACATTCAAATGTTCATTCACACACCACAGGCAATTTGGGAGTGCCAGTTAGTCTAATCTGGAAATCTTTGGACTGTGGGAGGAAACCGGAGTACCCGGGGGAAACCCACCAAGCACCTGAAGAACAAGCAAACTCCAGAGCCGAGGCGGGAATCAAACCCAGACCCAGGAGGTGCAAGGCCACAGTGTTAAACAATATGCCACCGTGCTGCCTTTTCTATTGAAAGGATACGTAATCTATGAATCTCATGTAAGATTTTTTTTATTGACAGCACACAGGCTGACAGGAAGTGTCTGGTATTTGAAACACAGCATCAATTCATTTTTACACACACACACACACACACGCATACACAAACATCACTGCTTTAAAATGGCTTTCATCATAATTCATTTCTGCTTTGCTTAGTTTTAGCAGTTTCAACAGAAAGATCTATTTATCCTATCACTTACATTTTCTTTGGCAGAAAAATAGGTTGGTAAACAGATGAAAAGTTTGGATGTTAGATTTCTACTTTCGAGTTTCAGAAAGTGAACAACAGTTGTTTAGTCTTTAAACAATGCACACAGCCAAATAATGAACCCACTGAGGAGAAAAGACTGACGGATACGATCGGTACCACTCACCGCCTGGTGACCAGCAATTTGTTGCCCTCTGTGGTAAAGTGAAATATAATGCCTATATTTCATTAACTCTATTAGCACAGGACTACTGATCTTCCAACTTTATCAATATAAAAATACAATTAAATAAAATTGGTTTGGACAATGCACCAAAATTCAGAGTATTAAAAAGTCAGAGTTGGTTAAAAAATTTTAATATTAGTCCAACATCTTTCTGGATGGAAAACTCTCTCAAAAGAAGAAGCTTATTTTGGTCCGTCACAAAGTCCAATAAATGTGTGAAAAAAAATAACATATTTCCAAAGTTTTTACGATTTATTTGTCTATATTCTTGAGAGGATATATTTACACCACTGTTCAAATGCACTGCTTTTCTTTTTTTGTGTTATATTGCAATAAACATTCACATACTTTTCCATTCTCATGTAAAAATAAAATCATTTCTCATTTGTTTCTTTTATAGATTTTCTTAGCAAAGTTTAGAAAAACTGCATGGGGAAGATTTTGAGCGTAACACTGGATGAGGTTTTGCAGTCGCAGGTAGCTTTCTTCCTCGTACTGGTGGTATCTGACAGGCATTTCCAGAGTGTCGTACAGTGCCTTCACTCGCTCTACACTCTCCGCATCACTCCGCCCATAACATGTCTAAGAGAGACAGAAAAAACACAGTTAGGCAATGTTGAATCCAACAAGGCTTATGTTCCCCATTATTACTGAAGCTCTTTAGTAAAGTGTAGCAGTTTAAGGTCCTGCACTCAGATGTCAGCCTAACACCAGAAGTGATAGTCACCTGACTTATTGCCTTGTGAACACAAGATTTCTATATTACCTGTTTGTCAATGATGAATGTATTTTGAAACAAATGGTGAATTTATTGATGAAACATTTTTAAGGAACATTCAGTTCATTTCTTACCTCTAACTCCACCCTCTGCTCAGGGGTCATCACCTTTAGTGCTGTCACCACAAGCCAGCTGCACTTATTGTCCTGGATATCAGTGCCAATCTTTCCTGTTACTGCAGGGTCTCCATAGCAATCCAAATAATCATCCTAACAACAGTAAATAAGCCAGAATATGCAAACAATGCTAGATTAAAGACACAAGTTGATAAACTGCCAATATATTCAATAAGATTTGCAGATATGAGGACAATGTATGTTGGTACCTGAATCTGAAAGAACTCCCCCATTTCGAGCAAGATGTGTTTAGCATTGAGATGTTCCACTTCACTGTCGATTCCTGCCTGTGGTAAAGATAAAAGATAAAATCAACAACCAGATTTCTAATAGAAGTTGTCAACTTAATTACACTGCATTCCAAGTAACTGATCCAGGAGGAAATACTAATTCAACATACTAAACTAAGCATATGCTAATTTTTTGCATATGAATGCACAACATATAGAAGGACATTAAACTGGATGGGCTACAAAAGATCCAACAAGGGATTCTAGCCAAAGATCCAACAAGGGTTGTCATCCAACAATGGGCATGGGCTCACTCAAATTGGAAGACTGGAAAAAATAGTCTGGTTTAATTAATCTCAGTTTTTTTATTTGGCACCAACCGCATGAATCCATGGACCCAACCTGCTTGTGTCAACAGTACAGGCTAGTGGAGGTTTTGTTACTAATCACGTGCATCCCTTCATGACCAAAATGTATCATTCTGTAATAGTGGCTACTTCCAGCATGATAATGCACCATCACAAAGCAAACGTGGCCTTCCACTGGTTTCGTGAACATTACAATTAGTCATTGTTCTTCGGTGGCCTTCCCAGTCAGCGGATTTGGGATGTGGTAGAATGGAAGATTCACAGACTTAAAGATAGCTCAAAAACCTCAGGTTGTGATGTAATAGAGCAAGAAAAGACAAATTGTGACAAATAACATAAGAAATCCTTTTTTTTTTTTTTTTTAATGAAGTGTTACTGTAAATGAAGCTCAGACTCACCATGTACATTGCTGCAGCCACTGGAAGATAAAAAGAGTAGAATGCAGTCTTGTATTTCACTATGGCTTTATACCTGGCAAAAAAAAAAGAAAAAAAAAGAAAAATAAAACAATCCATTAAAGTCATAAGACAGAACACTTGCACATTATGCCTACTATGTTAATTATTATGCATTATGCCACATTTCTCCTTTCTCAGTTACATTTTCCCTTCTACCAAGCATACACAATATACCATTCTGTCTCGCTTTCTCACCTGTCCATGGAAAAGCGGTTTAAGTCGATCTTGTGTGGGGGGGCAGTCATCAGATCGAGGGCTTGCCCCAGCTCTGTCTGGAATGATGTCTGTAGCAAATAACATACTGCAATTGAGAACAAGACTAAGCATACCTTCAGCATGTTAATCACTGAGCATTTGGAAGTGATTTCAAAAATCATATCATACACATTGTCTTATTAATGATTTTTTTACCTCAGTAAAAAGCTCCAACAAATGGACGTAGTAGGGCTGCTGTCTGCAATGCCTGCGCAGAAGGCGATAGATGGAACCCTCCAGCAGAAAAGCATCATTAATAGCATCCAGGCCAATGCCTTCCTGACAGACAGAAATTGACATATATCAGTAATCTAATACTGCACTCCGCATTAAGAGCACTTAGTAACACGATCCTACGATCCCTAACCAGGTAATCTCCTGAAGTTCCATTTTCAGCAATTTCTTTCTGTTACACAGCATCAAAGAAATAATTTTTTGAAAGGAAAATGTGTTTAATGACAGCAGTAAATCTTAAACTATTTTAAAGCAGCTGCTGTAGATATCCCTCCATCTTAGCCATGTCCATAAATTATGGACATTTATGGACCATGGACATCTACACACACATGCACATTTGCACACTTCCTGGACATTTCCACTTATTTCCATTTAAATTCATCTTTATATTTTTTTCTGCATATCATACTGTGTTATGACTGTGTATGTGACAAATAAAATTTGAATTTAAATTTGAATTTGAGTTAGTAGTGTTCAGTGTTCAGCTCTACTCAAATTTACCTCGGGGCAAAATTAGAACGGTCTTAATTTTCACAAGTTAACTCATCCAAAAACGAAAAACCACTCACTGAGCACTTTATTAGAAACAGTATATTAATCCTGGGTAGAGCCTGCTTTAGCTCTCAAAACACCCTCCACTCTTCACGGCATGAATTCCATAAAATTCTTTATGGAGATTCATGTCGACACGATTTCATCAAACAATTCCTAAATTCCTAATTCCAAAAGCCATTTTGCAGGTGCACTTTCATGGTTTCCTATTTTTACCACATCCAAAAGGTCCCCCACCAGCCTGGACTGTTCACACCAGGCAGGTTGCGTTCATTGATTCATCCTGTTGGCACCAAATTCTGACACTACCATCTGTGTGCTTCAGCAGAAATCAAAATTCATCAGACAAGGCTATGTTCTTCCAGTCTTTATCAGTCCAGTTTTGGTGAGCATGTGATTACTGCAGCCTCTGACTGACAAAAGTGGAATCTGACACGTTCTTCTGCTGTCGTACTGTAGCTTATCTGCATCAAGGTTCAACGTGTTGTACATTCGGAGATGCTTTTCTACCCTGACTTAATGTATCCTTTTTGCCAGCGAGGACAATTCTGATCATTCTCCATTGATATTTCTAATCAACAAAGCTTTTCTATTTCCAGAACTGCTGCTCACTGGATTTTTTTCTTTTCTTTATTGCATCATTCTGAGTAAACATTAAAGACTGCTGTGCAAAAAACTCAGGAGATTAGCAGTTATAGAAAATCTCAAACCAGCCCATCTGGCATCAACAATAAGCAAGGGTATAGCAAGGGTAAATGTGTTATATATCTGTATAAAGAGCTCAGTGTGTATTCATTACGCTGCCACAAAAATATATATATATATATAAATACACAGTATATATATTTTTTGGAGGGTTTTTGTTTACACTTTTTTCATTATATCAGTATATCATGATAAGGGTAGTGCAGTGTGTACAGTAGTGCAGTGGGTAGTTCCACGGGTTCTTGGTTTCATCCTAAGTTTTGGGTACTGTCTATACAATTTTGTGTGTTCTTGTGTGTTTCCACTGTGTTCATCCTGGGTTCAATCGTGTTGCATTTAATTTGTCATTTCTTTAGTTAAAACGTTCACCCCTGATTACATAAAACACCATGCTGAAAAAAATATATAAATCTCCATAGTCCATAAAGTCCATAAATAAAACCGTCAAACATTAAGCCCAAAAACAGCTCTAACACATCAATAAAAGATCTCTGAAAGTGTGGTATGGTGTCTGGCAGCAGGATGTTAGTATTAGGTCCTTTTAAGTGCTTTACAGTAAGTGGCAAGGTGGGGCTTTAAAAGACTGCACTTTTTTGTCATGCACAGCTCATGAATGCTTGATCGGATTGAAATCAGGGGAATTTGGAGGCCAGATCAACAACCTTTAAACTCTTGAGCAGTACAGTACATACATTATTTTGAATTCAGAATACTGCCAGTTGTCACATATTCTAATGCTTGCTTACCTTTTTATACCAGCATGGCTGACCTCTCCGTGTTACTGATGCATCCATTATATCATCTGCTACCAAGAAGAAAGCTTGCAGCTAAAGAGGGAAAGAAATAAAAGAAAAAAGGAAGTTGATGTTCAAAACATGTACACCACAGTTCATCAACACAAAATTACAACATCTGGGAGGGAAATATCCAAATTCACCAAATTACCAATTCAATGCACCATCCGACCAACAGGGCACGCTCCACTTCTTCAGGTGCCAGCTTGGAGGGCGGGACCAACTCTCGTAATGAGCCAATCACGGACAAGCCACGGTTCCTCTTGCCTCCTGTGGCATTGTACTGCAGCACCTGAAGGCCAGAGCGCATGATAACACCAAAGTGTCAAAATCTCCCCAGATTCAAAAGTAAGAATGTGACAATGACTTACATCTATTACACATTGCATGGACTATACAAACTTTAGTTGAACTTTTTATTCTGAGTCTGATATTGATTTGTTTAATAGCCGGGTCCTTGAATCTGAACTTTGACTCGTCTTTATTGACTCATCAGAGGACACTTTGTATTTTTTGGTATATAATCATTGTCATTGTCAGATTAAAAAGTTAATTATTCTTTAAAGACAACAGGTTTAAAACACTGTTATACTTTGAAAGTGGGATATTTATACTGTTTCCATAAAGTTTTCTCAATGTTCATATTTTTCAGTGCAAGAAATTAGTGCCTTCCAACTGAAAGCTTTGTACAGAGTTCATATTTCGAAAGCTAGGGTAACCAAATTTTACCCCAGTATTAGATTTAATACGAGTATATGGGAGGATTCCATATACAGGTCTCATTTCCACCTTTTTCCATAATTGCCTATTTTAGTGCATATACAGATAAGGAATGAAAATTACATTGGTTTTGATGAACAAATGAACAAATCAGTGGGTTATAGGATTTATGATGAAATTCGATTGCAATTTGACTAAATCTCAGTGACAGGCTCTATAACCTGGTGCACGACTGGAAGAAAGCAACGGACTGGCAGTTCAGAATGCCAGAAAATGTAAGGAGGAGAAGAAACAGCGTTGGTCAAGACATCACTCACTGGATGAAAAAGTCAGACGTAGAACTTACCTCTCTGAGTCTTTTGAGAGCATCAGCAAGCACCGGGTCTGTGAAGTCCTGCTCTGTCAACTCACACAGCAGCTTCTCAAAGTATCTGTCAAAATGCTGTGGGTCTGACAAGTGGGCAGCTTTACTGCAACTGATGTCTCCCTAAACACACAGCATTCAGAGCACAGTGAGGTGAGGATTTCTGCAATACATCCATTATCATAGCCTGTTGCTATATTTTATGAGACAGTCATGAATGTGAGCTTTATAATATGTTTAGTGTAAATGAAATAACTAGCTGAATAGCAAGACAATTACAATGAATTAAAGTTAAATCTTAGGTTACTTTACATCTTGACAGCAATGGCTAATCAAGGATAATCTCCTAAAGCAAAACCTGACTTGGGGAGAAATTAACCAAGTTAAAGTATCCTTTCCGATCTTACCATGGTGTCCTCGTCCTTGTCTGGAGCTAATGACAGTGCCAAAACATTACTCTGCCAGTTGCGGGTCCAGTTTTATTTTACCTTCCGAGTGCCATAAGAAATGCCCAAACAGCCCACATGCAGGAGAGGCTTTTGGGTATTGTAGTCTTTAATTTCTTTGACGCAGGTTTAATACGAGTATCTGTACACATCAAATCCCGAAAGTCTTTGCGACTTCTCGGTCGAGGAGCGTATGTCAGAAAGCTTCATATGACGTAGGAGAATTTCATTGGTTGGAGCTATCGGACGAGGAGGGGCTTCAGAGCAAAGAGCCAGTGGGAACATTGGATGGGCGGGGCGAATATCAGCGGATCCCAAACGGTCCATCTGATGTTAGCAAATGATTCATTTCAGTGATTTGAATGAATTAGTTCAAATAATTCGATTCTTCAGCTCATTGATTCAAACCGTATGATTTATTTCCTGTTATTTAATATAATGTAATTTATTTTGCATCTTTATAAAAGTGTTTTCTTTAGAGCGACACACATGAAATACATCCCTGATGAATTAATTATGGTTTATTCTTTAAAACAGAGCATATTGTTTGGATCATTATTTTATTATAATAACATAATAATGGGCAGCATGGTGGCTTAGTGGTTAGCACTGTTGCCTTGCTCCTCTAGGATCCGGGTTCGATTCCCGCCTATGTGCATGCAGTTTGCATGTTCTTCCCATGCTTGGTGGAATTACTCCGGGTACTCCGGTTTTCTCCCACAGTTCAAAGACATGCAGATTAGACTAATTGGCATTCCCAAATTGTCTGTAGTGTGTGAGTGAGTGTGTGTGTGTGTGTGTGACCTGCAATGGATTGGCACACTGTCCAGGGTGTACCCCACCTCGTGACCTAAGTCTCCCCCAGCGACCCTATACTGTATACAACAGATAAAGCAGTATAGCCGATGAGTGAGTAAGAATATTATAATATAATATTCCACCATGAGGTGACACGGTAGCTTAATGGTTAGCACTGTGGACTTGCATCTCCAGGATCAAGGGTTTGATTCCTGTCTTGAGTCTATGCATGTAGAGTGCATATTTTCCCTGTGCTGGTGGGTTTCCTCTGGGTAATCTTTGATTCTAACAGAATATGCAACCAAGTCCATAGCACAAAGATAAAAAGATAAAGAATAAGAGATTTGCACACATAGGTCACCTGTACAAACTCATATTTATATTATTACAAAAATAATCGAGAACTTCAGCTAATGTTCATGTTAAAAATCAGAATAGGGAAGCATGCTCATGTATTTATGCTCAGGCATTTTGACCACAGGTACTTTTATGACTTTGGATTATGTGAACTGCAAGTGGAGGTGAGCTACAGAGACATCATTTAATGGAAATGGAAACATGACACAATAATATTAATAATAGTAACATAACACATTGTTTTAAAGATTTGTTAATTGCAATATTATTGCTTTCGAATAATCAGGTATTGTGTTAGCATTTGTATGCTGCCAGATGATTGTAATACTGAAAATGTTAATTGCAATTAGTGAAAATAAGTTGTACAGAGAAAGTGAAAATAAAACAATATTAATGTTGAGAATTAAATTTGCTCATAGCTGAACCCTACTGTTCCCATGCTGTTGTTCCTCTTGAATAAGTGGGCCTTCTAACTTCCTAAAATTTATTATAAGAATTTTATCAGGGAAAGATTAAAGATGTAATGTCATGGGTCATAAATAAATATTCCCTTATTCATCAAACCGTATGGGAAACAAAATGGGAAGCAAAATATCCAAGACTTTAGTAGACGCCTATGATCCACAAGAGGGAGACATCATAACTTAGAGGCTTCTTGCAGGATACAATAGGCATTCAAGTCAAAACGGGGCTTTTGATTTCTCTATATAATCCCCTGATACTGGAACGCACTTTTCCCAGTGTTTCATTAGATCTTGGATATCATAATGGTAGAACGTTTTCCCAGTATGCCGGAGGCATGATCAGACTACCTGCTTCACGTCTGAAACACTGGCCTGCCATGAACTCCTTTAATGGCCCAAGCGTGTGGAAATTGCATGGAGTGGGGGCAAGAGTGTACAGGGAATGCGGCAATAACTCCCAACTGAGTTCCGGTGTTCATGGTTGTTTGTACAGTTCCAACAGACAAAAGGTCAGGTGTTCCGCATGCTGATTTGATGGTGTTCTGGTGGTTAAAGTATGGAAATGTTTTTTTTTTTTTATAACAAACCATAATTGATACTTTCAGAGAACTTTTCTTTTACTGTCTTAGTTTCTTAGTTAGAGAGACTGATGCACACTATCAAAAGAGGAAACTACCAAACTCATACATAAAATGTTAAAAAGAATTAACAGTCCACAAAACAAAGAAAAAAAATCTTTCCAGCCCAAAACAAGCTTAATAATTTAATTATTTTAATAGCAGAGCATTCACAGTCATGTTTTATGACATATTTTATTATTTTACTGGAGATTTATTACACAGTCATGTGTCCGGAAAGCTTTGAATTGTTCCTGTAAACTCAACCCGTTTTTGCTGTTATCAGTGCTGTTGTCAAGATAGTCTTTTCCTTACCAGTCATAGTAGATCACTTACCAGCACACTGCGATATAATATACAGTGTGAGAATTAATGTCCAAAGGTTACTGGGACAGATACACATCACTACAGCTATAACCTCAGCTCTGTCTGTCACCAAGCATCTCTTAATGAAGAGAATAGGCAGAACCCTAAGCTGCATATAACATGCAAAAAAAAAAGTTTAAAGCTTTATATTCACTGATCAGCCATAACATCAATATCACTGCTAGGTGAGCTGAACAACACCACGTTAACTGAACAAAATTGAACATTAACTTCTAGTAAACTGGTGACAGGATCATGGACAACCAAGGCTCACTCGGGCTCACAGGGACCAAAGGCTAACTATCTGATCTGATCCAACACGAAAACCAATGCAGCAGAATTGACCAAATACAGCAATGCTGACCATGAGTGTCAGGACACCAAGTGCACGGGGCTCAGCACACAAAGAGGCTAAACTCGCAGATCACAATCCAATTGAGCACCCATGGGATGTGTTGGACAAATAAGTCTGATCCATAAATGGCCCATCCTGCAACCCACAGCACTCAAAGGATCAGCTGCTATGTCAAGGTACCAGACAACACACCCCCAGAGGCACTGTGGCGTGAAACCCGGAGGGTTTCACGCCACAGTGCAATAACAGTATTACCCTTTTTTGGTGTTTCTTTTTGCAAAATTGTTCATTTTATATTTAAACAAGATTTGTTCTGGTACATTTGTAGCTATAAAGTGCAAGACAGCTCAAGCAACATGAGATACAAGATAACTATAATGGTTGTTACTGTACTTTTGTACAGTGAAAATATGTTAAAAGTCATTTTAATACTGCATCTACAGAGATTATACAAACAGAGGGCATTTTATAATCTTAGAAAAAACGATAACTGGCAAGAAGGACACATTTGAGTTCATGTAATCTGACAAAATGTATAAGTTTCCCAAAAAAAAAAAACAATCCACATGCTCAATGATGGGCAGTGAGTTCTTAAATATGAATGATAGGAGCTTCCTTTGTTGTTAGAAATGATCATATTTCATGGCAATACGGGTTTGAATCCTGCAAGGATAAATTACAATTAGAACATGACAAAAAAAATCATTGAAATGTTAAACATTAAAACATTGATTATAGAACCACAGCTACAGTACATGCAGAATTCTATCTCTCTCTTAGCCAGAGGTGGTGTGAAACACCTGGATAATTTATGGCAAATATGTCATGAGGGCATTGCCCAGACCCAAACCTGGTTAAAAAAAGGCCTGTCACGATGAAGGCTGCTGCTCCGCTTCTCCTAATGGACAAGGTGAAAACATCAGTGGGGCAGCCTCTGTTTAGACAAGAGAGCTCCCATACAGTATATGTCCACTATGGTCTAAGAAAATAATATCCTATGATGTTGGTCTTTCGGCTGCTCCCGACAAGGGGTCGCCACAGCGGAATATCCAGTCCGAACAAAAACTTGGCGCAGGTTTTACGCCGGATGCCCTTCCTGACGCAACCCTCCCATTTTATCCAGGCTTGGGACCGGCACTCCATCCAGTGGCTGGGGGGTTTGGGCACTGGCTGGGAATCGAACCCGGGCCTTCCGCATGGCAGGCGAATCACCTACCACTGAGCCACCAGTGCCCTCTAAGAAAATAATATCCTATAATTTCTCTAAATAATATCGAATTAAAAAACATTTTCTTGGTTAAAGAAATGTTCTTGGTTGAAGAAATGTAGCTTAAATTTTTACACTCTGAACTAAACCGTGTTTGAGTGCACATACTGTATACAACAGCGATGAAAATGATTGATAATGAAATTGTAAATGAAATGTACATGTACACCCATTTCATAATTAGCTTTGACTGTGCAGTAGTAATGAGTAAGGGTCATTTATTCCACCTACACTTTTGTAAAAAAAAAAAAAAAAAAAAAAAAAGGCTATATATTTTAGAATGCAAAGAGCCCCTAATTATCCAAAGAGCCCCTGAGCTACCTGTATGTATAAACTGCATATGTGTAACAGTGGTTCCTTAGGGAATCATTTCAATGGTGACACAAATATTGTATTAGGATTCAGACAATAAATGAGATTATTAAAAAGGATTAGTTACATTTGGCCTGCCTTTTGGTGGTAGGGGTGGTCGCCTCTGAAGTAAGAGAAATTGAAAATGTACAAAATATTTAGCTAAAATCTATATTATTAAATCAATAATTAACCACATCATTTTAAAGAAATGTTAACTTTAGTCTTAAAGAAAATGATAAGTGTTTATAATATATTCTGAACTCACCGTAGGGGGTGGACTGTTTTCATAGATATGATGACTTGTGTCTGAATAAACAAAGATAAAAGCAAGTGAAAATTAACAATTTACTCCTTAGACAAATATTTTATTCTTCCCTGTATTAAAGTCCCACTTACTTTTAATTTGATGAAAGTTGTCCCGAGCCACCCCACTGTCGTGATCAAATGCTGAATTTATTTGTGGACCTGCCATCAAACACACACACACACACATACACACACACACACACACACACACACACACACACACACACACACACACACACAC
>JAQMYL010000033.1:11674647-11687437 GCA_030014365.1 Clarias pachynema | reverse complement strand
CACACACACACACACACACACACACACACACACACACACACACACACACACACACACACACACACACACACAGATGCTAAATAAATAAAATTAAATAAATAAATATTTTCTATCAGTGCAAACAAATGTTAATTTCTTGTCTTTTTATTATCATAAAGAAGAAACACGACAAAAGCTGAAGAGTTATTAATTTTAACAAAATAGCACATATTATACAAAAATACATTCTAAATCTTTAAATAAATTGTTTAATTATATTAATGGTTTAAAGCTTTCTCTGTCATTTTATATGCACTTGTGTTTCTGTGCAAATGTTCTTACTTGATACAGGCCTTCTTACACGCTCAGCAGGTTTTCTGAAATATATTTATAATTCAAATCAACATGGATACATTATAGAATTTTTATTTTTCCTGACATGTATTTAAACATATAATTATTACATGTGTTCATGTGTGTGTGTTCAGTGATCTGCAAGGTGATTTTGAACTTACCTAAAGTGCCTTACGAGGAAAAAAATGCCCACACCCAGCATGACTAAAGCAAAGATAACACCCAATGTAATACCCGCTTCTGCACCTGGAGCAAGCCTAGAGGATGCTGCTTACACACATACACACACACACACATGAACAGATTATATTTATAAAATGACAAATTAATAACAAGCAGACATTTTCTACATGATAATTCATAATTTCTGTTACGTGTTACATTTCACATTATTCAATTAATTAAATTAATCAACAACTAGTAAATAAAGTCAAATAAATTGAATTTTAATTGGCAATTACCGTTAATAAATTCAAATTGTTGCCACAACAGCACTTCATGTTTTTCAGTTGATCGGACTGGTTTGAGATTTTATTCTATGTGTACTGGCATTTTATGGTTTTCTAAATAATTTGTCAAAAAAATGCCCTAATCTACATGACATTAACCTTTTAAAAAGTTCCTAAAAATATTAATGAGATATGAATTCACACCTGATTTACTCACTCATTGTCTATACCTTTGTATTCTGTATTCAGGGTCGCGGAGGGCATGGAGCCTCTCCCAGGGGACTTAGGACACACACACACACACACACACACACTCCGTGCAATATGGGAATGCCAACTAGCCTAATCTGCGTGTCTTTGGAATGTGGGAGGAAACCCACCAAGCACTGGGAAAAAATACAAACTCCATGCACACAGAGACAGGAATCGCCCCTGGTCAGGAATCGAACCCTGACCCTGGAGGTGCAAGGTGATAGTGCTAACCACTATACCACCATGCCACCCAATTCATACTACATATTTATAT
This sequence comes from Clarias pachynema, assembly GCA_030014365.1. Taxonomy (NCBI): domain Eukaryota; kingdom Metazoa; phylum Chordata; class Actinopteri; order Siluriformes; family Clariidae; genus Clarias; species Clarias pachynema. The sequence goes on along the minus strand of JAQMYL010000033.1, from coordinate 11,686,129 downwards.
ATTACACTTTACATATTGCCATATTACAAAACAGTGATTTGTTTTATTTCTATTTAAAACAAATCCATAAATAGGTATAGAATGATGTATTGATTATGTCATTATGTTTTACTATTTGTGTTATTACATTTGGTAAATATAAGAATATAATAAAAACACACTTACTTTTTACAGTCACAGCTTTAACTGCAGAGGTTGTGATCCCAGTGACATTGTTCCAGCAAGTACAGTTATAATCCCCACTATCACTTGGACTGCTGTTCTCTTTGACATACAGGGAGTCGTTTCCAGCAGACATGCCTTTCACTGTCCATATAACAGTGGCAGGGGGAAAAGAGTCAGGGGAGCAGAGGAGGAGGATATCTGAGCCTTCGTTTAAAGTATCTACACCCAATATCTTCACATCTGGTCCATCTGCCACAAACATGCAATACAGAGCATACACAGATCAGAGATACATGGCCTGGAAAGAAAAAAGTAGCACATTGGTCGCCTTTAGCTTTGATTTTGGTGCACATTGTGGTGGTGGGCACATTTATCTGTGAGAATGATTCTTCATGTTCATTTTATTGCCACATAATGTTGCTGAGCCTAGACCTTGAAGCAACCCCAGATCGTAGCAATCACTACCTCCAATGACTTGTACAGTGGCCACTATGCATGATGATCTTTATGATCCCTAGCAAATTTGTGTATTTTTTCTGATCAATCTTTATGATCCCTAGCAAATTTGTGTATTTTTTCTGATTATTTCTGTTACTGATTAATCTCAGTAACAAGTGGTTTTCTTAAGCGGTTTCCTCCCCCAGTCCAAAGACATGCAGATTTGGCATTCCCAAAATGCCCATACCAATTAGGCTCTACCACAGTCATAAAATGGGAATAAATACAGTGGTAATCACTAGTGGCCTCCATGGTCCCTAGTTGGACTACATACAGTAGGTTCCTAGATGGATGGATGGATGGATGGATGGACACAGCTGTTTAGTCCAAATCCTGTGAGTTCTCGTCACATTGTGCATATGAAAATGCTCCTTCACCATTAAACATAATGTAAAAACCTGTAATTTCTACTGTACTGATCTTCTTTCATGATATTTTTTCTGACGACATTTCTTCCACAACATTGAAGGTTCAGCACAGTCCTTACAGGTTAAAATAATGTATTGGACAGTTTTTAATCCAATTTCAGTCATTTTAAATCATTTTTATTTGACACTTCTAAAGCGGTCACAAAAAAAATCTATCAAAATAGATTTCCAGTTCAAAATTATTTATTTATTTTATGAACTGAATTAGGGAATGAGTCTGAAATTATTAAAAACAAGCAAAATAGGAATGCTAAATCAAGTATCAAATCAATATGTGTTAAAATACTTACAGTTGACAGTGATACTGTTACTGACAGCGGTGCTAAAGTTGACAGGGTTACTCATTACACAGTAGAAAATACCACTGTCTGTTCTCTTCACCGGGCTAATCACCATTGTTCTGTTGTCATTGAAGAATGTGATGCTGTTGCTAGGATATAAAATCTTATTCTCCTTCATCCACACTGTAGTAATGATGGTGCCACTTCCGGTACAGGTGAAGTTGGCGCTGCTATATTCAATGAGAATGCCCTGAGGGCCGGTCACTGTTATACCATTCACTGGGTCTGAGAAAGAGTGCAAAGCACAAGACAGAAGGGAGATGATTGATATCACAAGGGTTTCTAGTCATACATTAGTTATAATTAATCATAATCAATCTATTAATTATTCTGCAATATACATGGGGAATATTCAAACTGCGACTTGTCCTTTCATAAGCAGAAGAAGAGATCCAAGCACATCCTGTTAGTATTGCTGGTAAGTGACACGTGTCTCCTGTTACTGCTAAAATCAGATAGTGTTAAGCAAAATGGTGTGCAACCGAGGTGCAACATAGGTGGCATGGAGCCCACTGCAGTCATTAAACGTGAACATTCAGCAAGAGTTATTGTACAGTCCTGACCTCACTCCAAGCCATTTCTACAGTTAAGTAATGAGTATCAGGATCTATCCAATGACAGAAACCTCAAAGAACTTTTGTAAGTCACTCTAGATAAGATAAATGATAATGATAAACGCCTAAACGTACATGTCAGGACCATTAAAGGAGTTCTTGGGAGGCCATTGTTTTAGACGTAAAGTGGGAAGGCTCTGGCTTACTGAGCTCTGGCATACTGAGGAAACTACCTTGATGGTATCCAAGCACTAGTAAAACACTGGGACATTTATTAGTGTAGCAGGAGATTACATAGAGAAATAAAGGAAGTTTTTACGCTCATAACTGTGTTCTGTTATTCTGCACAATTAAAAGTCTTGGTCTGACTTGGACGTCCCTTGTACAATACTATTCATCTATTGCAATTTTTTTTTCTTTTCTTTCTTAAGAGCACATATTCTCATTCAGTGGCTTCATTAGACTGATTTAGGTTATACAGATGTTTCTTCATGCAGTGCATTGAGACAAGAATTACTTACCAAACACCTGCAGGAAAACATGGTCTTGACTCCATGAACCACTTTCAAATGTTATGTTCAAGGTGTACCATCCAGAGTCCGCCAAGGTTAGGTGATTTAGTTCCAGTTCTCCTGAATCAGTTTTCAAAGAGAGTCTAAAAGTGTATATTGGGTTCACTATCGTAGATTCTACACGGCTGTACCTGACTATCTCATTGCCACTGAACTCCCATCTGATAGCCATTATAGGTTGAGAGACATTGACGGTGGAGAAATACACAGTCGTTCTTGAGAGCTTATTGATTACTCCTTGTGGAAACAGGTTTAACTGTTGACTGAATCCTGAGGAAGTAAAAGTCATCAATTAAAATAATTCTATATACTATCAGGAAATACGACAATATCCAACAATACGCCTGAACAGTTGATGTGTTGGGAATTAGCATGTCTATTTTTGAGAGTATATTTCAAGTAGAGAGTGAATTGTTCTCAGAGGTATGACATGAAAATTTCTGAATTTTTTTAATTAATTTTATTATTTATGTTTTATCTATTTTTGTTATTTAAATCATTTATATGATTGATATATGAAATATGATGACATCAAATTGAGGTTTGCTAAAGCTGTTATAACATTTAACACATATACAACTAACACATGATTTTATCATCAGAGTAATTATCACATCATTGTCATAACAAGAAAAGTGTTATTTAAATGCCTGTTATTACAGAACAGAAAAGCATTATTTTAGTGTAAAGCATATAATAGTAGAGTATACAAAAAATATTCAACACAAATTCGGCACATGAGTTTCTTGTTACTTACACTTTAGTTTCACCTAGCAGTGTTTTTCATAATTTTTTTAAAAACATGTTCTCACCTGATAGAAAGCTTATAATTAGACAAACCACCACAGCTTGCTCCATGATTTCGGGACTGTTTTGTAGTCTGATTTCACATTTACGCTCTGAAATGTATACAGCACTGGAAAGGGTTTTACACTGTGTACTTCCTTATGCTGCAGTGCCCTTTGGTTTAGGGCTGCTCTTATATGTGTATACAACATATTTGGTTGTGTAGGAACCGAACTGATTAGGACACAGCTTTCCTTCCTTTCTTTGAGGGGCGGACCAAGTTTATGATAATGTATTTTTGCAATATACTGTAGCTTCTAGCATAAACATAGTATGAATGTCCAATAGACAAAACACATTCATAGTAACCACTATACAGTATGTGGGTCAGGAGTTTATAGCAGTGTATCCAGAGCTTATCCTGCCAGAACACCTTGTATGGGATGACACACGTATTCATATGATTTAAAGCAGTCAATAAATCTACTAACATGTTTTAGGGAGGCGAAGGAAAGCCATAGAAGAAACACTACACAGCATGAGTTTACTCTTACTAACACTTACTATGTAAAACAAAGGTGTCTTTGTTTAAAATTAAATCAATCACTCGAGTAAGAATGAAAATTTTTGCATTTTTATTACTCTGTTAAAGTGGAAAAAGCACTCAGTCAAGCTGTTAAATTGTAAGGTATCATGAAGAATCCTTAAACCTGACAACCTTTTGCACAATCTAAAAATGATTCTGTGGCCTTGTAAATTTCACAATAATAAAAAGGTTATGTTGTCTTAATGAGATCTCTGAATCACATACATGATTGCTTGAGTTGGACATATCAAAATAAATGCCTAAAAAATACAACTATTAATTTTGTCTTAAATTTACACTATAATTTAAATTTATTTCACAAATAGAAATTTGCATTTCACTACCTGAATTACCTAATTATTTTTAACAGGCACATATTATTTTTGATACACTTCAATTAAAATATTTGAGAGTGGAGTAATAACACTGATAAGTTTTAAGGACAACTATCATCACTCATTCCAAATCAATATTCTTTATGTTTAACAACAATAACAGAAAAGACTGAGTAAATTTCCCAGCACAAGGAGCTCATGGGAAGTCAACATCAGACACAAGTAGCTGGTAAGTAAGCAGCTACAGTAGCAGAAGTTAGTGAAATAATAACTCTGCCTGCATGCATACTGAGCAGCATGTGCATGAGGATGATTTGAAAAAATCCAATTAGAGCTCAGCCTCAAATCACATGCTTTTCAAAAATGTGCGTGCCTACATACAGTAGACACTCGTTTGTCCGGCAATACACGAACACAAATGAACGTAATCAGAGGCCGCGTTACCATGAGGCAAAAGTAGGCGAGCGCCTAGAGCCCCGAACTGCCAGGGCCCCATGACTAAAGGCTAACTAAGTAGCTTTAGCCATCACTTACGTCTAACATTTAAAAATAATTAAAATCCACTTGCTGAAATAGCGTTAGAATGCCATTACGCCATGCCAATCCCAACACACACTACAATGGTACATTCCGTGTGACAAAAAAGCGGAGTTATTCACTGCAGTTTGATTGAGGAGCGGGAGACTTCCATCTATATCCATGAAACGAAGTTACAAGTGGTGAAGAAAAAACAGAAATAATGGGAGGAGAACAATTAATAGAATCTTTGGCAGGTAACACAATTTTTCACGCCTGTGCAGCAGACAGTCACAGGTCACATCAGGTCAACAACGTCACAAGAGAGGCTGTCTGCACTTGCTATTCTCTCCATTGAGCACAAAGTCAGAAAATTAGTGGATATGGAGTCAGGAATAACAAAGTTTGTTGAACCCAAAGCTTGCAAGGCCAGATTTTAGTGTCTTGGCCTACACTGTTTACCCCAGCCAAGCACACAATAAGACTAATAATTTAAAATATTTTTAATTAACATTATTTTCATATTATTCTTAATCCAATAATCCAATATTCATATGTTTTCCCCACCCACTAAATCTCATTTGATGCAGGAAGAATAAGCTATTTAAAAAATAATAAAAAGTAAATAATAAAAAATATTTTAAAAAAACAGAAAGAAAGAATAAAATCTAGAGAAATACAGTGCCAAAAGAGGAGAAGAGAAGGAAAGACATGAAAATAACATTTGAGGAGGAGAAAGCAAGAGAGAGAGAGAGAGAGAGAGAGAGAGAGAGAGAGAGAGAGAGATCAAAATAAAATAAAATCAATAAAGGAAAATGAGAGAGATGCAAAGACAAAATACAAAAAAAAGAAGGAAAGTAAATATAGTGATGATGAAGAGAAACAGTAAAATGCATTAAAATGTTTGAAAGGAGAAAAAGAAAGCAGTCAAGTAGCAGATATTTAAACTGACAATGAGTTTCATTCTAATTGTGCATTATTTAACCTGTTTTTCTACAGGGCTGTTCTAGACAGCTGGATAAGGTTGCTGTGGGATGACGAGTGAATGGAAGTTTAAGGTAAGACTTAAAAAAGCACTGAATTCTATCATCTGGAGATCGCTGGTTCAGGTCCCGGCTGATGCTGTAACCTCTTGCAGCCGGAGGTCTAGAGAGAGCTGATTGGCCCGAAGCTCTCTCAGAGGGGAGGGATGAGAGGTACTTCGTGCTCCCACATTAATCACGGCTCTATAGCCAAATCAGAGGTGTCTGTGAGCTCACGCAAGCGGAAGGAGAGGATAGCGCTGTCCTCCGAGTGTGTTACGCCGCCCCCAATGCTGCGTGTGCGAGCAGTTCGAAAAGATGCAGACGACTGGCGTGGGTCGGAGGAAACACATGATAGTCTTCGGCCCTCCTGGCTGAGTGGTAGTAGTAGCCTTAATGTGGGAGCACCTTAGTGACGGGGAGGAATTGGACACGACTAAATTAGGGAGAAAATCAGGGAAAAAAGCACTGAATGCAGAGGGCCCCATATCCATGTTCGCCATGAGCCCCCAAATTGCTAAATCTGCCACTGAACGTAATACAGTTTAGATTTTTTTTTTTATTGTAAATAAATTATATTAAGAAATACAGTGGAATATTGTGACTAAATCACTTTATTTCAATATTAAAATAAATAATTTTAAAATTACATGTTAAAGTAGCATTCTTCTCTGCCTAACTTTAAGTGGGCGGTGCCCCAGCGCCCCTTATTGACGAGAATATTCGAAAATGTTGAATGTCGTGGGAAAAGTAAAGTTTCTTTCAGAATTTGTTTTAAAAAGTGTATTAAATTTCAAAAGAAAATTTATATAGTTGATATTAACACGTAAATAAAGTTTGTGACATTCAAGTCAAAGTGGAACTGCTGATTGTGCAGAATAACAGAACAACCTAAAAACTTCCTTTATTTCTCTCTCAATGTATATTTCTCTTTATATATGCATTGTTCTGCATAAACAAAATGCCTTCGGTGATCAACCATTCATATGTTTTATTGTGGGTAAGAGTCTCATCACTGTACTGTGCTTGAAGTCCTCTGTAAATGTCAGAATGAAATCGGTTTTACGTTATCGGTTTTACGCTTTGACTTGAAAACGCCAGTCATAGAACAGTACGATGATGTACAGTATAGTAGTCCCAAAAGTATGTATTTGAATGGAAGTACAATACTATTTTAGCAGTCTGATATCCTTCATAGTAAAAGTCACATTTGTATAGATCACATACGGTATATTTGTGTAGATCCCACAGTTTTCAGGAAACTGGAGAGTGTGAAGGTGCGCAATCTTTCAGATATAAAATGTGTGAAACACATTTTGTATTAGATTCTAATACAAAAGACTACTTTCCACATAATAACTGTACAGTATAATGTATAATGTTTGTGGCAGATGTATTGTTTGAGAGATTGTAATAAGATCAATTCGACTCACTGTTTTTATGGTCTTGTTACATGCCATTTGCAAAGTAAACCAGGTTGAGTTTAGACTTCATGTCTTGTCAAATTTGGCAAATAAATGCTTAATTAAAATGTAATGTGTGTATTGTTTCTTTGTTTATAATTTGGTGTCATTAGATACATTGACTTGACTTAAAATACTCCTTGAGTGAAGGGTAAATATAGTTTTAAAAAATTACGTAAGTGTAACATATTAATTCAGTGATAGACCAGTATGAATTAAATTCAGTTAAAATATTTAGCAAATGTATCACATTTGTTTGTTAAATAATAGTTTAGTTTTCAGTTTCTTCTACCTTGCATTTCAATTATATCTCGTCATTGTTTTACTCATTTTCACTTAGAGTAACCATTGTATTAACTTGTGATTTTTATTACATTTACTCAATTTTATGTATCTTTGTACTAAATTCAGTTATTCAGGTCTGCTTATTTTTTTTACTGACTTTTACTCAATTCATGAAGATTATTTATATGATTTTGCAATTTTTATGTTTACTCAATATTTATAAGTGTAAAAATGTTTCACCAAAAAAACTGAGTACAGCACAGTTTTATTTTTTTTAGAGTGCAGCAGTTTATGCAGTCACATAAGCTGGAATTTCTACAAACATATTATAATAATTACAGGAAATGCAGCAAGATTGTAACGATTACAAGTAAAATAAAATTGTTACAGTGCATTTTTTTTTCATATTAATTTTTCTTTTTTAAAAACAAAAAAGCAAAACTGTTCTACTGTGACATTTTTGTTTATAATCCCACTTATTGTCAGTATTAATCTCTTAATCCAGTTTCTAATCATGATGTTTTCTGTTTACACAGGGAATGCATCCACTTTGCCTGCAGGAAATATAGGTAATTATTTCCTGTGTTACTTGTTTGTTTGTGACAGAAAGAGAGTGAGAGAGAGAATCATTGTGGTAAAAGTTTTTCATTTGTAGGTCAAATGATCAGTGAAGAGTTATCAAAATATCAGTTCTATTAATACCTAATTGCCATGTAGCATAATCTGAAATACAGCATAATGATAAAATATACACCCCCTTGAATTGGAAGAGTCTTGAATTAGGATCACAGTCAAGTCAATTTATCAATACACAGTTATTTGCCATATATAAAGATATTGTCCATCCGAAACATGACATCAGTCGTTGAACCATGCTGATAGCCTTCGCTTTCTTTAGTTTCAGACGGTTATTGTTTTTTTGACACTCCTCTCTCCCTCACTAACCAGCACAAATTTTCCTTCTTCTCTCTCTCTTCTCAGCACCCATGTCTTCTTCTTGATAAAACGAAACCCAATCACTCCAAACATAATGCCTAGACTTATTATTACGGTAGTCAAACCTAAAGCCAGCAGGTTTGAAATATTGCCCTCATTTAGCATTAAGTACTCCCTCATTCCCACACACAGTGCACTCAGGCCAACCAAACTGCCCCAAAACCCAAACGCCAGCATGCAGGAGCCACAGGACAACTCAGTGCCACCCGTTATCACTGTGACACCTGCAACAGAGACCACCCCACTCGGGAAAGTCACAGTTTCAGACTTAGGGTCAAATGTCACTGTGGGGGTTGGGTGAGGAAGGGAGGAGATGTCAAGGATTGGTTCCATGGTGAACGTGACTCACAATGGGTTTCACAAACTTTAGATGAGTAGGTCCCAGCTGAGCAGGTTTTACTTTTCTGCAGTCAGCAACAGCAACGCTTTTAATGCATACTCAAGCACATGTTCATCAGGATGTTCTTAGCTAAACATCAGGGAATTGGAGATCATGGAAATTTCCAGTCCACTGTGATACCAGGGGCTACTGTACAAGCTGATCTCGGTCTTCTTTCAGCTGCTTCCAGACATCCTTTTAGTTTACCAGACATGTGCCAGAAGTCTTAGATCCTGTCATTTAGACAAGGGGAAATGGCGATTAGTGTGTATTCGTGTCAAAGACTCTCAAAATGGCTTCAGATTGTTCTATCATAAAATTGTGTAGCACTATTTTTTGTGTTCACTGATACTGTTGATCTATCCAGATTTAAGCAGGCATTATATGAATGGTTTTCTTTATCAGTTCATACCAATGTAAATTATAATAACTGGGAAAACATTTCAGGATTTACTATACAGTGGATAATATTCTCAGACTTATAGTACAAGTCAATGGTTTATACACTCATTCAAGAGGTGAACTTCAAAACTATGAAATAACATATGGAATGTTATGAAATAAAAATATTTTTGTAAAAATAACAAACAAATCTTAAACCCTTTAAGTGTGTGTGTGTGTGTGTGTATATATATATATATATATCCCTTATTAATTCTACACTTTGACTGAACTGCATTACATGCAATCTGATCTAGCCCCAACCTTTGCAAAAAAAAAAAAAAAGACTTGCTTCTAGAATGCTACAGTATTCATGACTAACACCAGTATGCTTTAAAAATCTATTTAGTTTTCCCAGTTTAAAAATTATTTAAACAGAATCAATAAAGAAAAAAAACTCAACTAATTCTGAGCACTTAATGACTGTAATTATTTAAACACATAAAAATACATAAAAACACAAAAATCTATAACAGGAATAAAATGATAACTAAAAGTAAATATTCCTGCTTACCTTTTAACCCAATTACAAATGTTCCACCAGTCAAGCAAATACATCCAAAGATAAAAGATTAATTATTTTCTCCAACAATTTCAGCAGATATGTTCCTGATATGCACTAAATAAAACAATCCTCTGGACTAAAAAACACTAATCCTAAAAGCACAAGCCGTCTTCCACCCAATCTGATTACTTTAATTAAGGCGACCAAATAAGCAGACTTGAATTGTAAATTTCAAATATTGTATGACCTCGCTGGATGAGTTGAGTCTCAAACGGTAGATCATGTACTATGAATGTAAGAGGTCAGAGACCAGGGCTTTTATTTTACCCATTGTTATTATTTGCTTATCATTTGTTTGTTTTTGTTGGTCTTTGTGTTCTGAAGGAATTCCATGTCTGTCATTAAGCATCATTATGATCCATTACCTCCTATTTATCTAAGATCCACTCCCTTCCTTTTCTCCATCACATGTTCTCACGAAAGACTTGGTCAAACTTGGTTGAGCAAAGGCATTGTTTACTAGGCAGAAAGTTCGTTTTTCCTCCAAAAGAAATTTCCCCTTTCTGTTCACTTTGTTAGTCTTTGCCTCGGGTCTTTATCCTGTCTTTATACAACAGTCTGGGAAGGACCAGTGAGCAGTAAATGCGGAAACATTCCCTGAAATTACTTCACGTAAAAACCATTAAAGTAGTTTGGAGGTTTAAAGTCCTCTCTGGTAGCAACTCATAGAAGAACATTTTATAACATCACTTGTAATGTAGCCTCCTCCTCTCTATTCCAGGGCTTGAGTACAGTAGTATAATTAAGTCATAGTCAATTTAGGTTTACTTAAGTTTTAATATAAAATATTCAAATTAATTACATTTATTTATCACTGTTAAAAATAGCATTTTATTTCAGAAGATTTTAAACAAGTCAAGATGCAGTCAGCTTGAGCTTCCTGATAAAGGTCTACACTTTAAAATAATTTGTAAGCAGCAACAATGTCTGAGAAAGTGGAGACAGATGTGCATTCCTGGCTCAATTCATCAGTTATCGCCGTAGTTTTTAATGCATGAATGGAAAGTGCATTAGAAAGCTGCAACTCTTGTGATCCATTCTGAGGAGAGCTTCATGTTGCTGCTCTATCATACAAACATCCAAAGAATCTCATGCATTATACAAAAATTGCAGTTTGGTTTTCTTACTTTCATGAGAACTGCCTGTCATTTACCATACTCAGTATAACCTCCATGTAGAGCTTCCAGAAACAACCAGTGTTATATTTCTGAATGCTATGATGAGTAAGTGTTTAGTAAATTCAGATCATACAATCTAACTCTTTACACATCCTATAATGGTGTTATTGACCTGCTTTTAGGTACCATACCACACCAATCATTCTCCTGCCCACTAACTGCTTCAAAAAACAAGGTCTAGGAAGAATACATTGAGGCTTTGGAGAAAAGTTACACAGAGGCTTTGGAGAAAAGTTACATCTGACTCTTCACCTGCTTGATGTCTGCAGAGTCCTTATACAAAAAACAGGTGATGATGGCCTAGATTACATGTGAGTGAAATTCTTATGTGCAAGCTACACAAGCAATAGTGGTGTACAATTATAAGAATAA
>JAQMYL010000033.1:11659690-11674619 GCA_030014365.1 Clarias pachynema | reverse complement strand
TCTCCACATCATTGCATTCAGTTTTTATTCACAATTTGTTTAGTGTCCCAACTTTTTTGGAATCCGGTTTGTACTAAAATTATGGCCACAAACTATTTTTTTTTAAAGATAGTTAGTTATACTTACTTGCAAATGTAAATGATAATTGATATGGAACTTAAACATCTTTGCTGCGCCAGCAAGCTGTGACCTTGGACCCAATTCTAAAACATTCTGATCCATATTTACCATTTATAGTAGTGACTCACGTCTTCAGAGGGAGTTGGAGCTGTTTTACTTCAGCTCTTCCCTTTGGCTCATTTGCATCTCCTGGCTCAGCAGCTTGCAGATAAATGTTGTCAGCATCCCAGAATACACAGCATGTTTAGACTTGGTGTATTGGTCAGGACCTAAATGTGATCAATGTGTACTTTTCCGCCTAATCCAAATATACCTTAAAGAAATATACTCCAGCAGTATCAATCACAGTATATGGCAAAGCTATATAGGCCTTCTGGTCAAAGCTGCATGCAAGCTATCCAGGACCAAAATACATTTTAAAAGTTAAATAATATAAACACATTTCCTCATTTAATATACTGTATAACATTACATTGTTGCATTTACATTTAAATGTTTAAGTTGTAGAGAAGGCCAGCCTGCATGCATAGTCTTAATGCATGTTTTTTGTTAAATTGATCTACACCATTGAAGACTAGTTTTGTCTTTAGTTTACCCTATACTTTGGGAATTGTAGACTGTGTAGACAGTAGAGATGTAGACATTTTATTTAAGGATATCATACAATCTTTTTGTGATTCACTATGTGTATAGATTCCGAGGGCTTATGCTTGTAATTTAAACAAATCTGTACATATCAACAAGGTAAATATAGAATGAGTGTGGCCTCAAGAAGTTTATTGTTGTGTTGACGGCATCGTAATTGGCTCTAGGAAGTAATCCAATAAAAATGGGATCCAAAAGGCCGTAAATAGTTGAGCCAAAATCCCTGATCACTTTGGGCCAAAGAGAGTAAGAGAAAAAAAGAAAAAGTGGAAAATAAGCAGAATTATGTTAGAAATGAAATACATGTGAAAACAAAAGGAAAAAAGGCTTAATAATTTGACATGCATTCTACAGGGAAATGTATTTTAAATAATAGTGCTATGCTATTTATCCTGTTAAGTGCAACACAAAAATGAGCCAAAACCAAATAGAAAATTTTATTATAAGAATAACGTTATGTGTATGTTATAAGAAATATTATGAAACTATGAAATATGTTAAAGGAAGGTTATGATTTAACAAAATTCATTCTAGCTAGTTAACATTCTAGCCAAAGGCAGTTAATATTATATGAGGGAAATCTAAGGTGGTATAGAATGTAAATGTTTCTCCCAAATAAATAAATAAATAAAATTCTAAATGTCGTTATTACATCATCAAACTTGTGGAGCAGATTTGAGTAGTATGCACGCATAAATTAAAACCTTACCAGCTGTATTTAGAGCATCCAGAGCGGATCAAACTGGGTTGCAGCCAAGAGTAATTAAATAGTGAGCCAAACATTCCAGCTGGCCCTGGTTACTCTAAAGAACAAAGAAAGCACTAAAGTATCATGACTAGGTTCGGACCAAAATACTGACCGTATGTTAGAAAGCTCCTATAGAGGACATTTAAGGTCGACATTAAGCACCCCCTGGTCTGCATGTTGGCACTAATTCTCAGAAAGCACTAGTGGCAGAGTGCAAAAGCAAGAAGGATGAAGGGGTAGCTTTTTGAAAACAGGACAGCAGAACAGATGGTAAAGCTTAAAGACCCTCAATTACTTGCCACATTTAATCTCCATCAAATAAAGTATGTTCTTTCTTCAGAGGTTGTATACCAGCTAATTGTAGCTTGATTGCAAGTTCTGTTACCATTTTCTAAATCTGTCAATAATGCTTTACTGTAAATGTGTTTTTTTTTTAAAGTTTAATAATAATTTCAACAACGATTATTTTAATTATGACTAGAAGCATACTGCCTATCATATTTACAGAGACTTGAAGTTAAAATACTGGCTGTGACTGGTTTGTGCCTTAATTAGATTTCGAATATAGTAGAAACCAAGGCGTTAATTCAAATCTCAACAGCTTAGGCAAGTGAAATCCACCTTTGCCAGAATTAACCCTGCTGTCAGAGGTAAAAGCATAAGTCTTTCTCCACCCACTGCGTTATCTCATCCCCCCCTCTTTTCCCTGCTCTCTTGCCACAAGTCATATTTGGTAATCCCTACTTTAGACAAGCAATTCCATTCTTAAAGACAACCGTTTTGTTGAAGGACAAAAACTCATTCATTTAGCCACATTCTGAGTTTCTAGCTCTGCTTTTAAGAGAAAGCACCTGCCCATAGCCTCAAAAGTCCTACTCCAGCATCCAGATCCAGCAATGGGAAACTCCAAGAGCGGCGCTATGTCCAAGGAGATCCTTAAAGACCTGAAGCTATCAACAAATTTTTCGGAGACCGAGCTCTGCCAGTGGTACGAAAACTTCCAGAAACAGTGCCCATCTGGACGCATCACACCAGATGAATTTGAGAAGATCTATGACCGCTTCTTTCCTGAAAGTGATGCCACTACTTATGCCAAGCATGTCTTCCGATCATTTGACACAAATGATGATGGGACACTAGACTTCAAGGAATACATAATTGCTCTACACATGACATCAGGTGGAAAAACAGAGAGGAAGTTGGAATGGGCTTTCTCACTGTTTGATGTTGACAAGAATGGCTACATCACCAAGGCAGAAGTAGGAGAAATCTGCAATGTAAGTTCTTATGAATAACTACTAAGGCTGTACTTTACAGCGAGACCATTTCAGGCAAAATTATTGAAACATAATTTTAGCCAGATCCAAGGAATTCAGAAAATAAAATAACAAAAAAACAAGGCACTGAATTCAGTGGGGTATAGAGAATCAGACTCATTATCAGGTTTATTGCAAATACTATGGTAAATATATATATATAGCTCACTTTCCTACCTTATTAAAAATTTCTGGTTTGTTAACATAGGCATTGGTAGCTAAATCTTAGGCTTCTCGTCTAACATGGAGTAGGCATGCGTTTACGTCCTAGCCAACCTCCTAGTCCATTAATACCAGTCCCAAACACTAATAAAAATGACAGGAATGAAAGAAAAGGCATCCACTGTAAAACCTGTGCCAAAATTAATCTACAAAAAATATGGAAACTCTCAATGGGAGCAGCTGAAAAAACAATAACAATATCGGATTTATTGTTGGTTTGCTCTAGGTTGTTGTTGGTTCTATTGCAAAAATAGATCTAGATGTTCTCATTCTGACAATATATTTATATTTCCATATTTGAGCAAATTTAATACAGCACTACACCATATATTGCAAAGGGAAATGTCAATGTACAATAGAGTGCAATAAACATGAGTAGCAGTGATACACAGCAAAAATCCCTGTACTAACATTAATTTATTTATCTTCTGTACACACTTTATCCTGATCAGGTCATTTTCCAGTCCACCTATATGTTAGTTTTTGAAAGGTAGAAGAGCTGGAGCACCCAGAACACCTCATTAAAATATAACAATGTTCTGCACCCTGTAGATAACCATCTCTCATCATACCACACACTGCATTAATCCATTGAATCTACTACCATGACTTATTTTTTATAAATCTTATTTTTATAAAGCTTTAACAAATCGTACATATTACATGACATACAATAGCATATCCAGATTATGGCTAAAAGACATTTAAAACTCCAACCGGTGGACAATAGTGGATCAGTGATTAATGATTCAGGGTTACTAGTCAAAATGTAAGGGCTGCAAACCTCCACACTGTCATAGTGTGTATTCTTAACTGACATTATTTAACACATTTTCTAATAAACACTGTATTTTTGCATTTATACACAATAAACATTAACATTAACAAAGTGACCAATATTTGTATTCATTGTTTGATTTTTTTTTCTTTAATAAGAAGTCTAGTTGCCTTGATTCAACTTCCACACAAATTCACCTGGATGATTGAGATTAATCAATGTTCACCCAACCAGCGAGTGAAACTACAGCCTAATTTGATCCAACACTTTCATTAATGTTTTCACACGTGTACCTGGAAATAAAATAGATTTGGAAGTGGGATTATACAGTTTATAGCCAAAGCTTTTTGGACATTCATTCTTCCACCCATACAGGTATGTGGTTTTTGAACATTCCATCTCAGATACTATAGTTCTCTTTTAATTGTTAAAATAATCTTAATTCTTCTTAGGCTTTGCACTGGATTTTGGAACACGTCCCTTTGGCAGATTTGCACCCAGTCACCAAAAACACACACAAAAATATATATATATGTGCGGTCTGGTCATTGATGTCTAGATGGCCTGGCATGCAGTCTGCATTCAAGTTCCTCACAAAGGTGTTCAGTCAGGTTGAGGTCAGGAACTTGTGCCATTCTCAAGGTCTCTTCCATTTCAAACTTTCCAAAACCATTTCTTCATGTGCCTTGCTTAGTACACAGGGTCTTTAGCATTCCGGAAAAGGTTTTGACCTTTTATACCAGCGAAGGGAAATTTTAATGCTACAGCCTATGAAGATGTTATGGTGTGCAGGTTTGTGCTTTCAAGTTGTGGGAACAGTCTGTTCAAGTCTTCACAAACGTTTTGGCCATATAGTACTGTATATATCATGAATCTTAACAAAATAGCATACACTACTAAAATGAGTACACTACGCATGGAATGAGTGGAATACATTAAAAAAAAAAAAACTGTCACAGCATTTTTAGAACATTCCTGGTCTTTATGAAGCTGGTATGTTCTTTATGTAAAGGGGAAAAGGGTTATGCTTTTTTTCATGTAATTTCTTCATAGTTCTCTCCTCTCTATCCCTTAGGCCATTTTTAAGATGATTCCCAAGGAACACCAAGAGAAGCTTCCAGCAGATGAAAACACACCAGACAAGAGAGCAGAAAAACTGTGGTCTTATTTTAACAAAAAAGACGATGGTAAGTTTCCACATCTGGGAATCTTATATACTGTAGAAATTAGATGTAGATTGAGTGAAAATTGTTCTTCATTTTTGTCCTATTATGAGGGAAAATATAACAATATTTTATTTGTATTTGTCTCTCAGAGCGGTTGGCTGAGGGAGAGTTTGTACAGGGGATAATGGATAATGAAAATGCTATCAACCTAATTCAGTACCAGCCCATTAAATAAAGAAACACAGAGCTGGATCGACTCTGGGGCCCCAGTTACTTTGTAAATATTGTTACTTGCTATTTGTTTAATATTGGCAGCTGAGCTAAAAGCTTGTGCATTTAGTTACCCTATACACAGAGGTCCAGAAAAGTAAATACACTTTCATAATACAGTATACCCAGAGATTCAAAAGGTTCAGTACTTTCAGGACCAGGATGTTCACTGGACATTCTGACTAGCATGACATGTCATTTCAATGTTTTCTATAAAGAGACCTGTGAAATTTATTTATTATATTAGCTTTCTATGGGAAATCTATAGCAGTGTACAGTACATGTTGTATACTGACCACCAGTGCTACCAGGAGCAGGCAGCTGTTTGAGTGTTAGTGAAGCAATCATTTAAATATTTGTGTCTGTCTCATTGTTTCTGATGGAATAAAATTATTGAAAAAGTATGAAGTTTGTGTATGTGCTTGCGTGTCTTCACTAATGAGGTCACATACTGTAATTGCTTTGAAAAAAAAGTCACCACATGCCCTACACATAAAAACATACACATAACACATAATATAATCATGTGAAAAACAAAATGTGACTATACAATACAGTACATATGAAAAGTCAGCAACTTGTGAAAAATGTGTGAAAGATAACTTGTGTTATCTTTATGTCTGACAATTACAAACATGTAAATTTCATATGTGAAATGTGACTTTCCTATAAGCAATGTATTCATCTTGTGTAAATGAATGAATAAATAAATAAATAAAACAAAAGTTGTCCTAAAAACAAACCGTAAATGCATTTTGAAATGGATGATTTTCATCTAATCCAAATATCCAAAGTGTAATCCACTCAAAATCTGATGAAATTTCATTTTAAATGGAGCTCAGAATCCAGACTAAGACATCGACCCATTCATCAATTTATCATGCCCACAGTACAAATATTTCACACCTAACAAGGTGAGTCTGTTCCATCTGTCTCCATGGCCTCTTACACTTCATCCATCTCCCTCTCGCAGTCCTCACACTCTTCAGGTTCACATCCCCTTATCAGCAACAGTGTGGGAATATCCACCTCTGCCTTCTCTGCTATAGTTTCATGCTCTAGCCACATACTATCCATCATGCCATCAGGATGCTCCTGTAGGCCACTGATAGAGTAGATCCCACCACCTGAAACCACATCCTCATAGGAAGGAGCTGCATGGGCTTCCTCCTGACGCAGCCTCTGTCGATGGCGAATCTCAATGATAGTCTTGGTGTAGGAATTGAAGTTAAGGACAGCAGCACCCATACAGCAACTAAAGGACACCCAAGCCATGCTGAAGAGAGAAATTAACCATTAATAATGAAAATATATAACAGGAAAAACCAATCAGATCTGACTGAAGGAGATGAAAAGGCAATGAAACATGATTATTTGTCTCATAAAGGCATGCCAATTGAAATGAGCACTCCAGCAGTGCCTACATTCATAGCTCACCCTTCTACCATCACTCCGCCATTATAGTGCCATTCATCCCCACATCCACAGGTTTAACCCTTAATCGGCTGCAGCACCACACTAGATAACTAACAAGTGGCAGTATTCGTATCAGTTATTAAAGAAAAAGAAATATTTGGAGGAAAAAAAGCATTTTTATACATTTACTGTTTAATTAAATGTCATTTAACATTATGTGTGGGTTTTAAATAATTTAAGTACACACTTTTTCAAAAAAGTATTACCTTAGATGGGTGACAAACCACATATTGTAACTTTACTGACCATGATTTGCAACATAATGAATAGCAATAGAAATGTTTTTTTTTTATTTTTATTAAAGAATTTTAATGAGTGCCCTGTAATGGGTTAATAGCAGCTTCTTCCTGAGAGCTCCAATATTTCACAACTGATCTCTGAACTCAAGTTAGGACACAGGTCAACAACACTACAAATTATTCCTACAGTATGCACAGAACAAAACTCTGCATGTGTGCAGTAGCTTTACATCGGCTTGTTTCTTGTACTTGTGTGTTTGTTTATGATTGTCATACTTTAGTACTGGGTTCTGTACTGTAATTTGTGTTGTTTTTCTATTTATCGTTATTTGAATTTAAGTGCTAAAAGTATACTCCCATTCGCAAAAGTATGTACACCCCCTCTAATTTCAGCAAACATTTTAGTACATCTTCTCAAAGGAAAATGCTATAGAAATAAAACTTGGATATATTTTAGAGTAGTCAATGTGCAGCTTGTATAGATTTACTGTCCTCTTACAATAACTTACAGTCATTATTGTCAATATCGCCTGCAACAAAAGTGAGTACACCCTAAGTGATAACAGCTGCACATCTTTAAAAAAGTCACATGTCCTATTCATCATGTTCATGTGTTTATCAGTGGCCAAGCACAAGCTCCGGACGTGAACCATATTGAGCACCTGTGGGGCGTCCTCAAGCGGAAGGTGGTGAAGCGCCATGTGTCTAACATCTATAGTATTGTCCCTTGAGAAATTATAATAAAGTGGTTACCGAAGTGTGAGGGGTGTAGTCACTTTTGTAAGATATTGTAATTCTTGTCATTGCACTGGCTTGTCCCAAAATTTGGATTCATTTAATCCTTGAAAAAGGACACTCTATCCTGAATTCAGTCATGTGTCATTGTGTGGACCTGTAGTGAATATTAAAAAAAATAGATGAGTGAACTCACGCAAAAGACCAGCCATAGTCCCAACTCTGAGGTCTCCAATCTTTGGGTCCTACAATCACAGTCAACTGGAAAACTGTAGTGTACATCATGTGGGCCTCCATCCCAATTAGGCCTAGGAGAGATGAGAAGGAAATAAAGCACTAAGTAAGAAAAAGAAAAACAAAGAGAATTTTTTTGCTACAATGCATTGCAGGCAATAGAAATGCAGCTTCAAGTGAACATATTTAAATGCTTCTTTTTGCACCTCTTATGAAACAAATAACAGCAAAACACTAGGTTAGCCTCATACCTGACAGCACAGTGCATAAAGCTGCAAATGCATTGATTTTGAGTGCACACATTTTCTTATGAGAATAAAGAACTTCCAACCACATCAGCAAAAAGCCCATCGCCAACAGACCAATGTGTATGAACTCGGATATCGCAGACAACCAGAGGACACCTTCGACAATTAGAAGAGGAAGATAAAAAGATAAGAAGCTTCACCTACATACACCACCACTCAAGTTTGGGATTACTTTCTGGTGCTGTTAATTGGTAATTTTTGAGGCTGGTAACTCTAAAGCAGAGGTAAGTTTTGGTCTTGCTTTCCTGGGAAGCGGCTTGATGGGAGCCGCTTGATGGGTTTTGCAAATGCACTTGACAGTACTGTTCTTGCAAGAACTATTCCAGAATGGCTGACCTCCTTGTCTTAAAATAAAAACGGACTGTTGTTGTTGTTGTTGTTACATAATTACCTAATTCCATACTGTATGTGTTATTTCATAGTTTTGAAATCCCCAGTATTGTTGTAGATTGCAGAAAATAAATCACTAAACAAAAACAAAGAAATTTGCAAGTGATCCCAAACTTTTGAGCGGTAGTGTACAGTATATACTATGTGGATATACAGATGCAAATGTTCATGCGTGAAACCAATATACTCACCATGTGTATCATCTGGGGTAAGGTCTAGAAACCTGCGACATCTCTCTCCTGCAGAATAACAGTCAGAATTTTTAACAGATGAATCTTTATGAAGAACGAATGTTAATCCTTGTAGTCGTCTGCATATGAAAAAGTGTAGACTGCTTGGGAAGCTTACACTGGTATGATGATATGTATTCAAAATATAGTTTGTCTGTAATCTATCTCCATTTCTACTATTTCCTCTCTTTCTTCAATCTGTCTCCTCTTCCCTCTCACTCTGTGGGACCACTTTTATGGCAACTTTAGTAAATGTGTTTACCTTATTTGTTATCTTACCATCAGTGTTTTTTTCACAAGATTCCCAGAATCCTGCATGAAAGTAGCGTAACATGTACTTGTCTTCTCCAGTTTCCCAAATGTACTGCACAGCATTAGCCAGCTGGGTCTCTTGAGTCTTGAGAAATGCTTCACTTTGGTTTGGTGATACTGTGCCATTAGAGGGCCACTCTGAACAGATAGAATGACTAAAATTATAAAGTTATCTAAAGATAAGACAAGGCCAAACTATTACTCACCCAAAAACAGAAGATTTATACGGGACAAGTCTGTTGCTAAAAGCTAACATAAATGTAAGAGGGAAAGGAATCACTATTGTCAGACCCATAGCAAAATGGGGTACTGGATTCCATTTCCCAATGCAGCGCTCCTGACTCACATATTCACTCACTCATCCACCTCAATCATCTACCCCACTCACTCACTTGCTTACTCAGTCACCTATCATACTCACCTACCTCACTCACTCAGTCACTCACATCACTCTTCTCACTCACTCACTCATTCACTCACTAACTCACTCATTTGTCCACCCAGACTTTCACCTCACCAGGCTTGTCGTATTGGTTGATATTAGTTTTTTTTTATTTGGTATGATCATTTAATGTAATAAAGTTCTGTCTATCTTCATTTGCATACTCTGTTCTGTACCATGAAAACTATACAATTGTCCAAAACATAAAACATCATGACCTAGATAGATAACTCCTTCATTTAACAATGAATCATGTTTTTTTGCGCACCTTTTCATTTAATCAGATATTTGAATGGGATTTGGGAGCTTAAGCTTCTGATTTAATTAATATCATCTCAGAGAACAATTTAGGAAATCAGATGTAGAGGCAAAATCTGACCGGCTTAAAACACTACAGATCAGACAGATTAAATGCAATTCAACTATGGTAATGTGCAATCTCATTTAAAATTTCAGACGTATCTATTCTAACCTACTTATTGCATACAGGTTATGAACAAAAGTGAGAGAACAGTTTGCTCTGCATGGTATGATAATCAAGCAAGTAAAATTTTGTTGATTATTCTCAAATTGATTTGAAAGTCGTTTAGTTTTCAGTTTATTCACATTTAAAAATGTCGCAACTTTTTCAAAATTCGGGTTGTACATATTTTTATACAAATTTATTAACCAATTTCTGGGCATTCTAATTGAATTTTCTATTCTAAACTTATGCTAAAACTGTCAACTGTTGTTGTGGTTGTTAATGATGATGATAATTTAAATTTCTCAGTATATTTAACTGGAGATTGTTCTCGCTATTTTCATTCTGCTCTTTTAATACTGGTTGTTACCTGATTGCACTGTGCCCACTGCAAAGTCCTGGCTGTTGTTCTGGCCACATTTCTCCATTTTAACAGCAGAGAGGCAGAGCGGTTTCACCACTTTCTGTGTTCCCTCACACCAGTAGGAGGTGCAAAAGGCCAGCACAGACAACGCCAGGGCAAGGGAGGTCAAAGAGAGGCAGACAAGGGAGCGCAAGCGACGAGGCACATGCTCTAACATTAAAGCTGAAAAGAAGAGAAGGCCAAAGCAAGCCTGTGGTGAAAAGATTATTATTAACCGTTAATTAATAGTTTTGTTGGGCTGAGGAAGTCTTGGAACTGGAAATGGATCGAAACAGGGATTTAAAAAAAAATAACAGTTGGGATTGTCAGAGAGATAAAGGACCATAGGATGGTTTTATTAAAGGTAATTCAGGGAATCCATAAAGCTGAGTTTAAGGTAATTTTCTATAAGGGAACAAAAATAAAAGTAAAGCATTTGGTATTGATAAGGTTAATCATCAAAGGAAGAAGCACCCATGCTGCGTCTTACTGGTTTCCAATTAAAATACCATAGGATGCCACAAAATCAAGAAGCTCATGAAATTTCAGCAACTTTCAGAATTATTGGCACCCCTCATGAAAATGAGAAGAAATGAATATTTTAATGAACATTATATGCAATAATTTGAGCACAAACATAGTGGGGTATTCCAAAATCATATTTAAACGTCCTTTGTCCCAGTAAAAACAGCACATTTTGTCTACAAAAGCTTGGTTTCATAATTATTGGCACAATTACAGTTAATAATCTGTGATCTTTGGCCTACCAAGTATAACAGCACTGACTAAAATGATTGCTGGAAAATCCTGATTTATAGGTTAATATAAGCAATTATGTGTTAATGAGGAGTAAATGTCCTTGAAGC
This sequence comes from Clarias pachynema, assembly GCA_030014365.1. Lineage (NCBI taxonomy): Eukaryota > Metazoa > Chordata > Actinopteri > Siluriformes > Clariidae > Clarias > Clarias pachynema. The sequence goes on along the minus strand of JAQMYL010000033.1, from coordinate 11,663,256 downwards.
ATGCCATATACTTAAGAATATTATAACATGACATCATGAGTTACGACTTCACACAACAAGAACATTCTAAACACAAATATTGTAAAGACACAATGACCTATATTATTAGTATTCTAATAAGTTCTACTCCATATCCCTTATAATAATATAGCAACAAATTTATCTTTTAAAATGTATTAAAACGTTGAAACTCACATTGAAATGACTGCTGAAATTTTTTATTGATTTGAACCAAACTTAATTTATACAATATCTAAATATGTTTTTCTCAGTGCAACGAAGACTTTAGGGTTATTATGACAATAATAATAATAATAATAATAATAATAATAATAAATGCACTTTAAAATTTAAAATGCTAAATAATGAATTAATAATGAATACATCTGAATATAACATTTTAAAGAAATTGTAGAAACTCCTGAATTATTGTATTAATCTCAATCAACCAGATGCATAGCATTATTTATCCTAATAAAACAAATAAAAACTGTTGAGCTTATTGATTAAACAGAAAAAAAGGAAAAAAATTGTGTCCTACCTCCAGAAACAAGTACACAATGAACAATTGTGAATAAACAGTCTCCTTCCCAGTCCACCCTTTGTCTCTGTTTCCTATTTTCTGGGAAGACCCGAGCAGAAATGGCCCTCAGCCATGCAGCCATGCAGCCAAGATGCCTTTAGGCGCTCACACTTGTCAAGCTTTTCCTCATTTCCTCTACATGCCTACACAAATCTCCTCCTTTTTGTAATCCCTCCATCTGTTAGTCCATCTTTCTGTCTTTTGCACAGATATTCTTCTCTTTCAGTTGGTTATATTGAAACATGATAAATCTGGTGCGAATGGACTTTTACTGCACAAGAGTGAAAAATCACACACAAGGCTTTTTAAATAATCCAAACATTAATAACATGATTTAACATTACGCTCATTAGGTGTTTTAGGGATATGACATCGGTATAGTAATCCCTTGCCTTAGCAACCAACCAACCAATATGGTGAGAGGCGAAATCTAGCGAAACACAAATTCATGATCTAAAAGGAGAACAAAAGATAAGAACTTGATATGGTTTTATAATAATTTATTTACATTATTAAGCCATAAAGACATTAACACAAACACAAATAATTAGTCTTAAAAAAAAAAACTGATGACCATACTGGTGTGTTAAAGAGTGTGTGTGAGAGCACGTGCCAGAAACAGACAAAGAGAGAGAGAGAGATGGAATGTAAAACTTTGAAAGGTCATCCCCAGGCTTGTGACTTGCAATAATGAAGAACAAGTTTCCCATCACTGCCAAAACACTAAAAGCATACAAAAAGAAAAGAGTTATTAGATATTTTTCCACCCACACAGTAGTCTCTAACGTTTACACAGAATGGTGGTGAAATAAAAAAACATCCTGTGACAGGAGCATCTGCAGCCTGAAACATCTTGTCGATTATGGACATCAGAGGAGAATGACCAGGCTGGTCTGAGCTGACAGGAAGACCACCTCATGTTTTGTACCTGCTGAGATGCTTTTCTGTTCACCATGGCTGTAAAGAGTGATTATTTAAGTTGCTTTATCCTTCCTGGCAGGCTGAACCAATCTGGTCATTTTCCTTTGACCTCTCTCATCACCCAGGCATTTCCATCATACAGAACTTCTTTTAGTTTTTCAGTCTAAAAAGCCCATCTGGTAACAACATCCATAGCACAATCAAGGTCACAGAGACTTCCTGTGAGGTTTCCAGAATGTGCTTGATTTAAATGTTTGATGTGAACAGTTGCTCTGCATCTGCAAGCTTTTTTATTGCTAGTAGATAACGGCATGAGCAGAACACATGTTGATGTAACTATTAATGGTGTGTGTGTGTTTTAATGATTGTATATACAGTACAGTTTTTTCTTCAATCATCTGTTTGTTACACTACATAAATAACATAGTAATTGCCCTCCTGTAAGTCTTTTGACACTTACTTTATATTTTCATCCTCTTGAAAACTGTCATTCATTCAATTTATATATCAACAAATGCTTTTAGAGTGTTGAAACTTAAGAGTCTGACTCCTATTACATTAAGGTTCAGCTAGGCAAAATATTCTGTTTCATCACTCATTGCATCATCTTAACTGTGCAAATAAACACGATAACACTAGTAATAGATGTGTATATGATCACAAACAATTAACAGAACTCATTTGAAATTAATCTTTCACATTAAGCGTATCCATCACTACAATACTTCCATGTCCAGACTGTATTACTGTGTAACACTTACATCAAAAAGGACACCGACATCTTGGTCTGGTGACGGAGCAAACGACTGATTGACATAAATAAACTTAAAACACACAAAAAAGTGGCAAGTCAGTAATCATTGCAAATCTAACCAGTTTACTCATTTTCATTATATGGCATGATGTAATAATTACTTCCTGACACAAGATCAGTTTATGAATTCTATGTGCAAGGAAATTAAGGGTACCAGTTGTTCGTTGGCCTCTAATTTAAGAAAGCGTGAGATGAACTGAGCGAGAGCCTGGACAGTCCTCTCTCGTTCTACTGCCCACTTCTTAGTCTTCATGATAGGAGTGTCTCCAACTGCCTTCAACAGCACATCAACTGGAAGGGACAAAAACACATATACAGGGAAGCCCACTTTTATTACATAATACCTATTTAACTGTTATGTCATTTGTATTCATCATGATGCTTTGATTTTCGAATTAGCAGATCCTGAGATCTGCTAAGGAGCAGATCCTGAGCTCTGCTGAGTAGAGCTCAGGTTACTATCTGTGCGACATTTCACCATTGCATCCATCTATGGTGTAATTCCAGGTTTGAATTCACCACAACCCTGAGCAGGATAAAGCAGTTCTTGGAGATGAATGAACAAATTAATAACTTAACTGTTATCGTTAAAGTGATTTGTAGACAAGGCTGCTTAAAATTTCTGCATTAATTATTTTAAAAGTTCTTGCTGTTTAGTTTACTGTTTAACAAACTCTGTGTATTTCAGTAACAATTTAGATATTATAGTTAATACTCTTCTTCATTTTACGGCGGTTGGAATCAAGTAGGTTGCCTTAACACCAACTGGTCTCACTCTCTCTCTCATCTTCCCAGCCTCTTGAAGCTGATTTTCCACTACAGACTTCTTTAGAACCCTTCTTTAGAACCCTTCTTTAGAACCCTTCGTTAGAACCCTTCGTTAGAACCCTTCTTTAGAACCCTTCGTTAGAACCCTTCTTTAGAACTCATCTCCCTCAATTTCCCTGTCCTTTAAAGTCGACATTCCAGTCCAGTCTTCCTCAAAATACATTAAACGCTTCCTTCCTTGATCAGTGACTCACCATTCTAAAGGACGTTTAACATTACCTTCTACTCTCCCTACTTCTTGGAGCTGTGACATCATATGACCAGCAATTCATTTTTGTCCCCTGTGGGGGACATGATACTGTGGTCTTTATTTCAAACACCATGCATGCAGTGCGTTTGTTTCCTAATGTACTGGAAAGAGTACATACTGGGCTTTCTATTGATGTCACACAAGTGGGGGTGTGGCCAACAGATCACATG
>JAQMYL010000033.1:11642205-11656683 GCA_030014365.1 Clarias pachynema | reverse complement strand
TTTCACACCTAGGATAAAGTTGAGGAGAGTAGCCAGTTCACCTACTAGCATGCTTTTGGAAGATAAGAAAAAGATTTTAAAAAAAAGAAAAAAAAAAGAAAAGAAAGCACACATACACATGGAGAACATGTAAAACTCAGCTTGGACCCTGGAGCCATAAAGCAGAACCTTAAATTACATTGTGACTGCTAACCACTAACTGTGTCTAAAATCTACTTAATTCTATCTGCAGATCATTGATCCCAACTGACAAAGTCTATGATAGAGTAGCACAGGAGGATGAATTAGCACACCCCCAACGGCGAATTGCAACTTTAATTAAGCCTAATTAAGTCTAATTCAAACATTGGGTAACTGATAAGGTTGTAAACAGTGAGATGAGGTGACTTGGCCAGCATGCTGGTACACCTATTCCATGCTGTAAAATGATAGTTTAAACATGGCTAAAATTTTGTGAACTTCCAGCTTTATTACCCACATCTGGTCTATAATAACCTCCTTTCTTCTGCAAAGTCTTTCCTTTGGATTTTGTGGCATGCCTGGGGAATTTGCCCTTTCAGTCACAAGAGCATGAGTAAGGTCAGGTGGTGATAAGAGAAGGAATGGGGTGCAATCAATGTTTGAGTTTATCCCAAAAGTGTAGGTCAGATCTCTGTGCAGGCGACTTGAGTTCATTCACACAAACTATGGCCATATATTTTAATATATTAGCTGGACGGTTTTTTTTTGTTGTTGTTGCACACTGTCTACACTAGCTTGATAGATTTGCAATGTATTCAATAACTTAAAAGCCAGAGTTGAAAGATAAAGTATAATGAGCCTGTGAAATTCAGACATTCCGTTTTACAAGAACATGAACGATAGAATGAACATAATTACAAATGCCTTGAGAATAAATGGGAGGGGCAATACAGAACGCTAACAATGCTGCTGTGCTTGATAGACTTGAACCAGCATGAGGCTCTCACCATGTGCATTTCACTGTCTGCATAAAATGGTCCTGGCTAATAAATTGGTAACTCAATGTTCAACAGTGCAAACTGCTCTGTCAAAATAACCAAAGACATATAGAAAGAAGGTCGTTGAGCAAGGTCTGAGTTACTTAACACAAGTAAAGTGCAAAGAATCAACAACTATTGTGATTATATTTTATGCATGAAGTAGACTTGTGACCCAAGATCTTTGTCTGATCTTCACTAATTAATTTTTTTGTAAAGTGTTATTCAGTTTGTTATTTCAAAATGATTAACTATGTAAAGAAATATGCAGGATACATTTTGCATAGGTGCCTTAGTGGTTAGCCCTGTCGCTTTGCACCTTCAGGGACCGGGTTCGATTCCTGTCTTGTGTCTATGAGCATAGTGTTAGCATTTTCTCCCCGTGCTTGGTGGGTTTCCTCCAACAGTCCAAAGACATGCAGATTAGGCTAATTGGCATTCTCTAATGTGTGTGCCCTACAATGGTTTGGCACCCCGTCCAGGGTGTACCCTGCCTCAAGGTTCAATGTGTCAATTTGGCATGCTGTATGTCCTTCCTGCTGCAACCCACTAATCTTTTCAGGCTTGGACTGGCTCTGATGCCCTGCATCTCCTGTGTCTGGGAATTCTATGGCATAGGGTTGCGGTCCCAACAGTGGCAACCTGGCAGTGGCTTGAACCCCTAACCCTCCAATCACCAACCCAGTGCTTTAACTTGTTTGTACAGTGCAACAGTAATAAGGCAATTTTAAAGAATGTCACATTCTCAACAACCCCCCAAAATTTTATAATAACACAAATGTCCTTATAAAGACCAGAATTATATGCATTTAAACACATAAGAATTTAATTCACTTACAACTGACCTTTACAATAACAAGCTCTGATTAAGAAATTATTTACTCAATATTAAGCTTCTTTAAGGGACACTGCACTATATGGAGTCTGCCCACTGCCACTGATCATAAACCTACCTACCTGGTCTGCTTAAAGATACATGCAGTAAATGAAAATGGTTCCACTTGTGGTTGCAATTGCCTTGCTGGTTTTGGGACTTAGGTTGCCAGGAACAGTTTTTATACCCAACTCTCCATTAGTAAGCAGTTCTAATGGAGATGACATCATGTTAACTAAATCACATCTTCTGTTATAATAGCTCTTTTGACCGAATAACAGTTATAGAAAGTTAAAATTCTTTTTTTAAAATACAAATAAAATGTCATGTTTTGTTTTGTTATTCCCTTCTGTGTCCTTTGGATTACTTGTCTTAAAAGTGTTCGGTCAGGAAGATCTTTTCAGACGGAATAAAGTGCACACACTGTCAAGGAATTTAAGGCATTCCACAGCATTTTAAACTGAAGTGCTATTTTTAGAGCTGTGCTGCTTAACAGTAATCTTATACATATTAGTCATGGTCCAATATTTGGCCTAATACACATACATGGTTTAAATAGTCATTAATAACTTTATAAATAACAAGTTTTCAATGACATCTGAGTATGTTATATATTTCCATATATACGAATAACCTTTAAAAGAAACATTCTAGTTCCCCTAGTGGAACAATAGAAGAATCCTGGATTCTTCTATTTGTAAAGATAAATAGCTTTGTGAGTGATTGCTTTTGTTATTATAAATGTACATTAGAATTACTCTTTTTGTCCTGGCATAATGTTTTGGTAATTCTAGTCTCATCTCTCAGATTCCCAAAATGAACTCGTTTTAACTTTGCAATCGAAGAGGGGGGAGAGAGAGAGAGAGAGAGAGAGAGAGCACACAGAGGTTGAGTTCACAGGGAGTGAGGTCATCAGAGTGAAGTGTGGAATTCTTCCTTTCTGTTTTTACCCCCTTTTCCTGTGTTACTCTTAAGCAGTGGGATGTCCAGGATGTCTGCTTTTGCTCCGGATCAAATGCGTCATACTCAGTGCATATGTAATTCTAAGCACAGATTGCTCTCTAAATTAAATAAATAAATAAAAATACATTCATGTTCCTTTAGAGGCAAAAACTACTGATCAAATTCAAATCGTACATGATATACCATAAAAAGACCATTACATGACTGTGCAGTTACCAGTATGCTATATTAACTGTTTTATTGTGTATTTTCAAATAATCATTACAGGCAAATAGTCTAATGCAACACACACTGGTTGAAATGTTTGGACATCCTGGCTGACTAGTTTTGTATTCAGAAATTTCAAACAGAGTGTGTGTTGAATTATATGATGAATCACAGACTGTCTAAAGTGTATACACACAGTCACGATGAAATGTATTAGGAATGCAGGAAATACAGGAATGCACTATTAACATACTATTTCATTTATTCTTCACGTCTCCATACTTATCCTGTTTATGGCTGTGGAGGCCTGGGGTCTATCCAGTAATCTCAGATAACAAGCACACACAAACTCACACTCACACATGCTATCATATACAACGGGCAACAGTAAAAACCAGGGCAGTGCATGGAGGGAACATGTGAACTCCATCTGGAGGTGAGATTCAAACACTCAACCCTGGAGGTGCCAGGCAACAGTGCTAACCAGTGAGCCATTGTGCCCCCTTAATATACTACATTAAGGGGGCACAATGACTCACATGGCCTTGATGAGTCTTAGGGCACGAGGTGGGGTACATCCTGGATAGTGTGACAATCCATCACAGGACACACACAAATGGCAATTTCATAACGCTGATTAACCGTCTTTGGACTGTTGTTGGAAACTCGAGTACCTGAAGGAAATCTATCAATCATTCTGCGTACATAGACCCAAGGTATATGTAAGTAGGTATAGGTATATACACATAGTGATACACGTCGTGATTGAAATAGGTATATACACATAGTGATATATGTATATAAGAATATATATGACTATTCCTCCACAAATGTATTAGTTATGTTTGTTAGAGACGCACACCTATAATTACCCAAATGATGTCAAGAGGTAACCTTTTCTAGAACTATGTTGACTATGTTGTAAATCTGGATTAGAACCCAAAGCAAACCATCACACCTAAACCCTAGGGGCTAAAAACAATTCTTGACTCAGATATGCACTACAACGATTAAAAACTTCATACACGTATATCTATCATATTAAAACGACTCTGGTAAAGACTTTATAAGAGCACGTGTGAGAATATTAAGAGGGAAAACAGCTGGCGTGGGCTACACCCGCGTACTGCCCTACTAACTAGTGCGCACAAACGAGTACGCCACATAGCCTATTATAACCACGGTCCCCTCTGGCGCGTCCTCTTTTGGTGCGTACTCTTTAGGGCGCTAGTGTGCGCTTTGGGACGTGAGCCTCGCATTTTCCATTCTGCTCGATGGCAAGGCAAAGCGCTCCCTAAAAAAAAAAAAAAAAAAAGGCGCGTCACTTCCTTGCCCATCCCAACCAGGAGGGGGAAAAAAGAAAGAAAGAAAGTATCCGAGTAGAGCGTCGCCAAGAAAATAGCTACAAGGGGGAAAAAACAAGAAAATAGGATTTTAAAGCGTTTCAGAAGAAGTCGGATTGTGAACTGGATTAAGGAGTAGCCTCCATATTTGTCTCAGTAAGTGTGTTTTTTTCCATTCGCCCTGTTTACAAAGTAATAATTTGTAACTCTGGAACACTCCTATGGGGCGGCAGCTACTTTCCTGTCGCTTTTTTTTTTTTTTTTTTACCAACTTTTCAAAATTAACCACACTTTTTTTTTTAATTGGGAGGTTTTTTTTTCTTTCCGGGAATTTAAAGAGAGCAGTGTGTTGAGGAAAGCGGGGGGGAGAGAAGGCGCGCGCACATTCGCGACCCATACTACAACTTAATCAGTTACAGATCAACTTGTTAGCTTGTTTGAAAACTTTTTATTAAAAACATTTTAGAACACTGTATATAACCTATAAGGTGTGTTTCCTTCTCTAAAACCGTGTTTCTAATTGTGAGTGTGTGTGTGGTAAAGCCGTGGAGCTGAATTGTCGCTCCAGCTGTTGGTGTTGTCATTATCCAGGTAACCAAAATGGCGTTTTCAGACCCACCGAATAACCAACACTCGATAAGAACATAGTTCAAGGTATCAAATAACCAAGCAGCAGTTGCTGGTGTATCAGTGTATCACTGTGCCTGAAATGTTTTCGACTAGGTTGTGTGTTATAGTTGGGTGAGAGAGTGTAAAGTGCAGCGTCTTTCCAGTCTTTCATGTGAAAACACATTACTAGGACTTCAACTCAACCTTATTTTATAAGAAGTTTACTATTAATTAAAAAAAAATAAGCTGAGGTAATTATTCCCATGAAGCAGTCATGAAAAATTGTATCCTGTTTTTTTTTTTAAAGGTTATTTTCGTTTTCATTTGCATTCTGCTTTTCCTAGCAAGTAACTTGGTCCATTTACTTGGTCCATTTTTCCCATCTCACCTGAGTACCTGTGTTACATTAGGAGCATACAACAAGCTGCTTTTGGTTTTAAATTGTTTTAATATTGCTCTCTAATCCAAACAATTTAGTTTTTAAATAGTTGCAGCTACTTGCTATTTGCACTACTTATTACAGTATATGTGATGCACACTATGGTTACTTGCACACTCACTTTATGTACAGCTGTTACATACTCGGGAATACTTTGAGAGGCACAAACAGCTGGAATCAAATTCATTATGTGTGACAATATACTTGGCGAATAAAACCCTTCTAAACCCTTTCTAATTCTGAAAGTGACCTTGGATTAACTTTTCCCACTACCTGATTAGTCTGTATTTTCTGTGATTTATATATTTTAGTTCACAGTTGCTGATTAAAATCCTTCTTTCATTGGTATAATATGTCACCAATAACTGACCATCCTTTGGTATTAGCTTCTGGTGCACTTTATGAGATCAGGCAGCGTAAATTTAAAGGTTATTTCGTTTTCGTTGTGCATGACAAAAAATAGTTTGAATGAATGAAGAAAGAAGGAGGGATTATTATGTAATGTTATTATATAGAAAAGCATTATTTGGATTGTTCTAGTAAAAGAATATAATAAGAAACAAAAAAAAAGTTCCAATAAGAAATGTATCATAGCTTAACCTTTGTTTCTTCTATGAAACATCCTCAACGTGATTGCCATTTCTTTGTAAACTAACTATCTAAATCTCTCCCCTACTCTTGGTATTCTAATGCCCCGCTTCTAATGCATTTCTCATAAGTGATCTTGGTGCTGTGAATGCCGTCAGAATGATTTCAACTCATTTTTCTTTTGTCTTTTGCACTTTTTGTATATATAAAGTTTTTTGGAAGACTTTTTGCTACTAAAAGAAAGTGTTAATCTTCCATATGTATGGAGTCTTCCTGGGACACCCTGTGCGTTTCATTACAACAGCTCCATCAGCACTGGAAAGTTTCATAATATCTGTTTCAGTTGTGTGTGTGTGTGTGTGTGTGTGTGTGTGTGTACGCGCACGCGTATGTGTCTGGCTTGCTCAAACCCCAAGGGCAGAATTCAAAACGATGTCCCACAAGTCTGAGCATGGCTATGGCATCACCTCTGTCAGCTCTTTCTCATCACCATTACGGTGTGTAATAAGCTTGTCTGCATTGCGTTATGCTGGCTGGATTTACATACCTTTTCTATATTTGCAAACTAAAACTGCAAGATTAAAACTGTTGTTGCCAAAAAAACAGCAACACAATGCTGATAAGATGAACTTAGTGTTTAAAAGGCAAGAGATGAGCATGAAGAAAGAGGAGGTAATAAAGGGTTCATGTGTTTAAAACAAATACACACACACAGTATCCACACACCGGATTTGATTGTTCAGCTAACCATGATATCAGACAGATAAAGTATTATAAAAAAATGTCAATATGCAAATAAGTTTGTGGGTACAAGGGCACAGACAGAGTGGCATCACAGCTGTGCTGATATTCAGCACAACAGCCCGATCTTGAGTATGATACCACTTTTATAAAACAGTTCCACAAACACCATATACTATCAACAAATTATAATTTGTTTGTTTTCTAACCAGTTATTTTGCTCCGCCAACACATATTCTTCCGTGCCTGACAGTTGGCGACCGACCAACGAAATGAAAAGGGGTGCAAATAATTTCAAATTCTTAAATGATTACCAAATGAATGAGCAAAATGAATAAACAATAGAAGTGGGGAAAAGTCCTGTAATTTTCTTTTTATATTTCCACTTATTCTGCTTTAGCATATCAGATACATTATGTTCCAGGTTTTCAGGGTTAAGTCCCAAATACTGTTAAATTGAACGCTAGTGCACTAGGGTGTACAATCACCTGTTCAACACATCAAGTATAGTGGCCTTGATTAGGGGTTAGAAAGGTATTTAAATGCGGGTTTTGGCAGGTAGCTGCTCTCCTCTCAGTATCGCAGACTGTATTAAAATACTTCTCATGTTGTGACCACGATTATAGAATACGTGGGACGCAGAGTGATATATAAAGTAAGAAATCCCAGTGGTGTTATTGTCCATTATCACCATTCGTGAAATGCCTGGATTCAAAAGAGTGCAACTAGTAATGTCAGTACTGTCTACATACATGTATCTCTATATATACAATGCAATGAAACAATAACCAGAAGTTCTGTAGTGTAACTAGACGTGATATTCTCTTTTTCATTTTTTTTCACAGTCCCAATGCCACTCCACAAGTCGGGCCGGGGTCACCGCCTGGATCCCACCATGATCTCTGCCCCGCTCGGCGACTTTCGCCACACCATGCACATTGGCCGCGGTGGAGACGCCTTCGGAGACACCTCCTTCTTATCCAGTCATGGTCCTTCCAACAGAGAGTCTTTAAAGTCCATTGCCTCCCCTGTGGAGGCCACGGTTGACTCTACAGAAGTGAGGATAAATCATGAAACTGAGAGCAACCCCCCTGATGAGCCATTTACAGAACTCCAGCACTCAGATTCCGTCTCATCCTTCGACCTGGACCTAGATCTGGGGCCATCCATTTTGGGAGATGTGCTGGGAGTGATGGATGGACTGGGTTTGGGCAGTAATTGGACAACAGGCAATGAAGATGAAGTGTTTATCTCAAATAAGAGCAGTGCAGATGGTGTTATATCGTCACCCAATGGTGCAACAAATGACCTGAATGAGAAGAGGATAGGCAGAGGGGAGGAGATTTTAAACGATGTCAATGGTATCAAATCTAAAGGGTTGCGGCCCAAGGTGCGATTTAGCGATAAAAAGGAGGAGATCGTCGGTCTGCAGTATGGAGGCGGCGAATTAGAGCTGGAATATGGGAAGGAAACAAGTACAAGTCCAGTTAGAGGAATGGAGGTGAGGGCTGAAGGAATGGCTAATAAAGGAGGAGTGCAACCAGAGCTGACGAATCACCGGCCAGACATCAGTCCCAGCCCTTCCTCCTCAGTGAGCTCAGAATATGAAGGCATCTCACCATTGGATAGAAGGAGAGAAGAGGACCATGTGTCCGATTCGGAAGAAGAGGAAGTTGCGGGAGAGCAAGGCTATACGTTTGAGGATGAGTCAGATGATGAGATCGGCCTTTAGGATTCTAATGATTGGTATGTAAAGACGAAGCAGAGAAAAGTATGCACAAAATGGTTTTCTAAATAGCATGTGAAGAGAAGAAAGTACCAAAGTGAAAACAACACTACGGAACAGGAGGAACTGGACTTGTGTAGTTGAAGAAGGTTACATAAATAGAGGCTGACATTTTTATTAAAAAGAAAAAACCTTTCAAAGCACTAAGGTAAACAATAGTTTGTCATGAGATGTTTTTCAGGGGTAGAACTGTAATATTATAAGCAAATGACAATTATTAGTAGTAACGCTATTAGTCCCACTAAAGCGTCAAATGATGGAATACATTTAATATATAATATCAAAAGATAGTCCTGATAAACAGCTATTATGGGTTCAATATCACTGTTATCATACTTTTCTTAAACTGGGATCTCTTAAGTTTTAAATTAGATTACTGGGGAATGTTAAATGGTAGCCATTCAATCTACTTTTACTCTATCATCTCAATACATGAGGTAAAGGTTGAGCCAAATACCAGTATTCCACACCATTTTATGTCCTTTAGTGTATTAGTCTTTTTTTAACGAAACACCATATTATTTTTTTAAATATTATAGGCCAAAAAATCATGAGAGAAGGTTCCATGTACATCAATATATTTTTGTTAGCTCTGTTATTAAAATACATAAGTGAATTACAGGAACTACAGTATGTATAACATTATCAGTAAGTATGTTGTTCCTAAGGTTTAATAGTTTAATATTCATAGTGGCATTAAAAAGGGGGGGGCGGGGGGGAGCTGTAGCTGGTTTTAGCTGAGCTATATGCGTGAGTGGTGCAGATTTTACTGGATAATTCTGGGTGTTCCTGTGGGAGTTACACACACAATGCGTGGAAAAACAGTGGGTGGACGCTGTGCTTAGATCACAGGTGCTCAGTTTACTACAACTGACACAGTTTGAGAGAGTACTTATTGCTGATGCTCTTCTACACTTTGGGGAGTTTGGTGTTATCTGACACACAACCTGGTATCTGCTGTGTAAGATTAAGGTACATGGCGAGAGTATGTGGTATCCTGATGGGGAACATACTGAAAGAACATTAAAAACACAACAGTTGGAAAAACTTCTTTAAAATTGCTGTTAACTTAACATGACTTTATGGTTATCTGTACATTTTTCACTGCAAATTGTAGCATCAAGGACACTCTGTGGCATCATCATCATCACTTCTAGCTTTCAGTGCATGTGAGATTTGCATATTCACCCAAACACCTCTCTGTTTGGATATGCAGACAGGTGGTGATGATCATTTAAGGTGATAGCAATATAACAATATTGTTTGTGTGAAACATTGCAAAGTATGGTTTTACCAATTCTCAATTTTATTATGTAGCTACTTTAATCTTACTGCAGTCATATATCTATTTTAATAGCCAGTCAGTGGAGTTTACGTCTTAGAAACCACTTTCCTGTTAAAAAAACCTGTGTCTTCCCATAGAAATATAACTTAAAAACGTTAGAGCCAAATCCAGATAGCTGGAGAACTACCTACTGGTTTAAACTGGATTTATTGGGAGGTAATTATGAACAAGTTGCTTTACTACTTAGTTTAACAATACTTGTTTTAAATAGCAAACTGCATGACTTTTTTTCTCTTTTTTTTTTTTTAAGTAACAATGTCTTAAAAATATTTTATAAAATAACCATCTATTCACTTGTAAATAACTCAAGATTAAACGCCTGATTGTTTGTTCTTTGGGTGTTTTTTCTATCAAATCATATGAATCAGGTTTGAGAGATGTCTTATCTAAGACTCTATAAACTCTATAAACTGTATGTCTTCCACTATTGCATAGCTAAGCAAAATCAGCTTGGAAAGCACTGAGCATGTATTGGGAAATCCTGAACCGGATTTCAAAGCCACTTTGGTCATTTAAAAACACTTTCTCATTTTAATGTTTAGCTTTCGTACAGCAGTTAAGTACTGCATTATGATACTTCAGCTGACTAGTAGGGCTTTCTGTTAAAAAGATAAATGCGGATGGAAAGAGGAATTCGTAAAATCTAATCACATCATGGCTTTGTTTGAAGAGATCAGTTAAAAGGAGAAGGCTGCATGACTTCCTCTGAATAGAGTCGTGATGCTGAAATTTCAAAAATGTAGATAGAATTGTAGCTTGGTTTCATTGCTAGGTACTGCCAGCATACCAGTCTATAAATACAGTATTTTGGCCTCTATTATAATTTAAAGAAAGGTACCACATGACACTATCAGGGTTGTTGTTGGTTTTTTTTAAACAAGAGTGCATTTGAGGAATGTAATCGGCATTTCAGAGGCAAAATCTGATGCGATTAATTCAAATTAAGATGTCTTAAATATAAACCATAAACAAATTGTAATCGTAAAATCGTATTAACTATAAAGTCACGCTACATGATGCTGATTAAGCCCCTGCCAGATTTTTTCAGCTGAAGTTTAAGTAAAATTCCTTACTTCAGAGGTATTCTTTAAAATCAGTGCCTGTCGATAACATCCACTATGTATGTATGTTCAAACATAAACCAACTCCATTTTGTTTGTAAGTTTACCCAATGACAATCAGTTGTGTAAATGAGTTCAGGTTATGATGTGGTAGAGCAATGAGCACAACATGTATGGCAGTTATATCTATCTGTCAGACCAGTTCTGCCTGTAAACTCTTGAAATACCTGCATGTATGTGTACACCATGGAACACTGCACTTCATATATATGATACTATTGGATTGGTATTGACATTATCTTTCTGATATTGAGATCTGCAATAATAAATATATTTACTTTCTATCACTGTCTTTCTTAAAATTAATTTATCGGTTATTATGCTAATAATCCTAGTAAGAATGCACTCAAACTGTATGCAGTTACATCGTGCACAGCACACTGCAGTGGTAAAGTGTATACAGAATCTTTTACTGTGCTTGTGAAGCCTATGCACAAAGCTCCCCACAGAAAAGGACAAACCAGACCTGGTTTAGATAAATGACAGTGCGTGTGTCTAATACCTTTAACAGAGAACGAAACAATATTAATGGTTTTAATATTCCAAAATAGATTTAATATCATAAAATTCCTTACTTTGGATTTCATAGCCAAGTTTAAGTTTCCCTAATTTTTCTATCACACTGTCTTCACCATCTGTTTCACCGATACACACAGCTGATGAATTCAAGGAAAAAACAGCATAAAGTGCTTTAGGTTGGGTTGTTGCCTGGTTAAGATGAGCTGCCAGAGAAGCTTCAACTGCACCTTGGCATAAACGTTAGTCTCTGGAGGAATACACACAATTCTTTCAAAATATATTCCCTAAGCTAGTGTTGTCATGGTGATTAAAAGCAGTCTAACATATCAGTCCAAAATCTCCCATAAATGTTCAATTGTTCGGATATCTAGTGACTTTTATTTTCTTCAAACCATTTAGTGAGTCCCTGTGCCCAATAAATAGGCCCATTGTCACCTCCATTAGGATAAAGATCAGAACTTTGTATTGATTTCCCTTTTACAAGAACAAGTGTACCTAAACCATGCCAATGAAATTGCCACTAACAAAATTCACTAAATGAACAAAGGTATGTGAACACCTGACATTCATAACAATATGTGCTTGCTGAGCATTTCATCACAAAGTCACACCCACCATGCTACTATAACAGATATAGATTTTGGAGTGTTGCTGTAAGAATTTAGGAACAAGAGCATCAGTGGTCAGACTCTGATTGCTGAGTGAGGCCTGGTGCACAGTCAGCATCCAGTTCATCCCAAAAGTGTTTAGTAGTGTTGAGGCCTGAGGCTCAGTTCAGGCCAATTAATGAGCATTCATGAAGTTCGTTTAAAACGTGCATCATATTTCCTGTGAAATCTTACTATTACAGCGCGCAAAAAAAGTCTGTACTAACTTTTAACTTGTGGAAGCAGTTTGGAACGTGAGATCACACGTTCGGCCATATTCTGGATAACAGCCAGCAGGTTTAAGGTGGCGTTCATGCAGTTCAAAATCATGGCAGCTCCTGCCGATGACTGTGGAGCCTCTTTGACTCTGTATTTGCAAAATCTTTCCCGATGAATAGAATCCAAGCAGATTTTGTAGAAAACAAGGTTTTCTTTATTTTTGTCCATGAAGATGAGGCCTTGTGAGAATATTATGACAGAAAAGACATTTCATTTCAGTCAAGGTGAGATGAGTGATAATGTTGCACTTCTGCTGCTTGTTCAACAGCATCAGTTACAACTGAAACATGTGAAATGAGTTTTTTTTTTTTAATAGCTTCTTACCCAAATTTGTTAATCTGCCAATTACCATCTACTGGCTCTCTACTGTAATGCAGTCCCTGTCAAATAAGAAGGGTCAAAACTAGCAGGGTGACATGAAGCTGGCTACATCGTTTTTAACTGCTACTCACACCACAGTAGAAGGTGACACACTTGGAGGAAAGCCCTCTTTTACATGCATGACCTCAGTGACCTCTACAATTGGTTACTGTCACTCAGGCTGACAGCAGAGAGGAAATCTGACCTTTTGGACTCTGCAGCGGATGGCTTTGAAATGATCTGCATTCAAACGTGCACTAGTAAGGAACTGATTATAAGGAAACACATGGAACACGTCAGAAACATATGGACGAAATATGTCTTGAAAGAATAGCATTTACTCATGGAATAAAAAGGGTAAAATCATGCTGATGAGCAGTGTATCAGGAGTGAACTTTAAATCTAGAACACACAGCTGTGTGTTTGCACTGGCTGCTTGTCACCTACAGTACAGTACAAGCTGCACTCTAGTTTCTGTGTAGATTTAAATGACCTTTTTATTGCCTATATTTTAAACATAGTCCAGAAGATCTAGAAACGTGTTTAGTGATCAGTCAAGAAGAAAACCTTTTATCGCTGCCATGATGATGATCGTTAACACATTTCCACTATCGTCATAAGGCACAAAAGCAAATGCACTTCTTTCCCCTTTTACACTGAAATAGTCCTGAACACGTTAAACCCTGACAGCGCAGTAGAGATGAGCGTTCCCTGGATCTGAGGGTGCCAGTGGAGCTCCTTGACCTCTGTCTGGCCCTGATGCAAGAACAGCAATTGTGGCGGGAGCTTCTTTAAGCCGTCAGTCTGCTCGCCCACCTCACTTGACTCCACCGACAGATCCCATTGGCTGATGACGTCGTCTGCTCCAGCGGCGGCGAACACGCTGGAGTCGACTGGGTTCCATTCCACTGACGTGATGGGTGCACTGTGCTGCTTAAAGCTGGCCACCGCTTGCCCAGACTGAGAGAGAGAGAGAGAGAGAGAGAGAGAGAGAGAGAGAGGACAAAGAGGAAAGTAAGGAATGAAAAGAACAATAAGGAAAATGGATTAAAATAAGAGAAACTAGAGAACGTGACCAACAGAAGAACGAAACAAGATCACATTGCTGGGAGAATGTTGAGTGCATAATAGTTTAATCCAGAATCATGAACATAATCTGTTCTCTCATATTTCTTATGTTCATGTACCAAAATGCATGGGAGGGGTAAATGCCAGGTCAATGCATGATCTGTGGCAGTCATTTGATTTCACGCAAGGAAGAATTATTGGCACTCTTTGTTAAAATGAACTCAAGTGCCATTCCTCTATAACCCTACAGGTGGCGATCTACACTATTCATACATTGGCAAGCATCATCATGTGTAATTATGTATGGGCAAATTATTGGCAAAGCTGGTTTAGAATTGTAACTAATATATATTCTTTGAGTAGTTCTGACAACTAAACCTCTTAACATCCTTTAAGGCCTTAAACAGTCCCCTTCAGTTCATCTCGCAGGTTTTAAATAAGCTTTATATTCAGCAAACTGTGATGATCATGGTACAAGTCTGATTCTGTGCTTATACCAGGTTCAGGTTCAGGCTTTTTATTGTCATTTCAACCATATACAGTTAGTACACAGTGAAACGAAACAACGTTCCTCCAGGACCAAGGTGCTAC
>JAQMYL010000033.1:11614109-11630627 GCA_030014365.1 Clarias pachynema | reverse complement strand
AAAAAAAGATTCGTTCATTTTGATGAACGAGATTCAAAGAACCGAGTCACTAAAATAATTCAAACTTCCCATCACTATCACCTGTCTCCAAACGTTTTCTCAAACGCTGTGTAATTCTTGAAAAGTTCCTGGGCCTGCTGTTTGGGGATTCTGTTCTGGCTCCCACTCCATCCAGCACTCAAAAACCTGCCTGCAGCCTGCTATGTTCCGCCAGACCTTTGCTCCAAAAAAAAGCAATTTTTATTATTAGCTTTATTTATCATCATTGTTAACCCGCTTTTTGGTGGTGAGCTAGCTTGATATGGAGAAAGCCTATTCAAATATTCCTATATTCTTTGTGTCACGTAGGAAAAAAACAAATAATCACAAATATGTGTTGTATAGCTAAACAGTCTAAACGTCTGTGGATAAAGTTTTTTTTGGGAGTTGTAGTTTTTGTGTTTTTGGGTTACCTGAGTATTTCTGAGCGATATGAACAACATATCCCAGAATGCTTCTGCGCTGTGCTTTGGTTGATGGATGAGCGCCGAACTAATCAGAGTTGAAAGAACGCGATCACAGGTTCAAAGCTGTAACACACACGCGCACGCACCAGTCACTATATTCACACTGTAGAGTTGGGATTCACTCACTTACCGGTTCAGACATTCACTAGTCAGTTCATTCACTGATTTACACTTTGATTTGTTTAGCATTCTGGTTAGAACAATATGTTTTTGGCTTGTAAAGAGATCTATTGATAACGCTCACGAACGCTGATAATTTAATCATTAACACGTCTATCCGCATCCGCTTATTATTCATAAATAAACACTACTTTACAAATAAACTATAATTGTCCGAAATTAATGTTAATTAAAATAAGGTGTTTTTAAATGTTTATCTATTAACAAGCTTAAATGTCCTGCTTTAAACAATGATTTGTTGTCATCTTTTGTTTTTGTTCTGGGGTGCAGAAAAAAAAATTTGTAAGCAGATACATTAGAAAAATAATCCCCATTGTTATCTAGAATTTTATTTAAAAATAGTTTAAAAAAAATAGTTTAAAAAAATTTATGTTTTGCCCTTTAGATGCTCAGCACATGTGAATGACATGAATAAACAAAAGTTAAACACAGAACACAGTGCAAAAGAAGCTCATGCATATTATTGAACCATGGAGGTTTTTTTTTTTTAAATAAATAATGGCATACTATCACAAGAAAAACTTACACAGGTATATTAGTTCCATAATATATGAAATATCATAAAATTTGGAATTGCTGATGCTCTTCCTGTGCCTATATGTTCTGCATGTTTCATATAAGATATAAGGATGACCAGATCGGAAATGATCAACTATCTAATTAGAGAACAGGTCCAGAGTAGGACAACATCTCTAAGAGTAGAGGTAAAATTGGATATGTGAAAAAAGGAGCAGATATACAGACATAGTCCATCCATTTAACTTTATATAGTGTACATACAGTAGCCAACAGGTACAGCACATGCAATATAGATTGTACACACACATCCAACAGTGTTGGACAGTTACAGTGACATCAAACATTGTTTCCACAGGACCATGGAGCTGCATGCAGTTTGTCAACACAGAACTACAGTATGCAAGACTACACATAAGTAAACAACAAAGGGTGTGTAAATGTTTGCAGACAGCAATTTCTAATAACAGAACATCAGCCACAATAAAGGACAGCACAGTGCATACCAGTACACTGTTCTAGTGAGAATAAAGTGCAGAGAAATAAAGTGTTATATAATAATGACACCAAATGCAGGAAAAATAGCACTGTTTAAAGCAATGGAAGCAAGTGTGATTCCTGTGTGGTTGGAAGGGAGACAATGACCCAATTCTCCTACCTCAAGATTTCTTGGGTCAAAGTCCTTTTGGATGTTGACCGCACCCATGCATACCATGTTGCATGGATTAAGTCATATTATGTCTATCAAGCACTTCACTGCAGGGCTTATAATGCGATTAGTGATATAAAGGGCTTAGTAATATAAGTTTTGACTTTCAGGCTAGAAAAAACCATCCTGTTCAGTTTCATCCTAACTCAACCTAAGTATCAAACCACCTTTTAACAAGTTTTGATATCTTGTTTAACCTTCAATAAATTACAGTATGTTCCTTTTTCAGATGGCTAAATTCTAAAAGTTGTTTGAAAACAGTTATGTGTTCAATTGGGCCTAGAATACATTGCAATCTATATTTCATGTAACCTTTCTATAGATGGGTATTCATACCCCTTGAACTTTTCCACATTGTGTCACGTTACAGCCACAAGGAATTTTATTGGGAAAATGATAAATGATTTATTTATTATTATTAAAAAAAAAAAAAAAAAGTACAAATAAAAATCTGAAAATTGTGGCGTGCATTTGTATTTAGCTTCCTTTACTCTGATACACCTAACTAAAATCCAGTGGGACCAATTGCCTTCACAAGTCACCTAATTATTCAATAGAAAACATCCCAAGCTTTAAACATCTCACGGAGATCCATCGTCCTAAATAGAAAGAGTATGACACAACTGCAAACCTACCAAGACATGCTACCAAATCGCTATGTGTGGTGGAAAACTAACACTGCAACTCAACCTGAACACACCATTCTCACCATGAAACATGGTGGTGGCAGCATCATGTTGTGGGAATTCATTTTTTCAGCAGGGACAAAGAAGCTAGTCAGAGTTGAAGGGAAGATGGATGGAACCAAATACAGGGCAATCTTAAAAGAAAACCTGTTAGAGTCTGCAAAAGACTTGAGACTGGGACGGAGCTTCAGCTTTCACCAGGACAATTACACCCAGGTGGAATCTACTGTATTTATTCATTAGGTGACTTTTGGAGGTGATTGGTTAAACTGAAATTTTAGATAGGGGTATCAGAGTAATGGGGGCTGAATACAAATACATGCCACACTTTTCAGATTTTTATAAAAAATTATAATATATATATTTTTTTTACATTACATAAAATCCTAATAAAAGACATTTACATTTGTGGTTGTAATGTGACAAAATTCACATGGGGAAAAGTTCATGGGGTAGGAATACTTTTGCAAGGAATTGTATTTTAGGTATATTTAGTGTAATACAGTACTGTATATCACAGTGTGGTGGTATGCTGTTAGACCAGGGGTGGAAAGAGCACAGTGAGAAATGGCATGCCTTATTTACAGGATAACACATTTGTACAATATCTTGAATGAATTAAAGGGAATGAATTAAGGGAAAGGAAAGGATTTGGTTGAACTGATCAATGTGTGTAGATATGATTAATTTAGGAAACAGACCTGCATCTGATTATGGGTAAGCTTTCTGGCATCTCCATCCCTCCATAGACAGCATGAACTAATCTACGGGGAGTGTTCGAGTCAAAATGGGACTTTGGTTTGTACAGAATAATAAAGCACACATCCCATGCACTTATAAGTAATACACTTACTAGCAGTAATGCACATCTTAGCAATTCACTAGTGCTTGGATACCATCAAGGTAGCCACGATCTGAGTGCTTGCTTCACATCTGAAATGCTGGCCTCCCAGGAACGCCTTTAATGACCCAAATATGTGAAAATAGCTTGGAGTGAGGTCAGGAGTGTACAAAGGATGTGGCAAAAAAAATAAAGTCCCAGCCGAGTGCAAGTAGTGTTCTTCCACAAACTGGTGACAAGTTATCCATCAATCAGGTTTTCCTTTCGCTGAATGTTAACAGGAACAACTGCAGCAGTCTCCAAGCCACCTTTATCATTATTAACGGGCACACAGCCTTCTCTAAAAGGTTTGCACCATTTAAGTGTTTTACTGCAACTAAGAGTCTCATCACCATACTGTTGTAGAAGTCAATCAGTTTTATGCCTTGTGTCCTGGTTTGACTTGAACCCCTGGATAACTTGTCACCAATTTGTTAAACCTAGCCATACATAACATATACATGATATTTTATTTTTGATTAACTCAAAATTTTTTTGCAAACTTATAGAGATAAAAGAAGCATAGATTAAAACAAATCAGCTACAATTTTTATCAAAGTAAAAGGAAATACTTTTCACATAAAAAACATGACATTAATATTTTCTCAAATTACTGGTTACATTGTAATATTTGAAAGGTGTGTAACTGGAATTTCTTGTCTTTTACTTTCATTTACAAAACACTTTTGGCTGGATCCTCTCCCAGAATCAGTCCATCAGAAGACACCATTTTCACACACACACACACACACACACACACACACATTTGTTCAAATGTTCATTTACTCATACAGGCAATTTAGTGTTATCAACCGATATTATGGGATGTTTATTTTTTTTGGAGGTAGAAGGTATTTGGAAAACTAGGAGGAACCCTACACAAACAAGAAGAGAACATGTACTCCACACAGACAGTAAACTGTGGCAAGGGTCGACCTTGCTTGGAATATGCTATTTCCTACATACAGTATTGTCACTGCAAACATCAATTGTCAAACATCTTCCTCAGTGTAAGGCTGAAATCCAAAAATCATTAATAAATAAATGCAAGTGTCAAATTTCAATACTTTCTGCTAACAAATTTGATGTGCAGGTTTAAGTGTGTCTATATGTTACATATGGATGGCCAGTCAACGGCATGACAGATTTCTTTTTGCAAGTCTCTTAATGGTATGGGTCGAAAGGATATCAGGAATATAAGTCTGGTAAGTGTCTTAGCTCTGCAGGGACTGGTCAGCCTGTGGTGCCCAGAGTCCAAAATAAATATGTTGAAATGGCTTTCAGCTATTTTGCCCCGTTTTTGGAAACAGCTCCACGGTTGCCACTTTTAAAACTAAGACTGTCCTTTTTTCCACAGCTTTTAATTAAACTATTTTATTAATTCTTAATAAAGAATTATTAAATAATTATGTGATTTATTAAATTGGTTGTATTTCAGTTATTTTTTAAGTTCTTCAACTTTATTTAACTGTCTTTTCTCTTTAAAAAGACATTAGAAATTCATTATGTAAAGCAATTTAAATTGCCATGGTGTACGAAATGTGTTATATAGGTAAACTTGCTTGCTTGCCCTTATTGCCTCTGTTTGGAGGAAACAGAAGATGAGCAGTGTGTCAACAATAGCATTTTGTTCAGCTGTTGTTGTTTGTGCCATCATCTGCCCACTGGTGCAGATGAGCAGTCTCTATCTCTCTCTCTTTTCAAACACATAATATGTACTTAGACCAATTTACTCAATCAGAATCAGTCTCCTGATTTTGGTGGGTTTGTTTTGAGTTTTTGATCATGATTGTCATTATTTAAAAAAAAACTTTTTCACAGCACCTTTGGCCACCACTGTAGCTGAAGATTTATATGTCTAATAAACATAAATAGAATAACTATTTAAGGTCACCAAATATCATAATTCCAGTTAACCACTTCTGCTCAAATCCAAACATGCTCCAGCTACAAAACCAGTTTTACCCTGAGCTTAGCATGAGCATAATTTTAGATAATACTCGAGAGTAAAAACAATGAGCCTATTCAGAATGAAACATCCTCATTATCCACACACCAGGGTACGGGGTAGAGGTATAACAGCGCCAGGAAGGATTCGGTTACTGAAAGTGGACGCCGTTTTTGATAAAAAGTTGACGCTCATATACTGTACTATTATTAGGCTGTTTTCTATTAGTGATTAACACGGACCTGTTTCCTGCGTTAGGATCTTGTTGTTTGCACAAGAACAAGAGGTCCACTCAGTGCTTGCCAAACTACACACGATAAAAGCTGTTTTAAAAACTGTTTAAAAAATGTCTAAATGACTACAATGTGATATATAAGACAGATGATATGCTTGATATGCTTAAGTACTTGTTTTTTTTATGTCACCAACTATTCATTAGAATTTTGTTTAAAGTAAAATATCTGTTTTGTCTTTATTTATATTTATTTATGTTATGTATCTGCTTGTCTGAGCTGTAACCATTCATTCATTCATTCATTCATTCCACTTAATATATTGTAATTTCTATTAGTTTCGTCGCCCTCTTATTAACATTTTTGTCATTCGTCACAGTGTACCAGGCACACACATTCCTGCATTCTAAGGAGATAATATGACATCCCTCCCACCCGAGAGCACCAGTCAGTTTGGTAACCAAACACAGATGGATGTAACATTTTCAGGATATAAATGTTTCTGGGATTTTATTTTTTAGGAAAACAGGGAATCTAAAAAAAAAAAAAAGCACATGGACAGGGGAAGAGCTGCTTTGTATGTAAGTCCAGTAATTCCAGGATTGAACCTGGGACCCTGGAGCTGTGAGGTTGCTATTCACTGTGCCACCGAGGCACCTAATGAATAGAGAACATTCATATTACAAATATTATGTTTGGGTATTTTTCACTTTCCATTTCCTTTTTTATTTACAGAAACAGCTGCCAGGAAAATTCCCAAGCATGTGGAGTGATTTTGGATGTGATTTTGGATTTTCATAAATAATTTTCATGTGACAATAATAAATAGATAGAAAAAAGATATATTCCGCATTTTATTAACAGATGCCACCCCCCCCCCCCAAAAAAAAATTGTGTATATTAGATATACACATAGGTTCTGTACATAAAAATATACTTTTGTTTGAAGCATCTTCAAACCACACATAAGAGTCAATTCATTTGCATGATATATGGTATCAGTGAAATACATTATGAGCTTTTTATTGGTAGCATCCAAGCCATCAGTTTAAATCATGTAAACATTACAACATTGCAGAACTGTTCCGAAATACTGTTGATAATATTTTGAGCACTAGCGTACATCGCTATAAGCTTATTGTAACGGAGTTATTTTCAACGCAAGGATTTAAAAATTATGGTCATACCGTTGTTAATACTGAATATTCCTAATACCATACTTACAGAGTTTTGTATTGTGCAATCGTGGAAAATTAAGTTCTACAGTCAGTCTTTAAAAAAAACATTTTAGTCAGAGACTCACATCCTGCATAACACCAAAGGAATGTCCTTCAGCAGGACTACAAAAACACACACAAAAAACCCAACAGGGACGGAAAGCATTAGTGCAGTCAAAGTGCAGATGAGCACATGTATAGTGCTTCTGGAGCATTATACTGTCAGTCTTTCCATAAAAGCGGTTTGATGGCAAGCTTCTCACTACCGTCTTCTCTATGACAGTTACTTGGAAAAAAAATGCAGAGGACTGGCAAAGTAAAAAAAAGTACTTTCAAAAAGCTGAGACTCCTCGCAAGGTTTTGGAGCTTCACTCAGCTGCTTTATGTAGTGTCAGGAGTCTCCAAAATAATTCAACATCCAGAAAGAGCTTCATTTTGCCTTTTCCGTTTCATCACGCCTAAAGCATGAAGCCACACAATATTTTTGCACACTTATTGTGTTCAGATTTTCCATGTCTCTATCTATCATGGAGCCTTTACTATAAATAATAAAAAATCTGAAAAATATTACATGCTCGTTTAAATGCATGATCATTTGCACAAAATGTATAATTACCACAAAAAAAAAAAGAGTTAAGAACAAATTAAATGTTTTGCATTTAGCTACAGTTTCTTGTTAAATTGGACAAAATTGTATACATCATTGTAGACAAAAATGAGGTTGTACTAAATAAGGCTAAGAATGTAAACTGAGTGCAAATCTATTTTTAACTAATAAAGCCACTTTAAAAATTTTATAATTCTACTTAATTAATTAATTCTACTAAATTAATTTTTAATTTCCTATTGGAGTCAAATCCACTAGGATAGTTTTAAAAGTTCAGGTGAATCCAAAGCAACCACAAACAGTTTTGTTACAATGTTATACTATGATTAGTAAAGTGCTCCGAGTTAAATATTGTCTGTAGGCTTTGGATCTCATTTTTATTCCATACAGTATGTTATTTTTAAGCATTTATGTGTTATGTTCTAGCCATTGACTAAAATCAGAACGACAATTTTGTATTACAAACCATAATATTATGTGAATACTTCTTTGCTCTGAAGTGAACTAGCATCTCGTCCAGGATGTACTCCCACCTCGCACACACTGCTCACAGGACCCTGACCACGACAAAATGGTTGCTGAAGACTGTGACAAAGAGTACTCTTCTTTATCAATCAACATTTTGCAAGATGAAAGATCACTGTCTGTCATATGATCAACTGGCTTCAAGGTTTATCAGCAACAAACTCAAGAAGGAATGCCATAGATACTAAATGACCACCATTCCATCGCCAGCACCACACCAGCAGCACCAATACTTGTTCTTCTTCATTACAAACAAACTCTGACCTGATTTAATATGGTCTACCAATCTTACTGCAGTAGCTAACAGTCAAGACCTTATTATCCAGGATCTCTAAGCGTTACTTTCAACATGAAACGCCATCCTCAACCGAGCTCATTCAGCATCACATCCAGCAGGAGCCTCAGACAACAAAGAATACAAATGAAGAATCCTAGAGAAGCAGACAGCCCCCTGTCCCCATTCCTCGGGGTGATGGTAAGCCATCTTTTTTCTCTTTCACCTTCCTTCCCATATTGTGACTCCTGTTCAACCAGTCCTCCAACATCGGCACTGTTTTCTGCCTTCGGCTCCTTTTGTTCGTCAGTGAACAGAGGAGCAGGAGAAGCAAACACACAGCTGAAATTTTTATCGGGGCAGTTTAGGTCCAGCCATTTACTGAAAACATCAGACGTGAAGGTGAGCAGAGTTCTAGGAGAGGAGTGGACAGATGGGAAGGCAGAGGGATTTGGTGTTTCCTGGAAACTCTGTTTACACAAAAATAATTTGGATTATTTTAAAGGAACAGTAATATAGAGCCAAGTTCACTCAGTACTGTTAAATTGGATGCCACAAAGACATGCAGAACACACAAAGGCTCTAGGACTGGAATAAATTGGTGCTTTTTTGTAGTAGTAGACAAGAAACTACAATAAATTTTCAACAATGTCTTGCAGTAGAGTGGTAAACAAGTAATTTATTAACCCCTGAAAGCCCTGTTTTTGTACAAACACAAGGCACCACAACCATAAATTAATCTTATCATTGATTGAACCAGTATGACATGATATTATTTAAAAGTGGTTTTAAATAAAATAAGTTCTGTAAGCTGTGATTTTTTTTATTTTATAACAGTGGAAGAAATAACTTAGCATTATCAAATATATACAGTAGACCTAATGTGCCAAGGTTTAATTGAATGAACAAAATATTATTGCAAATCATGAGCTTAGTTCAATATCAGATAACAGATAAAAATTTTCTGAATATAGACTACAGAAATAATTAAACTGAGTGCAAAAGTGCGGTATACATACCCCTTTCCAAATGTTATCAAGGTCAACGATCAGTTCAACAATTAATGTATATTTCATGTGAACCCTTTCAATATGCTGCAGGAGATACTTCCAGGCATCTGACAGGAGGAAGGCTGCACTAAACACACAGCACTAAACACACACACACACACACACACACACACACAGACTTAGAATTGCTTTAAAAGGTCAACTATTCATTATTTATATTGAACAAAGTCCAAGTGCCATATCTTATACTGTATGAAGAATGTGGATAACATGAATATTTCCAGTATGCCAGAGATGACATACTATGCAGGCTAAATTTCAGGCTGTCTTTATAATGTAAACCACTTTCAATTTTCAAACTCCAAAAAAGTGACGAGAGCCTCCTAGCATACGTATATCTACACCACAACTGGCTTTGTAAATATAATAAATTCATAAAGGGACGGTAAATAATCACATAGTTCAGAAAAAACTACTAGTTAAGTAGCTAGCTTGCTATTACTGATGTACTTAAACTGCACTCCTCTTCCCAAATTACACATAAAGCATTAGATATTTAATTTCTTTTAACACATTGCTGCCTTATTGTTTTATTCATTTGTTGTTTTAATCTGACTAACAGGCAGTCAGGTGACTCAATCTTATATACTGACTAATACATTTGTCATTTGTAGAACTTAAAGCATACAAGTATAGATTCAGAAATAAAAGCTAAACTGTACCATTCCTTGTCACCTGGGTGAAAACCTCTAAAGTAGAGGCTCTTAGACATTGTAGCCAATGACCTCTTGTGAACATCATCCAATTATACAGGCCTTTGGCTAATTATTTATGTGTGCATAATTGCCAATTTATTGAAGATAAATAGAAGACAGGTCTCTAGTCATGTGTAAAAGTTATTGTAAACTCTTTTAATTCTAAGTTTTTTGTTTGGTTTAAAAACATAATAAGAATCATCTAATTGTAGCAAGTCTTAGTTTTAGGCAAATGCAGCCTTAGAGAAACAACAACCTTTTTCACCATGTTATGATTGATTTAACAAAAATTAGGCCAATAAGAAAAAACATGCGGGCAATGCTAACTTCCCCCCTTAATGGTTCCTTAATGATTTAAGAGGGTAAGTTGCAGCCAAGTGCTGCTGATCATTAGCCCTTGATTAATTGATCAGCAGCAGTTATGCAGAATAACAGCGGAAGTTTTGGCAATTTGCTGCTCTGGAGCATTCAGCTGTGTGAACACAATGCCAAGAGGGAAAAACATAAGAAATGGTATTACAGAAGCACTTGTTGCTGCAAATCAACCTTGAAAACTCATGAAACCATTTCCTAACAATTTGGAGAATTGGGAGTTTTGGAGCATTCTACAGTGAAAAGGATTCAAGACAGTTGCCAATCTGGGAAGTGGATGTCCCAGCACATTCACCCCAGGGTATTTTATTCAACCTCAATAAAATATTAAAGTCCAGGACAGCACAATTGGTCGAAGAACAGCATTTCAGCAGAAATACCTCATACACACTGCTCAACGTGGCCATGGAGGAGTGATGATTTGGGCTTGTTTTTGCAACAACAGGACCTGGACACCTTGCAGTCATTGAGGTGAACATAAACTTTTCTGTATACCAGAGTATTCTAGTGACAAATGTGAGTCCATCTGTCTGACAGCTAAAGCATGGTTGAAATTTGGTCAATTGGTGTGTGTGTGTGTGTGTGTGAAGCTGGAGTAATATAAGAGGAGGGAGGGAGCTACTGTGTAGGAAGACTCCCTACCTGCCTCCTTCCTCCTCTCGTCTTACACAGTAGCCCCCTCCCTCCTCTCAAATAAGAGAAGCGCACACACACACACACACACACTAACAGAAACACTGCTCTGTCTGATCACGTGACGCTTGACAGACAAAGTGCATGCATACTACTTGTGTATGAAGCCCTTGCTCATTTATTAGGTTAGAAATTCTTTAAAAATTTTGCTCATCTTGCAAAATGCTCGCAGACCAAGTTACTCGTAATCCAAGATTCCACTGTAGTTCAGATAGATTTTGAAAAGGCTTATTTTGTATTCACTTTTGCATATCAATAAATGGTAATCACTTGTAAATGATCTGGGACATACATGGCAAAGCAGATTTGCATTTAATGATGTCCACAAAAATCCTCAAAAGGAAAAGTACTAAATGACTAATACAGTAAATGGCAAAAAAAAGAGGAAATAATAAATAAAAAAAATCCTGCAGCACAAGTAAGAGTACAAAAGTTTTAGGCATATACAAAAATAATTAATTTAATAATACAAAAAGGCTATAAAGAGCAATAAACAGTAGCAAACAATATTGTTACCACCCATTACTTAATTTTATAAGACAATTGGCTATTAATACTGAGCATCTTTCAGAATTTGACCTCATTGCTCATTTTTTTTTGTATTCAAAAAGGGTTCTTTATGTTTTTTTTAAGATATCATATGTTGCTTTTTCTTGCTGATATACAGACATTTTTTCTGTGACTTTTTTTTGTAAGAGTAATGTTTGATATGTAATAGTACTGTATTTTTACTTGCATTTATCATTATAAAAGGCATTAGCTCCACCACAAGTGGAATCATAGAACTTAAGGGTAAAAAAAATATGAAAATAAAGAAACCCAAAGTCCTTAACACTGTCTTGGAAAGCAAGACATGATGTCTGGCGAGGTGTAGGTCATCATAAAGCAGTAACTTTAAAGATTATAAGAAAATATGTGAGTCACTGCAAAACTGTGAATACTTGAAAATTTTATTTGGTTCATAAATTAAGTAGATGGCTGAGACACATCAAGAGGTACGGATGTGTATTTGTGCTGTTCTTGTTCAGGTTTCTGTTATACGTTTCATCTAATTTTAGATCACTCTCACTCATCGTCTGACCTGTATGCAGGGTCGGTGGGGGGTTCAGTGTTCAGGACACACTGAAAGGGGTGCCAATCCGTCGCTGGGCACAAACACAAACTCATTTGCTCATTCACACACTTCGGCCAATTTGGGAACGTCGATTAGCCTCTAATCTGTGGGACTGTGGGAGGAAACCAGCAAGCATGGGGAGAACATGCACACTTCATGCAGACAGACCAGAGGCAGGAATCGAACCCAGACCTTGGAGGTGCGAGGTGACAGCGCTAACCACTAAGTCACTGTGTCACCTCATTTTAGACATGTCACTTTTCTTGGTACTGGCTAAACAGACTCAATTCAGACGTGCACAGGAAACAATTAACGCTTTCCCTTGAGTGCGGCACAGCATTCAAAGACAAACTAGTTGCACCCTTGTGGGTAACAAGGAAAGGTGCAGTTTGCCACACACAAGGCATTGATTGAAGTAGAAACCACATTTAGACAAACATTTCCTCACCGAGTCTTCACACTGCGTGCTGCCATTGAAATGATGCTGTACGTAGTAGTTTTTCGGAAACACCTCTGGCTGCAACAGAGGCGATACAAAAAAAAGAGAGGGAACATATTAACTACACATGACATGCCACAAACACAGTGAGTATATTACTGTATTTCATTGTGTTTTAAAACTTTACAATTGAAGCAAGAAAAAAAAAAAACAGCTCTCATTGACTCACAAATCCTTTGCGTTCTTCACGCTCGATAGAGCCCTGCCAATTACTGACGGTTTGTCTCTGCAACTCATCGCAAGCGCTTCCTCGAACAGTGAACACTGATAGAAGCAATAAAACTAGAAGATAAACAGATAAAGCAGGAATGTCACACATTATCGCACACTTTGACTCAAAAACAAGCATTTTCTGACTTTATCCGTACAATGCAGGCAGACGCACACGTCTCTGTTAAGTTATTGTAAAGCCCACATGTGAGTATAACCTACCTGTCGATAACATGCTTCTACCGGCCCATCCGCTCCGTATTACCCATCATGCTTTGTTTTTATGACTGCCCACTTAAAGTTTAATGACTGTCAGTAAACACACTTGCTTTTTCCGTGTGCGCGCGAGCAACCGCGTGAGCAACTGCGAAATTACGTCCTGTTCACGAGCACACACCTCTCTCTCTCTCGCTCTCTCTCTCTCTCTCTCTCTCTCTCTCTCTCTCTCGCGCGCGCGCGCACACTCTCTCAGGCTTGTGTGTGTTGCCCTTCTGGTACTTTCCACACTCTTTTCGGATATTCCCTTTCGTTTTTACTTTCACTCTGTTCCCCCTTTTCTCCCCCTTTCCCGTGCTCTGCTTTCATTCAGCACTGTCCTAATCATAGCAACCACAGTGTGCTGGAAACTCCAGCCATTAAACACCCGTCTACAGCGAACACTCCTCTACTCTCCTCTCCTCTCCTCCCCTTCCCTTCTTTAGAGAGGAAATCGGTTCTCCCCTCCTCCGCTTCTTTTCAACTCTCACTAGTGCTGAAAGCAAGCACAGGCCCGGGCATGCA
Organism: Clarias pachynema; assembly: GCA_030014365.1. Taxonomy (NCBI): domain Eukaryota; kingdom Metazoa; phylum Chordata; class Actinopteri; order Siluriformes; family Clariidae; genus Clarias; species Clarias pachynema. The sequence goes on along the minus strand of JAQMYL010000033.1, from coordinate 11,616,913 downwards.
CTTAGACCTTCTGTTTTCCATTTCAGCCCCCTCCACAAATGTCTGTTCTATCCCATGGGGTCACTGACTGACTAAGACGAAGCGTGCTTGTTAGTCATCTCTTTGAGATGAGACATCATTCTAGGGCATCATGTACTCTCATCTTGTGCAGTGACCCAGTTTGGTGACACCGTCCTTCAGTTATGCAGCCTACACACATTTGCATGAAGTAAACAGAACCCAAAGTTTTATGATAAAATGTATAATTAAGGTTTACTAATTAAAACTTTGCTGACATTAAGTACAACAACTTGCCTAGAAATACAGTAAACGTCAAAGGTTTGGACACACCTTCTTATTCAATTGTTTTTCAACATTGTATATTAATACTGAAGACAGTGAAGTGATGACAGAACAAATGTGGAATTATGTAGTCAAGAAAAAGTGTTAATTAACCCACCCGATTACCCCCCCCCCCTTCTTAAAAAAAAAACACCATTTGCTTTGATGACAGCTTTGCACACTCCCAGCATTCCCCCAGTCAGCGTCATGAGGCTGTCACCTGGAATAATTTACCAACAATCTTGAAGGAGTTAATCTTATAGAGCTTTTCCTTCACCCTCCGATCCAACTCTTCCTAAACCTCTTCGTTAGATTTAGAACTGTGATTGACACTCTCCTTCTTGGAAAAATAACACTTACATAATCGAGAGGTGTGTTTGTGGTCATAGTCCTGTTGGAAACCTACTGAGTACACACCAAATGGGATGGAATGCCACAGCAAAACAAACAAACAAACAAACAAACAAACAACTGGTAGCCATGCTGGTTGAGTGTGCCCACAGCAAAACAGCCTCATACCATCACACCTCCTCCTCCATGGAGGTATAGTGGGAACCACACATTCAGGAACCGCCCGTTCACCCTTTCTACTTCTAACACAGATATGGCAGTTAAAACCAAAAATCTCAAATTTGGACTCATCAGACCAAAGGAGAGTTAATGTCCATTTCTTGTGTTTCTTGGCTCAAGCAGGTCTCTTTTGCTTGTTGTTGTTCTGTTTTACAGTTCTACGGTAATGGATTCTTTCCCATGAAGATCTGACTCACGCAGTCTGAACAGTGGGATGTTAAAATAGGTCTGCCACTTCAACTCCAAGAAGCATTTATCTGGGCTCTAATCTGCGTTTTTTTTTTAAACCGTCATTCTAAGAAACCTGTCCTCTGCGGCAGAGGTAGCTGTCTGTCTTCCTTTCCTGGGACAATCCTCATGAGACCCAGTTACATCATAGTGTTTGATTGTTTCGGCAACTGCACTTGGGGATACATTCAAAGACCTTGAGATTTTTCGGATTGACTGACTTTCATTTCTTAAAGTAATTATGAACTGTCTTTTCTCTTTACTTAACCGACTGTTTCTTTCCATAATATGGCTTTATACAGTAATTGTAGTAGCACCAATAAGGCTGTTGACTTTGTACCCACCCTTCCTCTGTACAAGACAACTGATGGTCTGATATTGCCATGAGTGTGCCAAGCTGTCATCAAAGATAATGTAGATACTTTGGAAATTTCTAAAATATAAAATATATTCGGGGTTGTTTAACCTTTTTTGTTTACTACGTAACTCAGTGTGTTCATTCATAGTTTGGATGTCTTCAGTATTAATGTACTGTACAATGTTGAAAATAATAAAATAATGAAAAAACATTGAAGGAGAAGGTGTGCCAAAACTTTTGACTGCTAGTGTAGAACAAGCAGGTTGTTCTCAACAAATAAACAGTATGAAAATGTCTTCCAGAAGGGAAGACAATTTGTTGATGTATAACAACTATGTTGATGTATAACATTAAATTAAACTATAATTATGTTAACAGTATAAAGGGGTATTTCCAAGCTGCGTGTCTCTGGGATAGTCCACCCTCACAGGGCATGCTTCTAGATTGGCTTCTAGGCATGCTTAAAGATTGACATATTCCAACCTGAAAAGAAGGAAACAAATAGTGGTTATACAGTAATAATGGAGAGAGGGATGGTGCATACATTTTATTATAAAACTCTGGGTGTGATTTATTCTTGCATGGCTGTGTTTGTTGGATCTAGGCCAATCATGGGGTAATAAGTAATAACCTTATGCTAATTTCCACTGCATTTGTTTGTCCCCTGTTGTCTCTTAAAATACAGTAATTTATTGGATCTTAAGGTAAACCGATGCACCATACTGTGCAAAAGTCAAAGGTGATCCCTTTAAAAAAACATGATAATTTGTTAATCATTGTCAGTTAGATTGTGTCAAATGAAATCAATCAATCAATCAATTAAAAAATTATGATAAATATTATAATTCATGAAAAATAACAATAATGAACAATAATAATGAGAAATTATTTTCTTATTGGCCTGCAAAATAAACAATACAGTATATGGCTGCTTGACTGATTGTAGAATTTAACATTATTATTGTTAATTATTTGGTGGCAAGCAATAAGTGCACGTCACAATGAGTACACAGTAAGTGACAAAAAGGACAGTTTCTTACACTTATTTCAGAGAATGTGGTTAGATCTCAATCCCAACAATTTCATATATACAGTGGTGTTCAAAATAATAGCAGTGTGTTGAAAAAAGTGAGTTCAGCTCCATATCCATATAATAACTTTAAATTTAAATCACATAAATGCATTGGACAACCTGCACATTCTATTCTGAATCACAACATGAAGGAAAATGTGCTAAAACAAATATTAGCCTGTTCAAAAAAATAGCAGTGTGGAGTTCAATTAGAGAGGTAAATTATTCTGTGAAAAACAGGTGTCAAACAAGTTC
>JAQMYL010000033.1:11590602-11614009 GCA_030014365.1 Clarias pachynema | reverse complement strand
ATTAAAAGTTATTATATGGATATGGAGCTTTACTCACTTTTTTCAACACACTGCTATTATTTTGAACACCACTGTAGTTTTAAGGACCTGACAGAAAGGTTAATTTAAAAGCAATTTATGCACCTAGATTCATTATCCAACCAAAAATCTTGAGCACTCTTTTCCAGGCTGTACTAAACCAAACATCTGTGGTACATTCCCAAACATGAATCACTTTCTCTAGTAAGGCTGGCTAGTTTCATTTTGAGACATATCGTAAAGGAGGCCGAAAGGAATGGCAGTGCAGTTGGTCATAAAAAAGTATCTGTACACTAGTTAGTGTTTATTAATTTTGGGCATAATTTTCATGTATTAGGACACTCATATAAAGGTTTAGACATAGTTAGCTGTCATTTTAGTTGTAGTATCAATGACCTGCCTACTTAAATACATACAAAATATAAATGAACATATTCATTTTCAGTCCAGTCCCTGTACCTGACTAGTTTCAGAGGAATGTTTTTTGTCTGTCTGTTAAACCACACAGTCACCTATGAATCATTTAAGCATAAGACATGAACCAGTGAGAAACAAGTGCAGATGATGACAGATGATCTGTATAGGTGATTAGTATAGTGGTTGAATGCTGAGTGATTGGAACAGGCAAGAGGGGAAATGAGATTGCTGCTGCTGATGTTACATAAACAACCAGTGTTTAAATTGTATCTTTAGGCACTTTGCAGCCTGGCACCATAAAACAGTTGTTCCAATTTCTTCACTTTAATCTACATTATTTTACTCAATATGTAATGAGAAGTGGCTCAAGACTTAAGTCTCTACATATAATTACTGAATCCTTTTAGTTGGTTCTTTGAAGTTTTTTTTTTTTATCTTTTCATATGTTTGTACGAATTTGGATTTGCATATCCAATCAAATTCAAGGTATGAAAGGAGACCAAATGGGCAGAAGAAATAGTCTTTTTAAACAGCATCACCTCATGATGGTGTTGATGTGAATAATACACACGCTTGCTTACAAGCAACATTCAAATTTGTTTATTTAGCATATCCATTTACAGTAAAAGCCACTTATTACCTAAGTTATGAAATATGACACACAGACATTCCAAATATAAGTTAACAGAGGAATCAGAAGAGGTGCAAAATGAAAGACTTATTCAAAGTATCTCGCCACTGTCCTACTTTGATTGATATGAGTTTCGGAGATTCTTCATTTACAGGTTCTTCAAAACCCTGCCTCATGACAAACAGCACATATTTCATCAAATGATTTCATGCATAAAAATATATATATATATACACATATATGAACATATTTAACATTTGTAGTTTTCTTCTAAATCATAAACTGAAACATACCAGCTGCATAAATACACAAAATAAATAAGGCTTTTGTGCTTGAAACAGCACAGAGTTAATGCAGATGGTGCTCAGCTTATGTTAATTAAATGGCATAAGTTAGAAAAAGTAAATAGATTATTGTTTTATTAGCCTTAATAACTTAAGTTGTAATCTCACAAAACGCTAGAGCAGGAATTAAAATATATACAAGCTCTTTTGTCTCACCATAGTTACAGTAGTCTGTCTAAACCTTTGTAAACAGCCCATGAGAGCTCAAGTTAATACACTGGAAAAATGTGCAGTAAGATTAAAAAAAAAAAAAAAAACGTATGCAAGTTCTAACATCTAATGCAGGGTGGAGCTTGATTGATTTTGTACTTGGCCGTTGGGCTAACATACAGTAAATGAAGGAAACATCTTTTAGAGAAAAAAAAACTTTTGCAATAACACTGCAGAAGCTCTTATTTACGAAAATGATAAATAAAACACTTTTATAAGAATGACACAGCTAAAAAATCTCTATGCAGTTGCACAGTCTAGAAAGTGACTACACCTCTCTCAGACATTTGTAATAAAACACATGATGCAATACAAAAACTCCTTCAAAACATACAGACACAAATACACAAAGGATGGGTTTTGGAGTGATGTCAAACCCTCAATACTTATTGACTAGGTGTTCTCTCTCCCCCACGGACGGCGGTCATTAAATGGCTCTTGTATGTTTTGCTCAGTCCTGTAATCCAGAACTTAAGGAGACGCACATTGTCTTCTTCTCCATGTCCAGTGGCCCCCAGCAATGCCAAAACCTTCTGAGTGTCTTCCCTACCTCTTCCATCCACCTTAGTGAACTTGAACAGCACTTTTACTTTACTGGGGGGGAAGAAAGGAAGTGAGGAGACAATGATCAAAAGCTCACGAAACACAAGAATGACTACTCAGTCTTCCCCAAAACATCTTAAAACCCCAAAGTTTGGAAACAACTTATTTTTCAATGTTTTTTCTTTATTTTTGTTTTTCAACATTTTACATTAATGCAATGAGGACATCCAAACTATGAAAGGACATGTATGAAATAATGTGGTAAACAAAAACATGTTAAACAACCCAGAATGTAATTTATATCTTGTACAATATACTTCATTCTAAGTATTCATGCATTTCGATGACAGCTTGGCACACTCATGGCATTCTCTCAACAAATTCACAAGGTATTCAACTACGATGGTTTTTAATCCACATGTTCCTTTTCTTCTTGATGTTCTTTATACCATCAGTTGTCTTGTGCAGAGGAAGGGTGAGTACAGAGTCAACAGCCCTATTAGTGCCACTACAACTACTATATACAAATCCATATTATGGCAAGAAACACTGAGTTAAATAATGAGACAAAAAAAAAATCAATCAACAAGTTAGTCAATCTAAAAAAATCTCAAGAACTTTTAATGCATTCCCAACTGCAGTCGCCAAAACCATCAAACACTCTAATGAAACAGGCTCTCATGAGGAGCGTGCCAGGAATGTAAGACCAAGAGCTATCTCTGCTGCAGAGGATAAGTTTATTAGAATTACCAGCCCCAGAAACTGACGATTTACAGCACCTCAGATTACAGCCCACATAAATGCTTCTTGGAGTTCAAGCGGCAGACCTATTTTAACATCCACTGTTCAGAGATTGCGTAAGTCAGACCTTCATAGTCAAATTGAGGCAAAGAAATCATTACTTTAGAGGAAAAACAAGCAGAGGAGACTTTCTTGGGCAAAGAAACACATTAGAAGAATGGACATTAGATAAGTGGAAAATTATCCTTTGGTCTGATGAGTTCAAATTTGGGATTTTTGGTTCTAACTGCCATGTCTTTGATATAGACACAGAGAAAGTGAAGAGACGCTTCTGAATGTGTGGTTCCTTCTGTGAAGCATGGAATATGAGGTGTGATGGTGTGGTGATGCTGGTGACACTGTTGGTGACTTGGTCAAAATTGAGAGCAAAATTAAAGGGAAAACCAACAAGCATGGCGACCACAGCCTTTTGCAGTGACATACCATCCCATTTGGTTTGCACTTAGTGGGACCATCATTTATTTTCCAACAGGACAATGACACCAAACACACCTCTAGGTAATGTTAAAACCTTTTTTTGTCCCAAGAAGGAAAGTAATGGAGTGCTGCATCAGATGACCTGGCCTCCACAATCACGTGATCTAAATCTAATAGATCGGAGAGTGAAGGAAAAGCAGCCAAAAGTACTCAACACATCTGGGAACTTATTCAAGACTGTTGAAAAACCAACCTCATGAGTCTGACTAAGAGAATGCCAAGAGTGTGCAAAGCAGTCATCAAAGCAAAAAGGTGGCTACCGTAAAGAACATATCCTAAGTTATTTAACACATTTTTGACTACTACATAATTCCATATTTGTTCTGTCATAATTTCAATGTCTTCACTATATACAATGTTGAAAACAGCATAAATAAAGCAAAACCACTGAATAAGAAGGTGTGTCCAAACTTTTGACTGGTACTGTCTTTTTTTTTTCAATTTTGAAAAGTAGTTTATGGGTAACTAAACACTATAGAAGTATCTCATAAGAGTAAAAGCATTAGTTATAGTTACAGTAATAGTTAAAGTTAGAGGTGTACTGACTTCATCCATTCCTCCTTCAGACAGAGCAGGCAGTGAGACACCACCTCCACAGACAGATTCTCATTAGCCAGCGCCAGATCAATCTTATTCAACAGTGTTGGTCCTACAGATTTTTTGTAGAAGAGAGACACAATAAATATAGTAAGCCTTTAGCTGAGCTTCACATGTATTTTTACGTGAACTGTTTACATTTTACATTGTTTACCTTTGTCTGTCGGTTGTGTATTAGCACTGCTAATACTGAACTGGTACAGTGAAGGTATATCATCATTGTACATATGGAACGCAGTGCCCTGTTCCAGATTCACGACCTCAACCAACACCATGAACTCTGAAAGAACACAGTCTAACACTTACACAAGTACAGTGGCTACAGACCAAATGTTACATGTCACGGTCCATCTGCTTGTGCCAAATCCTATAAAATGTATGTACTGTTTACTGAAATGTCATTTTGTTTAATTCACATTCTTACCACTGAGGCAGAATCTAGTCCTGATGGAGGGTCTTATGCATAAACTAAAGAGTCCTGGAACACAACATTCCAGTCACGCATGCAAAACTTTAACTGCTCACTCACTCATTCTGTATACCACTTACGATATACAGGGTCATGGGACGCCTGGAACCTTTCCAATGGGACTCATGCACTAGATACAGTAGGGTACATCCTGTACTGGACGGGGTGACAATCTATCGAAGGGCACAGGTATGGACACACTCCGTCATATACTATGGGCATTTTTTGAATCGCCAGTTCTTCTTTTAATTTATCAAACTAATCTGCATGTTTTGCATGACTGTGGGAGGAAACAGGAGCACTCAGAAGAAACACACCAAGCACAATGAGAACATGCGAACACCACACTCAGACCCGAGGTGGGAATTGGCCCATCGACTCTGCAGGTGTCAGGCCACAGTGTTAAACACTACGCCACCAACCATTATTACAATTACATTATTTATTATTAGTATGTGGAACCTCCGTGTCAACATTTTTTCCTCCCCTCTCGGTCACCTGCCAACAGTCAGTTCTCCCATATCATACAACAGCTATCAAAAGTGTATTGTAAAGCCTAAAGCAATAGTATAGACAAATGTTATCCAAATATTATCTTAAGTAAGCGTTTAGTTAAGAAAGTGGTAAATTTAATCATCAACCCAAATTAATTAACCAAATGTAGCTTTAAGATTGCCTTGTTTTAATGTCAGATACAAAAAAAAATAATAAATTCATGAGATAATGTGGAAGTTGATCCATTGATTTATGCATTACTGTTGTTTTGCAATGTGCAGTGAAACCTCGGATTGCGAGTAACGCGGTTTGCGAGTGTTCCGCAAGACGAGCAAAGATTTGTAATAAACTTTCACTTGGAAAACGAAAAATTCTTGGTTTACGAGTACCGAGTATCATGTATCACGCACACGCTTCTTGTTTTGACGCCGAGCGTCACGTGATCACAACTGAGCCAATGGTTTTTCTCTTTCTTGCACTGTGGAATTGTGGGTAATCATCTCCCCTGCTGGGTCTTAGAGCTCGTTCCTTACAGGTATAATCAACATCCGTGCACCCGTGTACAGTTTACTATAACACTGTAACCACATGTGTGTGCGTAAAACATATTTTATTTTGTGTCAGTATGCGTGTGTGTGCAGCGCGCGTGTAAAGCAAAATCAAGTCTCATTAGAGAGGTTAAAGATCCGTCTCTCTCTGATCAGCCTGCTCTTTGTGTCTGTGTGCGCGCGTCATTGGACACTGTGCCACAGACACACACACACAGACCCCTCCTACTTTCGCCTTCACAGACACACACAGACACACATACACAGCGCCTGCACACACAAACGGAAACACGGGATGTATTTTTACTTTTATTTAAAGGTAAAGTGCAGGTTAATTTGTTTTATTTTTACTTTATATTTTGTATTAATTATTTTATGTATTTATTTTTTGGGGCTATGTTTCCATTATTTCTTATGGAAAAATTTTATTTGGTTTACGAGTGTTTTGAAATACGAGCCCGCTTCCGTAACGAACTATGCTCGTAATCCAAGATGCACTGTATAGTAGTATAGTGGCCATACCTGAGGATGTGACATGAGCTGGGATTTGCACATCAGGGCTTAGACCCAGAAAATTGCATTTATATGCTTCTTCATATTGTGTACTGTAAGATACTACACGAACACAACCGACTGGCAGCAAAGCCTGTTGGGAAAAATATCAGGAAGAAATCAAAACTAGAACCATTATAGACAAGAAGCTGTAAACTGCAGGGTGTACAAGCAGGTCAGTTTTGTGATTGCTATGCTTTTCAAATGGCAAGCCAGTGAAAAGAAGCTTATCATTGATTACTTAAATACTGTTTAAACAATTAAACATTTTTTAGGCAGAACAGGGCATCTTATTGTGAACCGTACATTGGTGGTAAACTTACCTTGAGCATGTTAAAAGCTGACTGGATAAGACCACAGTCCTGCCCTCTCCATATCACTTGGTTTCCCATTAGCACATGCCAGGCCAGCTGTCTAAACTCTGCTGCACCGAGGACCTGTCAATCAATTCAAGTAAAAATAAAACTGCAATAAAAATAGCAAGTTAAATGAAATTACACATAACTAATGTTCTTCAAAATGAAGCTACCTGTCGTAAATGCCTCAGAGATTTGAATTTTGGCCCAGGAGGCTCTTCATCTTTTCCATCATCACCGCACAGAAAGCTTTTGTCCTGTGTGGGGGCTGACTGTCCGTCCTGGTCTTTACTGCCATCCCCATCAACATTCATCTCCTCTTCTTGTTCTAATGAGAACAAAGACATTTGGAAAATTTCTGTCACTCTGTCTAAACAGAATGAAATGAATTATGTACAGAAGGTTGAATGAGTCATGTTGGTATAAACTATTTTCTAATGTACTGAACTCACTCTCAACGTGTACTTAAATACTTTTAAATTAAACCTGATGGCCTACACAAGGCATATTTTAAGTTCAAATGCAGTGTGTTGCGACAGAGACTAAAAACAATAAATGTCTGTGATTTCCCCATCACTCCCACAGAGTTGACCGTAAGGGGAAATTGGAATAATCTTCTGACTCTGTGAAGGAAAAACTATTCATGACTCCAGATCTGGCTTTGATACCTGAGATTTATTTATTCATTTATTATCCATTTTGCTTATCCAGAAGAGGGTCATGACGAGCTTAGAGCACATCCATTGCACAGTGCACACACAAAATTATACCCTACAGGCAATCAAAAAAAAGTAAATAAAATTAATTAAATAAATATATATTTTTAAATAATCATGTCTTTGGACTGTGGTGGAAACCTAAAAAAGAGCCACGCAGGGGAGGCAACAGAGCTACCCACTAAGAAACCGTTATTTGCATAAAACTTAACAAACCAACTTTACAGAAATCTAGATGCGGTATTAACTCGCTAATGATCAATAAAAAGACCAGTAATGACAAGAAAAATACCCAAGACAACAGGAGAAAAAAATGTTGACAGAAAACAGATTCTAGATAAAATGTCTCTTTTGCAAGACCAGATACTTACAGTATGGGTAGCTACAGTATTGACATCCTGGGGGTATGCGTGTTTATATAACACTTAATATACTGTATAAAAACATGTTTATATACAGTATTAAAACCTGTAATAAATTGCAGCCTTTTGAATAACTGCAGAGGTCCAATTACTTGTGCAGAACTAACGTGAGACAACTGAGATTGTGTTTAAACAAGCCGTGTGTGTTTACATAGAATGAATTAAAATATTTCAGTTGTCTGCTTCAGTTCAAGATTCGATCAACTTCTTCAAGATTCGATCGTTCACCTTGCCAGTTCTTGCACTGCATGTTGCATGGAATGTTTTGCCATGTCAAAATGTTACAGATCCTGTATGGACATAACTAATAAGTATGTCACGCTAATGTTATATACCATGAACATGTAACTTCATGCAGTTTTATACCCGAGTGGCTATTCTGTCAAATAAATAACATCTACTAGAACTGATGTTAAAAATTGTGGAGTCCCTGGAAAAAAAAAAAAAAAAAAAAAACACAATGAACTAATGTATTCCATCTTATGTGACTATTCATGTATCAGCATGTTGCCTGGTGAAGCTGACTTTCAGTTAGGACAACAAGGCATCTAACTGACTGGATCTTATTACTCAAAATTGCTCAATTCCCTTTTGCAGTAGCATTTTGCATACATTGTATTATGCTTAGGTACATAAAATCAACCACAAAATACAAAGGACTGGGTAAAAGGCTGTAGTTTGTAAAATAAAAGTGAGAATGAAGTAAAATCCATGCCATAAGTCCTGGTATTTGTTGCACTGATACCATATGGCTTCATGTATAGTGCATTTATTTTTTTATGAACCAACTACATGTTCTGTTAGTTGTGTAAAACAAAGTCCCAGCAAAAAAAAATCTTGCACATTTTAACTTGCTACTTAAGAGACAATTTTTTTTTTACAGGTTCTTTCAAATACACACACAAAAAACATAAATATATGTTTATTTGTAATAAACGTGTCAAAATTCTCCATACATGGGTGATGGTTGGGCTAACAGTTCCTAAGTTGGCAACCTTAAACTTATGAAGAGGATCTACTCCAGAAGACAATCATTTAAAAGGGTTCATTTGTGCAGTTACACAATTACAATTACACAATAAATGTAAAACAACAAATGTGGTAACATAAATTCATCATCTTTTGAGACAGCCCATAGACTGCATTTCTAAGAGCATTTTAATAATGGTTATTTCCTAATGTTTTCTACATACGGATGAGGAAAGATGTTTCTATGACTGCGCATGTAAAAAAAAAAAACATTAATTCATTTTCAGTAACCATTTGATCCTGATCAGAGTTGTGGAGAACATGAAGCCTATGATGGCAACACTGGCTGTGAGTCAGAAATACATCCTGGCTGGGATGCCAAAACATTGCAGGGAATCATGTGCACTCACACACACACGCGTGCATTGAGAAAAAACACTAGTTTGGCAAAACTAACCTCAAGCATGTTCTTGCGTGGTGGGAGGCAACAGGAAACCAAAACAGTGAAGGGGAAACATGTGAAACTACATATTAAACAGTAAGACAAGGTCAGACTGAGAACTTGGGAGCTTTGAGGCTGCAACACTACCCTAGTGATCCAGCATGTGGATGTACAGTACCAGTCATAAAATCTAAACCCACCTTCTAATTCATTGTCTTGTGTTTTCTGATTTATTTTTTTTTACATTCTAGAACAATAATAGAAATTTGCTTATATGTATTTAGGTAACTAAGTAAAACCTAACATCAACAGAAGAAGTATTTAATATTGTTTTACAATGTAGAAAGAAATAAAAAGCAGAAAAAAAAACATGGAAATAGCTGGTGTGTCCAAACTTTTGACTGTATCTTAAGCATACGGCTTAACTGTGTGCAAGGAAAAATTACATAATACAAATTAGATTCAAATATATGAAAACTAACAGTAAATTATTTGCATAGACAAATAAATAAACAAAACTTTATGATAAGATAATATTGCCTCCTCATGGGCTAAATGAGTATAACTACTGCTTATTTTGTACTGTCATTTGCAAATCTTCTATATTATGGAAAGCATATGCTAAAAACATAAGTCTAAAATATATTAGTAAAAATGAATACTTTTTTAATATCATCATTGTGACTCTGTTATAAACTTATAACTCTAACCCTGAGTAATGAAGGGCTGAGTACTTAATGCACTAAAGACGTTTTTCCTCTGATAAATATTAAGATGTATAATTTGAAAAAAAGCACTGTAATTTATATTGCTTTGTATTAATCATTGCAGTATTGTTACACACCTGAGGTAAAGTGAGTCAGTATGCAGTAAATTTTTATCTTGAACTGCTTATCACATTATATCTACAATCTCATTCTCAGAAATCAATAACTGTGGTTGGAAAAGCTTCCAAAACTCAGTCTCTGTTGATTAGAGACATCCATCTAGGGCACTGTAAAAAAAATTCAGGGTTTTGTGTATAATTATACTACTAATTCATTTCTTGGAATCGTGTTATACAGCTACTATTGACACGTGTAACGTGTAACTCCCTCACCACTTGGCACTGGATGTACTGCTGACGCAAGTCTTGTTTACTCTGGTCCATAAATATTTGGACACCGACAACCGCTGCTGTTGTTATTTCAGCTGCCTACCAGTATATAGGAGCAGATAATACAGCCTTATACACTTACACAGAAGTCATCCTGCTGCTTTGGTCAGCAGTCACATCACTAAAGGATATCAGGGAACCAGTTTCATTGGCAGCCGTACATGCCCATGCCATGAAATGAAAATGGGATGCTTTGGATCATGGGCATTTCCTTCCCTTTTCTATACTCGTCTCTTCTTATCATTGCAACTTGACTTTTGTCTCATCTGTCCAGAGGATGTTGTTACAAAACAGTATCTCTTTTAGATATTTTTGGCAAATTCTAATTGTTTTTGTTTAAGACAATCTTAATCACAATACAATAAACGACCATTACCTGTTTGCCTTTCAATAAGGACGAGTGTGTCTTCAGTAGGCGCTCCCTCGAGTAATTTTTCAGTCAGTCTGCTCCCACACGCCTTTAGTAGCCTGCAGTGTACACAATATACAAGCTAGGCATTCACCCTGCCACAGATTTACACGGGCAAACAAGATAAATGAAGGGTCCACGTGATGAACTGAGTGTGTTTTTGTGTATGTCCTACCAGCTGAAAGAAGTGTGCAGGCTGGCCCACAGGCTGGGATGCTGGGTAAGAGAGGTTAGAGAACGGGCTGCATTGCCACTGCGTTGATGAGGAAACCCTGCTGGTGAAAAAGTGCTGTTCATCCGTACAGCTCTCTGAGGGCATACTCCCTGCTCGCTATCAAACACCTGAAAGTACAAGGTTAAATAGAGTCTTTAACCGTTTTGCTTGATTTGATATCCACGTGTGTATTTCTGGTTAAATTTAATGTAATTCCTTAATAACTGATATTTAATATTTAGTGCAGAAATGGAAAAGCTGACAGGAAGGCCTCTCAGAATGCAAAACACCTCAAGACATTGAGACAGACGGCCACAACAGCAAAAGACCAGATCGGGTCTCAGTCCTGCCATCCAGGAACTGGAATCCATGGCTATAATGGGGACAGATTCACTGCAACTGGACATTTAAAATACCTAAAGAACTTAAAAGCGTCCCTATTAAAATGGCCTCCATGTGTGTGTCACCTTCGCTTACATCTGTTACAACACATCCATTCCAACAAAGATGAAATCTTCATAATTAAAGGTTGAATTGCAGTGCAAGTCTAACAAACTACACTGATGTTTTTTGTTTGATTAATAGCACTGATCACTGTGGGATTAATGGGATTGGACTTGGTACCTGGAGTGCTGTGCTTTGCAGGCTCTGGATGGTGATTTTGAGGTGGCGCAGCAGGAAAGGCCAGGAGTTGATGAGGTAGATCCGGTCCATGGCTACGATAACAATGCTGTACCAGCGTTGGAAGCCACGCGCCAGACTGTCTTTGATAAAGAAGGTGTGCGAGAACACAAAGCCATGCTGCTCATCCCCAAAAAAGATGGGTCCTTCTCTACCTGGGCATACCTGTAAAAATCACCAGCGTTTATAGACAGACCAAACTGATTCAACCAAGATCAAAATTGTTTTGTAGACAGCAATGTTTTGTTTTACACATCATAGGTTCTTCTTTTTCGCAACTAAAGAGCATAAGACTCCATTTCCACATTAAACTATGTTACACATGCACATGATCCAAAGCAGACTCACTCACCTCGCAGCTCAGGCTGCGCACGCAAGCCTGCCGCACGACGCTGAACAGCTGAGGCTGCCGTGGGTGCTGATGACTAAGGAAGCGAATCCCTGTCTCACTGTCCACACTCATAAAGCCAGAATGAGAAGCAGGGAGAGAGCGACAGCCCTAAGCATGGAAGAACACATTGGAAGACATCAGACACCAACACAAACAGAGAAGGAGAGCGAACATAAGGCCATATTTAAGCATTTCAGTAAAGCTGCTTATTAAGTCAACTGTCCTTCTACTGTCACCAGACAACATAATAAGGATGAACACTGGGTTTATTTTCACCTCGCACATGTCAGCTCTGTGCGTCTCGGAACTGTTGGCCTTCATGGTGAGGCCCTCTCCATCACGCTCTCCTTCAGGTTCTCGGTCAGGAATTAGAGCTGACCCGGGCTGAGGAGGCGAGGGTGACGGTGGATGAACAGCTTCGGTGCAAAACAGAGTCCGAGGACCATGCAGTTCACAGAAGTGACAAAGGGCAACTAATGCATTCATCTGTAAATAATAGGGTTTACTTAAATTTATGCACATTCTGCAGTTCACTAATTCGCAATGAAATGTAAGACAAGATGGATAAGTAAGTAAATTTTTCAATAGTTAAATACATTTAATTACAAAACACCTGAAAATATATTAGATTTTAATTGAGATCCAAATGACAATTTTCCACTGATCTACTCTCCATTCCAAAGTAATAGTTTCTTTGCTGCAATTCGACCATGACCTGCAGTCCTCTGAACAGTGCATGTTCTGCCACTTGGACATAAATGCTTGTGGGCTCCAAGCTAAGGTTCTGTAAATCATCAGTTTCGGAGACTAGTCATTCTAATAAACTTATCCTCAGCAGCAAAGGTAGCTCTTGATCTACGTTTGCTGTGCAGGTTTCATTCTCTCAGCCGGCCTCTTGAGGTTGTCACCTCGAATGGTTTTTCAACAATCTTAAAGGAATTCCCGGGGGTGTTTAGTACTTGTTGTCTGCTTTTCCTTCACTCTCAACTCATTCCAAATAATCTCAACTGGATTTAGATTAGGTGATTGTGGAGTCCAGGTCATCCAATGCAGCACATCACTCTCCTTCTTGGAAAATAACTATTCCACAACTTACAGGGGTGTTTGGGGTCATTGTCCTGTTGAAAAACAAGTGATGGTCCCACTACGTGCAAACCAGATGCTATAAAAAGCTGTGGTAGCCACGCTGGTTTAGTATGCCCTCAATTTTGAAGAAGTCCAACAGTGTCATCAGCAAAGCACCCACAACGATCACACTTTCCCGTCCTTGCTCCATGTCAAAGACATGGTGGTTTGATCCAAAAAAAATCTCACATTTGGACTCTGATTTAATGTCCATTGTGTGTCTTGCTGCTTGTTGTCCTTACGAAGTACAGTAATGGTTTATTTGCCACAATTTGACCATGAAGGCCTGACTAACGCAGTCTCTGAACAGGGGATGTTGAAATATGTCTTTTCTCTTTACTTAATTAAGTGTTTCTTGCTATTCTATGTATTGGTACAGTATTTGTAGTAACACTAATAGGGCTATTGTCTCTGTACCCACCCTTCCTCTGCACAAGACAACTGATGATCTGAAGCACAAGAAGGTAAGAAATGCCACAAATATACTCTTCTGAATTGAAAACCATTACATGTGACTACCTCGTGAATCTGATGAAAGAATGCCATGAGTGTGCCAAGCTGTTAGCAATTATGAATTTAGAAGGAATACATTTACTCATCGGACGAAATGATGGACCAAGAACAAGCTAGAAATTAAAATGAATATGAAGAATTTATTTTACCCACCTTTTCAGTTTTCCTGACAGACAGAAGTCTGACTTAGCGAGCGACTTAACCAAACCAAAACATCTTCACTTTTCAGCTAAATTCATGAATTCATACACACACACACACACACACACACACGAAACGCACTAGGTTAGTAAGTGTTTCCGAAATATTCCTCCATAAGACGCTTTGTACAGAAACAAAGCAGCTCACTACAACATCTCTTTGTCGTTATTAGATAAAACTGTTAGTCTCTCCTGTATCGCTCCGGTCCAACATTTTCTTCGTTTAGTAAAAGTATAAATAATAACGTTAATCTTCTCACTGCTTCACAGGCGCCCTGATGACCACGTGATCCAGAGTCACGCGCTCTGTTTATAACAACGTGCGCGTGACCAGCCCGCGTGCTGAAATAGAAACGAGATGTGACCCGATACCAGCGTGTTTACACGCCTTTTTCATCCGTGTGAAAATTCGTTGGTCTTTCATTTATTTGAACACATATATGTCAACTGATCTGAATCCATCCATCCGTCGCAACGAACAATAATGATAAAAAAAAAACAGTTGTTGGAAAAACTACAAGGCCCATTAGCACGACGTCACATGACGTTCACGGAAGTAAATAAACTGCTAACACGTCTGTATGTGGATACTAGCTTCATAGCAACCCGGTGTTATCGTGTCCGCCCGAGTCAGTAAATGTCAGTGCATAGTAACAGTGTACACGTAAATTATTTGCGTGGTATCCAGGGTGACGTCATATGTTTCTTAACACGCCTTGCTCTAGGTGATTTCCTTATAGCAGCTTCATATTTTTCAAGTGGAGCTCCCTGTCATCGTGTGTATTTTTTAGGGGACACATTTACTACTATTGTAGATTGTACTACCCAGATTTATTATGGAGGCTGCTGAAGACGAGAAAACAGAGACAGCACAAGCTCAAACAGGTATTTACTTACACCACTGATCATTTAGTGACTTGAGTTATAATAGTTTGAACTTTGTACGATGTGTAAAAAAAAAAGCTATGTTTCGAAGTTGATTTGTGTGGAAGTTTATTTAGGAATAATATGGAACAGAACAAAAGTGATATTGTAATTAAGAGGTGTTGTGTAAAGAGTTTATAGCAGATTGGTATAACATTATGAAGTCGTTTTGATGTTTTAAAATTAAAGATGTATTTTGTTTATCTTATTTTTTACCCTCCAAGACTATATAGACGTGGGATAAGACGTACACACACAAAGATTTTTATGACTGCACTAAACAAATATACTGCAGATATTCAATTATCGTTAATGGACTTTAAACTGTGTCTAAGTAATGTGACTAAGTATGGCTTCTGGAAACAGTCATGAAAAGTTAGTATAATAATAATAATAGTAATAATAAAACATTAATTAAAAATATTTATTAAGAAGGAATTTTTCACTTAATCACTCATAGTCTATATTGGTTTATCTTGTATACATGGTCTCGGGGGAGCCTCCCAGGAGTCTTGGGGCATGAGGCGCATTAAACCAGGACAGATTGGCAAGCCAACACAGGGCACACACAAATACATTATATACGCTCAATCACACACTACAGGCAATTTGGGAAAACCAATTAGACTAAACAGCATGTTTTTGAACTGTGGGAGGAAACTGGAGTACACAGAGGAAACCCACCAAGCACAGGGAGAACATACATACTCCACATATACAAACCAGAGGCTGTAGGCCACTGTGTTACGCAGGAATTCGTCATTTGAATATAAATTAATTTGAAACTAAAATATTATATCACCATTGAAACAAATAGCCATTAATGTGATTT
This sequence comes from Clarias pachynema, assembly GCA_030014365.1. Classification (NCBI taxonomy): domain Eukaryota; kingdom Metazoa; phylum Chordata; class Actinopteri; order Siluriformes; family Clariidae; genus Clarias; species Clarias pachynema. Next base: position 11,598,557 of record JAQMYL010000033.1, on the reverse strand, counting down.
TACATTTATTGCGAATATTTTGAGGTATATGTATACTCCAACTATAATACATATATAATGACCTTTGAACAGCAGTTATTTGTTGTAGTGTGACAATAACAAAAAAAACACTTCTTTTCTTTTTACAAAAATATTTAACTTGAGCTCACGTTCGTTCCATCCCAAGTTTATAATGTATTCTTGTTATTTTAAAGTAATGTAATCATAACAACTCGATCCTAAAAGCAGGCTGTGTGAGAGGATGGTGAGTTCTTCATACTTATTACCATTGTACCCTTTATTTCCAGTTTTACTTAAAAGCCTGCAGAGATTTTAGATCAGAAATATCCCAACTATTTCAACAATTGGGGTTAAGGTACACTTTACTGTGTGGACGTAAATGGTTGACAGGTTGAAACGTGAGTTAGAGCTATGCCAAACGAGAGCTGAAGTTCATCTTTATAGTACTTTATCCTCAGGACATGTCAGAACATGTCAGACGGTCTAAATTTACCCCCATCGCTCTTTTCTTACATTTCTTTCTCTTTATTTTCAATGTAGTTACATTACAATGGACAACAGTCAGGAATACTATAATAAATAAGTAATAAAATAAATAATAAATAGGCAAAAACGATAATCTAATTTTATCTTTTAACTTATTTCATTTCTTCCTGCCCATTGTGATTTAAAGCGAGAGACAACAGCGCCCCCTTGTGAAACCTGGTTCATGTAAATTAAGTGCAATATTGCTGCTAGCTTTCTTAAATGAATAGGTCGTTTATTTATGAATTAATTGAAGTTGGTTTAAATAGTTTACTGAGGCAGTAGGAATCCAGTCATTTGTAGATGCAAATGACGAAAGGAGTTAAAAAAAAAACCATCTAGTGGTGCCTTAAACAGTTGCAGTTCAGACCCCAGAACTGCCAGGCTGCCACTGTCAGGCGTTAACTGTCTCTGCTCCTGAGGCATGGCTGCCCCTGTACACTGACCCCAGCTTTGTAACAAGCTGGGATATGCAAAGAAAATAATTTCACTGTGCTCTAGAATTTATGTAACAAAATAAAGCTTTCTTCTTTGAAAAACCTATAGAAGTAATGTAACAGAAGTGTTTGTTTATTTCAAGATTTATAGAACTTTATTAATCCCAGAGGGAAATTGCTTAAATTTAACTCACAATGCCCTTCTGAACTGATCTGAAAACATATATATTAGAGGTGGGATAAAAACTGAGTGTTAATTCCAAAAATAAATAAATAAATAAATCTGAACAACACGATTAGTGTGGAAATAACCTCTGCATTTATCCTCACCTGCTGTAGATCCTGATTTGTCTAAGCAAAAACCTGAAGATCTTGATGTCTGCAAATTTTTCCTGATGGGCAAGTGTCATTTTGGAGACAGATGTCGCCTTTCTCACAGGTTTGTCTGCCACTATAGTAGTATCAGTGCATTATTGTCAAGGTTTAGCTGAATGTTAAGCCTAGAGTGCCATGGTAATGTGCTTCTCTGTACGTTAATGTAGTGGAGTTTTCCTACAGCAGGTAGCATAGTTTCTATAGTGTTTGTTTGGTAAATGCTTAAAAGCAAAAAAATGCTTTTGATGGAGGCTAATTATCCCAACCATACAAAGCGAATAATGCATCGTTCTTTCCTTTCTGGTTTGTCTCCCCTTCCCTTTTTTCCCCACAAAGTAGCACATCTGCGCTTGCTCATCAAAAACCAGTGCAGACAGAAGAGAAAGAATGCAAAAAAAGTAAAACTAGAAGAAACGCAGGCAAAGCGGATAAGGTCAAAGTCGAAGAAAGCAAAGGTAAAAGCTGAATGTACTGTACGTCAGTATCAACATATCTAATTCAACTGTAAGCTTATTTAATTTTACTTCTTTTCTTTTTGCCCCCAAGGGCCTGAGAAAAAGCTGCGTATGCGCACGGCAGATGATGTAATTTCCAGGATTCTGTGGGATAGCTCTGTGGATCCAGCTGACTTTATAGTAGGCCACTTGGACCGCTTTCTGGGAGTACTGGAACGTCCTTTCTCTGACTTCTCATGGGACACTCAGGTGCAGAATGCACAGATAACTATTTCACGTGCAGATAACTATTTGCACTTATTGTTTTTATTTTTGAATATCTTGCATACACAGTGTAATCACTTGACGTTTTATATGTTTATAGGTATGTGACTGTGATTATTCAGAGGAAATGGCCATTCCTCGTCACCGGATCCAGTACTTCACTTATAAAGGACAACGTGTGTGGGACAGAGACAGTCGCACTGACCACGTGTTTGGCTCCACGGGACAGTCTGTAATGTCTCCATTTGATAGGGGCGCTCCACCAGAAGGTAAGGCTCAAAGGCTTTTTAGAGTATGTTTGAATCATATTACGTATTACGCCCCTGCTCTATCTAATCATGCTGTTGTTAAGCAAAATATATTTATCAATTCAAGTTAATATCGTCTTCGGCAGTTCATTAGTGCTGCCTCGCTCACTTTGCTCCTCTGCCTAATCATTGTGCTAAATGATGCATATTTAATGTGTCTTTTTATGACATGTTGTCTAATGTTATCCTTAATGTTTGTTCCCTTTGGTCTCATTACTAAAATGACACAATTCATAGATGATGTTGCAGCAGATACAACAGAAGACATGGAAGAATTGTCTGTTGAGAAAAATGAGCAAGATCCCATAAACCACGGCTTAACGGGAGCTGCTAATGTGGAAACTCTCGGTGATACTGGAGGAACGTTAGACTCTAGTGTAGATATTCAAATGGACAAAGACTGTGAAGATGCAGGTCTAGCTCAAGTAGCAGAGGGCCTTTCTGTCTCTCCAGAAAACAAACAAAGCACAACACAGGATGAATGGACAGACAGCTGGGACAAGGAGGATGTGAAGGAGGAAGAGCCACTCCCAGGCCGTAAACCACGCAAGCCCACTCATTTCATTTGTTTCCGTGTGAACTCACCTGCTGCCTTGCGGGCATTTCAGCTTACCCAGAGGAAAGTTCTGGCCCACTTGCCCCAGTCAGAGTCATCATGGGTGGAACCAGAAACTCTGCATGTTACTCTGTCTTTGCTCTTCCTTCAAGGCCCAGAGGAGGTCTTTGCTGCAAGCGAGCTTCTTCGCTCAGTGGTCAAAAACTTCTACAAGCCACCAATCTCTGTCTCCTTCCTTCCTAAACTGAGGCACTTCCACGGAAAAGTCCTTCTTGTCTCTCCCCAGCCCCGCTCGGACATTCAGAACCTGAACGCTCCCATCCAGGAAGCATTCAGAGAGAAAGGCTGGCTTCATCGCGACTCACGAAACCCCACCTACCACCTCACACTAGCTAAAGTGATGGGAGCAGATGGAGAAAGGATATTTGAAGAAGTGTGGCGGATTAAACTGGATAAGCAGTTGAACTTTGGGAAGCTGACCGTGGACAAATTGGATCTGTGTGTTATGGGTGCTCCACGGGCTGCTGATGGATTTTATGAGACAGTGTGTTCTGTGCAGTTGCCCACCATATAACAGCACAATATTGATCATAACAATGACTAACTAGATTACAAAATGATTACATCAAAGTAACACCACTTTTCCGTGGACCATGGTGGGGGTTTAGGTTGGGGGGTTTAAAGGGGAGTGCTTTCGAAATAGTTTTTCCGCGGACCGGGGTGGGGGGGGGGTGATGTGTGGGATGGATATTCGAGATGTAACCGAGAGAATAATCCGGTCATTTTTCAAAATACAAGGTTTTTCAAAAGTCCGCGGCCTGGGGGTTGGGGACCACTGATACACAATACCAGGCAAAGGTTTGGACACAAGTTTGGATTTATTTCCTATTTTCCAGGACACTACTGAATTTTTAGACTTTCTTTTTTTAGTTTTTAAACAATGAAATTACCCATATTGTATTAGGTAATTGAGTAAAAACAGCCATTTGTGATTTTTAGACATAAAGGATAGCAGTTCTGGAATAGTAATCGCAAGAACAGTATCGTCAAGTGTATTTGCAAAACCCATAAAGCACCATGGTGAAACTGACTCTCATGAAGACCATCCCAGGAAAGCAAGACCAAACGTACCTCTGCTGCAGGGAAATTAATTTCGAGTTACCAGCCTCAGAAATCACCAATTAACACCTCAGTTTAGAGCCATTATGAAGGCTTTACAGAGCTTAAGTAGCAGACACACCTCAATATCAACTGGTCACAGGAGATTATTGAATATCTCGGATGACCAAAAATCAGGAAAGACCATGGAGTTAGAAGGTGTGTCCAAAATTTTGACTGGTAGTGTAGATCTTTGTGTAGATTTAAGTGATCTCAACAACTCATAGATTTATAAACTTACGCTGGTCTCTATTACTACAGCAAATTATACCTACTGATCTGTTGTCATATAGATACTGTAGATTTTATGATCATGGTTGGGTCACAGACACAGAAACAACTTGTACAAGTTAGGGTTGTCACATTTATTACATCAGTTATTTAAAATGATCTGTTTCCACAGTAATTAGATTTCACAATCATGTTTATACAACAAGAGACCACCAGGTATGTTATTTGCTTTGCGAGTTGCTTGCAATCATGTATTACTTAGCAAGATCTCAAAACCGCTGGAATCCTCAAAAGTTATATTCTGCTGCTTTAAATCATATTTTTAATTGAGCATTACCTTACATCAAGTATAGTTTAAATAGAAAATGAATTAAATTGTCAAGTATGATTAATTTCATTGATTGTTTCAGGACTGAAATTGCCATGAAGAAATTTATAAATCTTTGTATACAAGTCTTTATCAGGGAACATTTGGTACCCTCAACAAAGTGGACTTTATACTAACTAAATCACCTTTTACCTTCCCTGTTTTATAATTGGACTTTTAGCCGTACTCTGATCAGCTCTATCATTAAAACCTCTATTTTAACAGAATTTTAGCAGCAGATTGTCTTGTGCTGTATTTTAGCAGCAGATTCTCTTGTGCTGTAAGTTGCAATGTGGGGCCTGAATGGATCAGATTTGTTTCTCCAGTACTTTTTTTCAGGATTTTATGATCCATTTAGCTTTTTTTCCCCACCGACAAAAATGTGCCTTGGGTACCCACGGTCCTGTCACCAGTTTACTGATATATAATTGATAATCATTGTTATCAATGTGTCGGTGTCAATTTTATGGCTGATCGGTGTATAGATGGACACGGTTATAGATAGAATTTATTTAACCTCACACATATTACTCAAATAACTATGGCTCCCCTTTTGAGTCTGGTTCTTCCCAATGTCATCTCAGAGAGTTTCCTAGCCACAGTTGCCTCCAGGTTGCTCATCAGGGACAAGTTGATACAAAACAAAAGTTTTACATTTTTTAAAAATTATGTTCTTTTTATTCCTGTAAAGCTGCTTTGAGATTATGTTAATTGTTAAAAGCACTGTACAAATAAAATTGAACTGAATTGGATTGACTGCATTAACTGTCCTGGACTGTCTATGTTATCATACTATAAATTTATAACAAGCTATGCATGCACAGCATCAGAATGAGTACACAAACTGTTAAGATGTAAAATAACTCTTATTATTCATGGATGCATAGTTTTGATCAGAAGATAAAATATACCAGGTCTGTAAGAAATGCTACAGCTACAGTATATAGCTATATAGAACCGGATTTCATACAGAAAACAGTTAGATTTGTGAAAATGCTGATTAAATTAGCAACATAATGTGAAGCACAAAGTGACCATATTCCTTTCCTACTCCCATTATCATGCACAATATCATTCCTCACACCTAAACCTGTTGAGAGAAAATAGAGGTGCTATTCAGACACCATTTTTTCCATGTGATGCTACGAGAGAGCAATTAAAAAAAATTTTTTTTACCAGTGACGGTAACACAAAATATTAATGCAATACAAAAAAATGCATATGTGGTTTAAGAACTTTAGACAATGTTCATATCAAATATCACAATAAAGAAAAAAAGTAGGACCACTATGACTTTGATCGTGACATGGGTGTTGGTACCAGATGGGCATGGCATAAACTGCTGATCTCATGGGAATTCCACACAGACACACACAAAAGAAAAAACTGTAAGAAAAGAGGTCAGAGGAAAAACAGCCATATTAGTGTGAGCTGCCAGGAATGACATGTAACTCAAATTACTACTCTTTCTGACTGTGATGAGCATAGAAGCATCTCAGCATGCAAAAAAAAAAAGCATCACATCTTGAGTTGGATGATGAACAACACTTGGGTTTCGTTCATGGCTGGCAAGAATAGCCATGTTGGTCTCTCCTATCAGCCAGTAGCCAATAGATGATAGGAGTGAAAACTCACGTGGTCCATCTGCTGGTGTACTTTATCCTTATTAATGTATTTTGTGTTCTTAGATGCTTTTCTGCTCACCACACTTATAAAGTGTGGGTATTTGAGTTAGTCTAGCCTTTCTGTCAGCTCCAGTAAGTCTGGCCATTCTCCTTTGAACTTTCTAAGCAACAAAGCGTTTCTGCCTGGAGAACTACTGCTCATTAGATAATTGCATGATTATGAGGCTTACCGGTGTACCTAACTATGTGGTCAGAATACTGCGTACAGTAATATAGTGTAGGTTGTAGGTTGGACACATCCTCCATGTTATCCACCTTCCCTTAGCATGGTCTTCTTTAACAGTGGCTTCAGCAGAATAGAAGGTTGTGGTTTCATGGCACAAGGTGCGATCGGGTCTCCTGGGATAGGTTTCAGGCCCCCATGACCCTGTACTCAGGATAAACAGTATAGAAGATTGAATAAAAGACTTGACAGTGCTACTTCTTTATATACTTTAAACAACACCACATTATTACATCACCGTACAACTTGCTTAGTTGCTAGACCAGTTCACTGTCTGTAGGTTACAATGTTAAATCAGCATCAAAGATAATAGACCACATTATGTACTGTAAGGATATAACTTGGTCAAATAAAAATTGACTGTACATGAATTAATAATGTGCTGTGGATTTCTCTTTTTTAAAATGGTCTATGCTATGAATTATTTAGCAGTGACCAAACTGTTTTGAACATGTGTTTTCAGAAACTTTTGCAATTTGGCAATATAATCATAAAATTTTTTGATTTTATGATTAAAATGCTAAGCATTTTCAGTATTTCCTCAATAATTCCTAATGTATGAAGAATTCTTTTCATCTCGTCTCTTCGTGGGACCTTGTGGGCATTCTTGTCTTATTACAGGGTGCACCGACAATACAAACACACTGGGATCCGGACTTAGTAATCTCATAATTTTGCAGTTTGTGTGAAGGGATTTCTTATATACTTATCATTTACTCATCTGCCAAATGCAGCTGCCAAAGTTCTTCAGGCATAATCATATCTTTCTTTCCTGGCATCCCCTTTTTTCAGAAGCAAAGAAGCCCACTGCGCTTCCCCTCTCTTCATCTTTCACACAGTCATACCCCCATCCTCACATCTCTCTTCTCTCTTTCCCTCCCTCTCCCTCTTTCTGTTTGCTCACTGCTCCATTTGTCTTCATTGTGTTTTTCTAATCCGTCCATATTGGTCGAACCCTGGCAGAGCTGCAGCTCTTCTTTAATCTCATACTCCAATTCAACAGTCTCCTCATGTAAAAGACGCCTGATGTTATCATGGCTTTTAAATACCTTTTCTGTGTGGGAAAATCATCAAATTATATCAAGTTATTGCTTTATTTCTCATATACATACATACATACATACATGCATACACATATACAGTATATATAGAAATTCCAGTAATTAATAATTTGATGCTGGAGGGATTCACTCATGTTGAGTTAACAGGATGTAAACTGGACTAATTTTATTCTAGACAGTGTTTATGGTCTTTAGCTCATGTGTGCATTTTCAGCTCTTTTCTAAAAGTGTTCTATTTCATTCATCATTCATTCATCTCATTATTACCTATACACATTTTTCTCACACATACACACTAACAATTATTTTC
>JAQMYL010000033.1:11571868-11583582 GCA_030014365.1 Clarias pachynema | reverse complement strand
ATTTCTTTACCCGCCCCAACCCGACCCGCGGTTTACCCGCGGGGTCCGCGGGTTAAAAGACGACCCGCGCATCACTAGTGTGCATGGAGTTTGCATGTTCTCCTTGTGCTTGGTTTCCTCCGGGTATTCCGGTTTTCTCTCACAGTCCAAAGATATGCAGATTAGGCTAATTGGTGTAACCAAATTATATTATGTGTGTGTGTGCGTGTGTGTGTGTGTGTGCGCCCTGCGATGGATTGGCACCCTGTCCAGGGTGTACCCTGCCTCGTGCCCTTCATCTCCTAGGATAGGCTTCATGCCTCCCATATGCAGAATAAAGCGGTATAGACGATGAGTGAGTGAGTGAGAAACTAGTTACCTAGATTTGAAAACTGTTTAAAATTTTACATTATTGTTATTATTGCATGCAATCTTCATCATTTCCACAGATTTACGTGACACTTAATGTACCTTAAAGGAGAGCTATTGGGCAAAATGTACTTTTAAATAAGGTCTGAGGTCTCTAGCCTGCATAAACACACATAAAAAAATAAATAAAAAATTTGTAGTAGCCAGGACTTTTTTTGTATTGAGCACAGCTCAATGCTCAGCTTGGCTCAGCTCTGTCATTCTCTGGAGCCATTTTTAAGGTCTACAATAAATAAGCCTAGGCTAGTTGTTTTTTGGAAAACATGCTAATGTCTTAACCTAGCCTTCTTTAGCTATTAAAAGCTTGGTTAGCTGTTGGTGGTCTTGAGTCTTAGCAGCTAACTGCTAAGAGCTAACCTAGTTTGGCTTTTGTATTGCTAAATATTGAGATTGTTATCATGAATTAACACTCTTAGGTATATATTTTTCACATTATTTTGTTTGTCAGAAATACAGGTGGGAGAAGCATAAAAAAGGTGTGAGATACTTGATAAGTTCCCACACACGTGTTCTGATTAGCTGAAAAAATGCATTTCATCAAATGGGTGTTTGGGACGGTTTATTGAAAGCTACGGACACTGAAACAGTCAATACGTTTACATGACAGTTAAGTTAAGCTCTGGTCATAGACTATAATTATAGCCCGAGTAGGCCGATTAATTGTATTGTTGTGCTTGTCCTAGTATACAAGCACAGGAGGGGAATCAATTTTTTGACTGAAGTATATCCGATTCAGCTACGATAGGTAGCTGTATGCCTCCTTTCAACTCGTTAGTATTGTATTCTCGGTTGATTTAATTCCTCACATATCCAAGCAATCGACAGACAAGTTAGATGGCAAGAAACTGGTAGCATGGTTGAATGGCGAAAACTATTTTGTACAGTACATGCTGTATGCTTGTACAAATAAGAACCATGCTATTGCATGCTATAACACGTATATAACAGCGGCTTCTTCTTCTGTTAGAAATTTTGTTCGACTTAAGGGTCAAAGCCTGGGGCTGGAACTGTATAGCATGCGTAGAGCACCTAGGCCAATTTCTGTATAATGAATAATAGTACAGTATGTGAATAATAGTATGTGGCCGTTACTGTTGTACTGTTGTCCTGTATCTTCTGTTTAGTCTGAAATCATGTTTTTTTAGCCATGTTTAATTATTATTAATCACATTCTCAAGCTTAAGTAGTGTTCATACAAGTTTATATATGTTTATCTGAAGTAAAAAAAAAAAACTTCTTAAATTTAGCTGTTGTGTGAAAAAAAAATCACACAAATTCTTTGGTTGTGGGTAAAAATGGTGGTATTTATTTGCATAAATACCACCATTTATGCAAATCGTTTTCGTGGGTTGAGATGGACTATCTTATACGACGTAGGCAGCAAAATTCAAGGCAGTTGCAACTAAAAACAGTCAGTGACAAAGTTCTCTCATGATGCTTATCTATAAAAGCCTTAAGGCTTAAGTCGGACTAGACAAAACTGACCGCTGCAGGTGTTTGTTCACCACTAGCGCACCAGCTGCAGAGCTTGACTGTGTTGCGATGTGATGCGAGATCTGGCACTCCGGCTTCCGAGCTGGATTGAGATGCACTGACGTGGAAGGCTGTGTCAAATTGCAGTGCCTTGTGTGATTCACAGCGTTAGTCTAATTTTAGTTCATCAGAAGAGAAGAGATGCTTTCCATGGATCACGCTATGTGGGAAGTAGAAAGAATGACGGCGATTATGCTTTCGGTGTAGAAACTGAACCACGTTGAACCTTTGACCTGAACATGAATGAGAGGTAGTGCTTGTAAGGGCATGCAGGAAGCAGAGACAGGGAAAGAAAAGGGGATGGAAGAGGGAGGTTGAGGAGAACGAGTGCGATGATGGAAGAGAAAGCCCTTTGTGAGAAGAGGAAGGAAGCATGAGGTATAGAACAACAGCATGAAACGATGAATGTATTTAAGTAGGTCACATATTATTAATAGAGATCCACTGGCACGCATGGAAAGGAAAAAGTGGGGAAAGCAAACGTACGGAGAGTACAGGAGAGGGAGGTTAGAGGGAGGGATGACTGTGGTAAGAGACAGGGAATACATGAATGGGGGATGGGGGAAATAGGAACCAAGGGAGAGGGTGAGAGATAGACAGAACAGCCAGATGGACACGGATAAAACCACAGATTTGTGGTGTGCGAATTTGTGAAAAGAGATTTGTCCGTATGTGTTTGAACATGCTAAGAGTGCATGTGCTGTAATTAAATCACTTCTGCCTCATTCGGTTTGCAATAGAGAACAAAAGCCTCCATTCGGTATCCGCCAATGAAATACAAGAGATGGCCTCCATTTTATGCTGAATTTTATGGGAGCTATTTATATGCCATATTTTGTGAATGCTTGAATAAATATAAAGCATTTGGTGCAATTAATTGATGATAAGTCAGATTTTTCACTATAGTCATATTTGAACTGTAATCATTTTTGAGTAACATTTCTCTTTCATTTATTCTATTCCTTTTTTCCTCTCCTTCACACAGACTCTGCTGGTTCTCTCCAGTTTTTCAGCCATGGCTCTCATCCTGTCGCTTCTTGTCGTCCTCTCCTTCCTTATTCACTACTGCTGCTGTCACCGCGGTGATGCAGGCAGGAACGAGGAAGACGATGATGACGATGCGAGTGGTGGCCGGAAGGGGCGGCGCATCTGCTGTGTCACATGGGTGTCTGTGGCAGCCGTGACACTATGCTGGTAATGTACCTGAATCATGTGACATCTCAACTGAACAGATCAATACCACCATCTATGCATTTTGTTTGATCATAAAAATATTTCAGTATCTTTCCCTGGGTTTAATATGGTATTGCATTCAAAACTTACCTGCACAAGTTTGGAAAAGGAAAAAGTTTCAAAGGTGAAATTTTGAGTATGCTAGTCAGAGTGTTAGTACACTCACGGTTCATTATAGATTTGTTGTAGAAGTAATTTTCCTTCAGCCTTCTATTACAAATTTGTTTATAATAATAGGATTTAACAGGATTTATTTTAGATCTATTTTATTGTTTTCAGTACCGAGAAATGTGATATTTTTCAAACCAGTATACAACATGTGCAGTGGATAGAGATAATGTTGAAAAGTGCTGGAGTATGCTTTTAAAAGGATACATCAAAGAGCATGCATATGCAAATAGTTTCTTCTTAAAACATCTAAATACATACAGTATTAACAAATTGCAGCTTTAATCTGTGTTTGAACAGTGATTTGTTTATGCTTTGTGTAGTGATCTTTGATATTGTGTTATGAAATTTTAATGATTACACAGGAAGGTACCACTAATGTACTTTATTAAGATGATTTAGCCACACCACTGCTGGTTTGCCACTGTTGGGCCCTTGGGCATGGCCCTTAACCCTTGCCCATATATAATACCCAGATACTGAGCCAGCCCCATGCCTGGAGAAAAAGAGTAGGTTGTGAGAAGAAGGGCATTTGGTGAAAAACACGTGATGTGATGACCCCAAGACAGTGGGAAAGAAGCCTGATAGATAGATAGATAGATAACTGATCACCTCCTCTTTTTCAGAAGACAACCTCTTCCTATCATGCTGCATCGAACACAATTGAAATTCAAACACAGATCCATAAGTATATAACAAATTTTTGTCAATTTATCATAACTCTGTATACCACCACAGATTTCAGCTTTAATTCATGAGGTTTAACAAACATATTTCATTAACAATTTAGCAAATACAGCATTTTTTACACAGTCCCTCCATTTTTACAGTCTCAAAAGGAATTGCACAACTGACTAATAAGCAGTTTGATGACCAGTTGTGGCCCATATCGTAGTTATTTCATGACAAATTAATGAGATTAAAGGTCTGTTGTTGCTTTGAAGTGTTCAGTTGGCAGTTGATAGATGTTTATGAGAACTTTCAATATGCAATCCTGTGGAATGTCAGTGCAAGTGAAGGAGGCTATCGTTAGGCTAAGAACACAAAACAGACCTAGCGGAGAGATAGCCGAAACTTGAGTTTTGTTGAAAAGAAAAAAAAACACACACATTCTGAAAAATTAGGTTTCCCCTGGTGAGCTCAGCAACACAGAAAGTCTTTGAAGGTCACAGAAGTCAACTAAAGTGGTTGATCACAGATATCATTCCTTGGTGAAGAAAACTCCCTACACAACATCTTGCCTAGTCAACCAAACGTGTGTGTGCGTATCACTGTCAAAGTCTACAACCGAGGGACGCCTTCATGAACGTAAATACAGTTCAGAATAGACTTTGACAAAAGATCTCTGAAAAGACTGCCTGGTTTTAATACAATATGATCTTACACCAGATTGATGGGAAGACAAAGGAATAACAAAAGGAAAGGAAGGGCATGTGTGCCAAATCATATCACCTGTCAAATGTGGTGGAGGCAGTGTTATGGCATTGGCATTTACTGCTGCCATTGGAACTCACTCACTGGTGTTTATTAATTATTCGACATCTGAGAGAAGTAGCAGGATGGATTCTGAAGTGTATAGATGTATGGAAGGTAAATGTTGCAGCAAAGCTGATAAGAGAGTGCTTCACAGTAGAGATGGATAAAGGCCAAAACTTACCAAATAAGCAAGCCAAGATCTTATGAAGGCAAAGAAATAAATCGTTCTTAACCCTCCTAATAATTATAATAATAATATTAATATTAATAATAATAATAATAATAATAACAATAAAGCAATTTCCCTCTGGGATTAATAGTTCTTTGAATCTTGAATCTTGAATTTTGAATCTATTATCTTTGGTGTCATTTTGATCCCATTCAGTGTTTAAAGTCTCAAAATAAATTACATATATATTTTTTGCTTCCTATTCAGTGAATTTTCCTAATTTAATGGAAATAACTGAGTAAACGTAAAATTAACATGATAATATGTTTTTAATTTCCTGTACACATGTTGTATGCATCTGTGTTCTTTGGATGTTTTGTATGATACTTTAGTCACTATAACATGCAATTTTATAATCTCCAAAAAGCTTTAGGGCATTAACCTAACATAACCACAATTCTATAATTCACACGACATGGGGGAGGGGGAAACATCATCCTCGCAAGAATTTTGACATTTCCTACTTTGTTGGGGTAGGAGAATATGGTTTCTATGAAGATATTGATAGTTCACCCAACATGGGGGTGGAGCAAACATATAAAATATTATAAAAAATAAAAGCTTATAACAGCAAGCTTCTGAACCATTTCTCATGTTAAGGAGGAGGACGCTGATTATGAGGCAATCCTTTGATGAGAACAAGACCCTCTGTGTTGACCCTCCTGTTGTGTTTCAACCACGAGCAAACACACTACTTTCTTCACAATCCAGTCTATGGTCACAACCTGACTATGGATGAATGTCTGGTTGCATTTTGTGGGTGTTGATCCTTTCAGACAATACGTGCCGAACAAACTGGCCAAATACAGTATCAAAATATGGTGCACTGTCCAACTATGCCTGGAATATTCACGTGTACAGTACATTGGTAAATCCCCTTGGGAAGCACCTGAAAACAATAAAGGCATGAGGGTGGTTCTTGACATGGCTGAATATTGAATGGTCATAATATTATCTTTAGTATTCTTTTTACATTGTACACCCTGAATGAAGAACTGCTGAAAAGGAAGGTTACCATGTTGGGAACAGTGAGAAAAAACAAGCGGAAGGTCCCTCTGAGTTGCTTGTGATCAAGAAAAGGAAGGTAGAATCTTCAATGTTTGCCTTCACTAACAGAGTCAATGTTGCCTCCAGTTGCCCCAAGAAAGAGAAAAGGTCCTCCTGAAGAGCACCATGGACAAAGATGCTGTCCTGAGCACCAGTTAAGACCACAAATGGTCTTCGACTACAACGAGAGGTTGATAACTTGGACAAGGCCACAGCCAAATACAGCTGCCAATTGAGTGCCTTGTAACTTTCTTCAACATCATTGATTTGAGGACCTACAAGTCCTTTGTAATAGGGAGTGAAATAAACAAGCACTGGAACAGCAAAAGTTGAAGGAGGATTGGAAGAATGCATGCACTCCCTGCACATAATGTGTACAGGAGTACAGACAATGATGATGATGATTATTTTACAAATAAAATTCTTCTAAATTCTTTTAATTGTTTTTTTTTTTCCTGAGGTCAAATTGACCCCGAGCATAATACATGTTACTATTTTTGATAACAAATTTTTTTTTTCATTCCAAATGTTATAGATAACAAAAATATGTATTTAGAAATAATATAAAGTCATTAAAACAAAAAAAGATATCCATCTCTAATTTTAGGTCATTCGGTGAGATTTTAAGGCTGATCTGCATATTTCTCCATAGTCGTGTAACAGGTATTCTGGATGTATAATGGGGGGTGGGTGCAGCAGTAAAGGCCAAAGCATTTCAGGGGAGGAAACCCAGACTTTGGTGATGTCCATGTGTCCAGAATTCAGACAGACATTGACTGCATCCAAGAATTCCAAACGGTCCTAATGTTTATACTTGTAGTTATGTTCGTTTGTGCAATTGCTTTTGAGCCTATGAAAATGGAGGGACTTGGAAAAAAAATTGCTGTAATTTCTAAACAGTTATTGCAATGTTTTTGTTAAACCCCATAAATTAATGCTGAACTCATCCCTTTGATTTCTTCATTTCAGTGCCATTATATTAGTGTACACAAGCAAAATATCCAAAAATCGTGTCTTTGTCCAAATAGTTATGGACCTGGCAGTAGGTACTGTAGGTGTATGTCTTCCCATTCATGCTATTGAGTCAGCAACAACACAATGACTAGATGAGGTGTGTCCTGCATGCACGGTCTACTTCAGTCTAAATGGGCTTAATCTGCAAACCAGTGTTACCTGATATGTGTTCGTTTTATTTTAAGACTGTTAATAGAGTTGTACTGAATGTTGGTGGAAATTAAATGCTCTCTATTTTGTACTGTGAGCCGCCTGCCTGCTCTCCACAGGAGAGTAAAAGCTATTTTCGAGTCTTTTTTTTCTTTCTTCTTTCTCATCCTCAAACTTGCACACAACAGTGCTGCTCTCAGCATCAAAATATTTCTAAACATGGCTTTTTAAAGATATTCTTTCTCTGACTTCATTTCCATATAGAGCATACCGAATACCCAAAATGCCGGTTTCAGTATTTTAATGCTGGCTTCTCAAACAGTTTCCTGTATCTGTTTTGTACCCTTTTAAAGCAGTAATCCCTTGGCACAAGAGTTTGCCAGCTAAAGTATGTCACAAACACTTAAGGTTTCTCATGATGTATTAGAGTCTAAGCACTAACAGAGATGGCTATAAATAGAGACAGGGTGTAATATATAATAGTAAACAAAAGACGAAATGTTCATCCTTTCTTTCTTTTCCTGTAGTACTATAAAAGGGCACTGTTTAGGCAAAATTCACCTTTTAGTCAATTTTAGACATTCAGATGGGTCTCCAGTGCACATGTACAAATTTTCATCCAGGGTTCAAACAAGCCATTTAGATTTCCCCCCCTATTGTGACATCATATAAGAACATCCCCTCTGCCGGTTTGTTTCTCATCTTGGCTGTTCTCTGGTGAGGTGTGGCTCTGCAGTAGCTCACTTACCTAGACACTGAAACAGTGCATTTGGAGGACGAGGCGGGAAATAAAGTGAGTTTGAGGTAGTAAAAACACATAATTTGAGGGGTATTTTAGCTGGAACATTATAGCTAACAAACCCACTTTAGGGGACCTCTGAGACCTGTGTTAAAATATTGGACCTTAAAGGTTACAAACCTGGTCATATGTCTCCTGGGACAGAGAGATTATGCCTTAGGAATAAGCAAAAATAAATAACAAATTTTAAAAATCCCATAAAAAGGGAGGAATTCTGTCTGGAGTGATGTCATGCCTCAAAGCATAAAGCAGAGCAGGATTAAAGCCGGCAGATCTGCTGTCTGATTGTATGTGATATCGGGATACGCAGGCATTCTAATGCTGCATCTGTTTGCCCTGTGGGCTTACAAAAATGACATCATCATCCTCTTCCCTTCCATGTTGACCTCTTTATTTTTGCCATGTGCATTTGTGGTGTAGGCAGCAGTGTACAGTAAATTTAGGCTGGCATGTGCTGGGATGGGCATTTCTGTAAATGAAACTATTAAAATGCGAAACCCTATACACTTATAAGCAAACAACAGTTTAAAAACAATATTACAATTAATAATATTACTAATAAGTAAGGTTGATTCTTCTTCTTCCTTTGATGATGATTATGACGATTATTATTGCAATAACAGCGCAAATCATTACAGAGAATCAGATTCATCTCTATTATAATGGAGGTCTTTTCTTTCCTTTTCCTCTTCTTGAAATCTTAGTCTAACCTCATAAAATTTTTTCATCGATTAATCTCTTACCAGTTGCATTACATAAGCCAGGCTTGCTCTAGATCTCTGAGTGCGACAAGAGAAATCACATGACAGAGTGCTCTCACTGTGGAAGTGCTCTTATTTAGTGGTTGTTCAGCCTGAAGTGAAATGTCATGTACTTCCGGGCTGAAGAAAATGTTGACAACCAGACATTGCTCAGCTCTAATGATGCACTCACAAGAAACAGTGGGTGTTCTCTTACATTCACACACATGTACCAAGATAAACAAAATGAATATTGTAACTCAAAATGAATAAATTCGCACACTCAGCACACAGTCTTTTTTGCTTTATCTGGGTTTTCAGGGTGGATAAGTTGTGGGTAAAATCTAGTACAATGCTTCCAGTTTAGTTTTTGACTATATGAGAGTGATGCACATTGTAGTGCTGTGTTGTTTACTGAACTAAAACCCACCATTCTTATTCTCTCATGACGCCATTCTTCTGTGTTTTGGCCTCTTTCAGCGTTGCTATAGGTTTTGGTTTCTACGGCAACAGCGAGGCGAACGACGGGATGTATCAGTTGACCTCGTCTCTGCTCACTTCCAATCACACACTGGCTTCCGTCGATATGCTGGTGAGGAAACACTCAGTCTATCAGCGATCTACACTGCTATCCTTCCAGGAGAATAAATAAAAGCCTGTCTTAGCTTGCATTATATAAGTTTATGTGAAATAAATCAATAAATATGACTGATAATAGTCTAAATGGCGTATACATCTGCACAATAAATGGGTATGGATTAATCCCCATATCCTCTGTGTATTCTCTTCTCTCCTCTTGGCCATTCCCTTTCTCCTGAGCCCAGGTTTTGGACACCATAGCAGCTCTGCGTCAGTCCATCTCAGGCCCCCTGACCTCGCTGGAGAACGTCTTTGGAGGGAATAAACCCGCCCTGGTGTCCACTCGATCCTGCAGACGTCTCTCTGAGCGCGTGATGTCCCTTCTCTCCACCCTCACTCTAGGAAAGGGGCTCAGCTCAACTGCCATTAATGCAAGTGATAGCATGGTGGGGATTGTGACCACTGTTCTTCCCCAGGCTGTGATTTCAAACACTGCCCCTGCACCCTTCTCGCCAGGGTGGGCCGCTAGCATTCTCATGGTGAATGAGGACTACAGGTAAAGAAGTGACGAGTGTTTATTTATAGTGACAAGAGTTTATTTTCATACTGTAGGAGTTCTCAGAACTTTGTTACCCTGGGTCAGATGAGATGTGTGTGTGTATGTGTGCTTTGTATTTTGCTGGTTAGGTGGCTCTCCTATGTACTGCTTCTTCTTTTGGATCTGGTCGTGTGCCTCTTTATTCTGCTAGGCTTGGCCAAACAGGCCCGGTGGCTCCTCATTCTGTAAGTGCTAAACACTGATAGTGTATCAACTTTTATTTATTTTTTTTAAATGTCGGACCAATATATATTTCATTATTAATAAAATGTTTCTTAAAGGTTGTATAACTGGTTAAGGGGTGTCGGTTTCTGACATGGTTCAACTGGAAACCTGATGTCTATTTCAACACATAAAAGAGAAATAAAGGAGAAACACTAGATAACTGTCCAGCTTATCATGTGTCCAAGCACATTTTTGGACTACTGTTAACTCGCCCTCTTACGTACACCTGTTAGATTTTATTCATCTTATGTTTGGAGAATATAAAAGTTTACCCACAAGTCTACATCCATAAAAAATTTTTCCCGATATGAAATTTTCTTTTTGTTTCAGACTGAGGGTGGCTTTGGACAATAGAGGGTTGAATAGAACTTATTCTCTTTTACACGAAACACCCCGAATTATTATGATCTAGTGCATCTGACTAACATACCGCATGGAATGATGACACATGAGCGAATTAATCCCGGTTGCCAAATGTCAGAGGCACACCTGAACGATCATTGCATATTTATTGCATATTACAATTTCTTAATTTTTATTTTTTAAACAACACATTATTACCTGGAAAACTTTTTTTTATGGGGTAAACAAACATCTAAAAACAATTCGAAGCATGTTTTTAAACCTGTCTAGAATTTTGTTCTTTGAAATGGTATTATTATTATTATTATTGTTGTTGTTGTTGTTGTTGTTGTTATTATTGTTGAGCCACATCTTTTCCAGAAGTGGCCCACATCCAGGTGCTATCTGGGAAGAATCTGGGCCTATTGACTTTTTCATCCACCCAGCATATTTACATTTAGAAAAGCATTTGTGTTCAAAAAATCTGCCCAGACTACATATTTGAAGAAAGACATACAGTAAAGGCATGTTTTTCAGATTTTATTATTGTGGTCAGAGCAGGAATTATTGCTGCATTTGTGAATTTCAGGCTCTATGCATTTGAGCTACAAAGGAAAAAAACAAAAAAACAAAACAATAATAATAATGCTAAAACTTAAACTGACTTTACACTATACAATCCACAATTTTCTAGTTATCGAATAATCTCAAGGTCATACAGCGTAAAAGAATTCTTGTCAAAATTGTGGGTCTTAGAGAGCAGAGTGTGATGTATGCACTGGCAGTTAATTTTGTGCCGTTGTTACCAAAGACAGCCGAATGACAAAGTTGTGGCGGTGTCATATCATTTTTTTTTTATATATTTTTTTTTATTCTGTCCAATTCTTTTTACCCCGATTTTCTCCCCAATCTAATCGTGTCTAATTCCTCCCCGTCGCTAGGGGCGGGGCTCCCACATTAAGGCTGCTTACTACCATTCAGCCGGGAGGGTCGCAGACTATCACGTGTTTCCTCCTGTAGGATTACAAATTTATAAAATGTTAAATCTAGCTTCCAACGTAATAGTATATAAACTGAACAAGTTATGTACATTGGATTTTACATTTTAAGGTAAAGTTGGTGACATTCTAAGAAGATACAAGTCTGGTAGCCCAGGTGTCAGAGACATTAACC
>JAQMYL010000033.1:11546758-11571768 GCA_030014365.1 Clarias pachynema | reverse complement strand
CCTCCGGCTGTGAGAGGAAAACAGCATCACCGGGATTCGAACCTGCGATCCCAGATGATAGGGCGAGTGCTTTAACCTACTGTGCCACTCGGAGGCCCCGTGTCATATCATTTTAATTAAAATCTCAGAGCAGAATGTAGTATTTATCTTTATAGTAATTTTAGGGTCTTCAATATATAATTGAATAATCTGACAACTCTGTGCTACTACATATGGCTGACGTTTAAGTCAAACCGGGACTTTTGATGGTGCAGAATAACGTAAAAACTCCTTTCATTTCTCTAAATAATGTCCTGCTACACTAGTGCACTTATCCCAATGTTTCAGTAGTACTTGGATACCTTCAAGATAGATAGTTTTCCCAGTACACAAGAGCCATGATCGGACTGCCTGCTTCACATCTAAAATGCTGGCCTCCCAGGAACTCCTTTTACAGCCCAAACATGTGGAAAAGGCTTGTAGCGAGGTCAGGACTGTATGCGAGATGTGGCAATAACTAGCCGAGTTCCTGTAATGCGCAAATGGTGTTCTTGAATAATTGTGTGTACAGTTCCAACTGACACATGCGTCTCTTCTGCAAGTACTCTCTAAATCCTCACTGGAATGACTGCAGTGGGCTCCAAGCCACCTCAGCCGGGACAGTCATTCACAGACACTCACTCGCTATACCGCTATACAATCATCATCTATACCGCTTTATCCTGTATACAGGGTCTTGGGGAGACTTACTCCTGGAGCTTATCTCAGGAGACTTAAGGGATGAGGCGGGGTACACCCTGGACAGAGTTCCAATCCATCGCAGGGCACACACACATACACACACTCACACACTACGGGCAATTTGGGAACAGCAGTTAGCCTAATTGGCATGTCTTTGGACTGTGGGAGCTCCATGCACACAGAGGCGGGAATCGATCCTGGCCGAGAATCGAACCTGGACCCTGGAGGTGCAAGACCAATAAGCTACCGTGCCGCCCACAGACGTACATTCAGAACAAGATTTTATTGAGACCATGTCATACACTTTGACATGAAATAATCTTAAAAAGAAAAAAATATATATCATTAATACACTCACGGTAGGGTTTGAAACAACTAATGTAATCCAGGATTTCTGGTGACAGAGACAGAGCACTATACAAACAGGAAACAGTTTACAGAAACAAGTAGTTCGGTTGATTTTCCGTCCATTACTTTTGGTATATTAAATGATTCCGATGGCAGATTTTAAATTGACTAACATATACGGAGTTTGGCTCAGTCTAATAGACAGAAGTCTATTTATTTACAGGCTTTTGATTTTGTCAGCTGACATCCAATGTCATATGGTGACTGTAGTCTCTCTCTCTCTCTCTCTCTCTCTCTCTCTCTCTCTGCATGCGTGTTTGTGTGTTCGCAGGATGACAGTACTGGCCTGGTTGGCTCTGTTTCTGAGCTGGGGTTCTCTTGGCCTGGAGACAGCCACAGTGGTGGTGAGTATTCATGATGAGGCTCCTGCTGCCCGTTTCTAACTTCTAGTCTGAAAAACAGCTCTCCGCAGGCGGGGTATTCAGAATTATAATAGTGTCTCTTTGTCCTAAACAGGAAAAAAAAAGTTTAAAAAAACCAAAGTTTAACCAAAGTGATAGAGATCAGATGAATTTTAACATTTTCAACAGTTAAGTTCAGGGTGTAGAAATGACAGGGTATGAGGAATGTCTTTCTGTGTTACTGGTGTACATATTATGTGTGTTAAACTGTGAAAAGCTTGTCCTTTTAGAAAACTTTGCCGTCCTGGCATTGTCCCAAAAAGGCAATAAAGGGGCTAGAGTTACAAGTGAGAAAGACTGTGTGTGTGTGTCATACTGAGTGGCTCTTTGTGCAACGTGGGGGAAAAAGGCATGCCGAGTGTTGAAGATGGGACTGAGAGGTTTTAACAACGACATCAAGGAAGGCTGAGCAAAGAGAGAGAGAGAGAGAGAGAGAAGGGGATGTGAGAGAAAGACGCCCAGTGGACCAGCACTCTGTTAATCAGGCAGTTAGAGGCCTGGGACAGGGGGACAAGAAGGAGTGACTGGAGGAGATGTCAGTAGCTGGCTCTTAACACAGAGTCCCACTGTCCAAAGGCAGCTGACATGAACAGTCATCTCTCTCTCTCTCTCTCTCTCTCTCTCTCTCTCTCTCTCTCTCTTCTCTGTGTTACTGTATCAATCCTTTTATCTCTCTCTCTCTCCCTCCTCTTATTGTACTTGCAGGCTTTTGTAGTTGTGCTGAGTCCTATTTAAAGATAACAGTGATTAATTACATGTCTTCACATACCACAAAGGAGAGCAAGTATGAAAAACACACACACACACACACACATACAGAGACTACAGCTATGACAGCGTGATTGGAAGAGGAACAGAAAACTGGAGCGCTCCAGGAGAGGGAGAGTGTGTGGAAGCATCAGGGGAAATACAGAGTGAGAGTGAGAAAGAGATGTTCGGTATCTATGTCAGTGAGCGCTGGAGATCAATAACAGTCACAGAGACAGCGACGGGAAGTGTGTCATTCGGTCACCGTGTCACATCGTTAACATCTTCCCTTGTGTTTTCTCTTCCTCTCTGTCTGTTGTTCTCTCTCTCTCTCTCTCTCTCTTTATATATTTATATTTTTCTATCTTTGCAGGCACTCAGCGATTTTTGCTTTGACCCAAATGCATTTGTTCTCAACTCTACACACTTTAATGCCGGGACAAGTACAGGTGCTATGCTCTGTCACCACTTTCTTTCACTCTCTATCACACATTTTACATTTTTACAATGCTTATGTGGCCTTTCCACTGACACAAGTGCTATTTTACATAACTAACGATGAGCCTGCACTTGAATTTTTTGCCCTAGAAATGAAACATTTAGGCTCCTTTAGTTTTTCAAATAAAGGCTTGCAGAAAGAAAAAGCAAACGGTTTCCTTTTTGGGTCCAGCCACAATGTCAAAACTGTAAGATATCTGAATCACTGAGGTGACATTTTGTACCCACAGTTGTAGATCCAGTATGAAAACATCCCCCACACACACATATACACACATACACGCCTTAACAGATGTCTCTGTCACCAGAAATCCTGGATTACTACTTGACCTGCAGCAGAAAAATGACCAGCCCCTTCCAGCAGGTAGCCGCTCTATTACAGTACAGCTGATGTTGACTTATCGAGATGCTATAATAGAAGGACTGAAGGGTCGAACCTTTTGAGTCTATGAACTTTACATTTTACCATAAAGTAGATCTTTCAGGAATCATGAGCACATTTTGTTATTGTATTTGTACATATATATATATATATTTTTTTTTTCCATATCACATATTGGTACAGTAAATATTTGACACCTATTGAAGCCATGTGGTGTAAAAAGAAGAGGGAAGTCAATATGCACCAAACTCACTCTCTCTCTCACTCATCATCTATACTGCTTTATCCTGGATACAGGGCCGAGGGGGGGCCTGGAGCCCGTCCCAAGGCGCGGTACACACTGGACAGAGCGCCAATCCATCACAGCACATATAAACACATACAATTTGGGAACGCCAGTTAGCCTAATCTGCATGTCTTTGCACAGAGGAGAACATGCAAACTCCATGCACAGACCCGTGAATCGAACCCGGAGCTTTGAGGTGCGAGGCAACAGTGCTAATCAATAAGCCACTGTATGCACCAAACTGAGAATATAGGTGTGAACCAAGATTTCCAAGATCATTACACCTCTGCTACACATTACAGGATGAGATGTAGGGGTTATAGCAATGCCAGTTTTTTGCTTCATCAAAGAAAATGCACTAAAAACCTGAATTCCTTATTGCATGTCTTTTTATACGCCGATCAGCCATAACATTATGACCACTGACAGGTGACATGAGTAACATTGATCACCAACTATACTGTACATCAAAAAACTGGTGACAATATCATGGACGCTCAAGGCTCAGCCGTGCCCACAGGGACCAAAGTCTGGTCCGATCCAATAGAAAAGCCAATGTAGCACAAATTGTTGAAAAACATTAATATTGGAGGTGATAGAAAGACACCAGAACACCCACTATATCACAGTATGCTGTATTTGGGGTTTCGAATGCAAAAAGGACAAGGTGGTTGACCCGGCTTCCAAATTCCCCAGTGTGTTTGTGGGATGCACTGGACAAACAAGTCTGATCCATGGAGGTCCAAACCACACCCTACAGCATCTAACGGATCTGCTGCTAACATCCTGGTGCCAGACACCACAGCACACACCCAGAGGTCTTGTGGAGTCATGCGGCCAGGGGCCAGAGCTGCCCAGGTGGCACAAAGGAAACCTGCACAATATCAGACTTATTGTTTTGCGTTGTAAGGTTGTGGCTGATTGGTGTATATTAATGCTTATTTATTTTTTTATAAAAAGAGACATAATGTAAATTAATGGAGAAAATTCTTTTTTTTCTTATTAAATATTACAGTAGTTTCAGGCACACCATTGCTTAAACTGAATGTGTATAAGCATTTGTATTTCATATAAAAAATGAAAAGCTAGCTTCAGAAAATGCGTATCGTTAATAATCGATATAATAATGTATAAATACATACAGGCCGGTGGACAGGTCCTGTGTCTCAGCAGTATAAATAAAGCACTGTATTATTTTTGTCTGCTACGGTTGTGGACCAGATTGTTTTTCTATGACTCTAACCATGTGTGTGTGTGTGTGTGTGTGTGTGTGTGTGTGTATGCATTTGTGTTAAACTGGCTGTAGCTGCTGACCCAGTCCCAAAGAGCTTTGTCTAGCATTCACTCCCACCTCTTCACTTTAGAGAGAGATGCTCTCCCACGCTTCCCCAAAGCAGACGTGAGTGAACATGTGCCACTTAAATCGCCACATCACTACAAATCGCTGTCCTGAAATCTGAAATCAGAAAGCAAGCATGGAACCAAAGCGTGAGAAAATGGCCGCTGTCTGTAACTGCGTACTTCTTTTCTCTTGTAGAAGCCGCTGAGGGAGGTGCAGCAGATGCTGAACTCTACCGAGGGAAATTTCCACCAGCTGGTGGCGCTGCTCAACTGCCGAAGCCTCAACAAGGTAACCATAGCAACCTGCCTTTCCCCAAGATTACTTTGACATAAAATGCATTTTAGATGAAAGCCTCATGCATCTTGATTTAGCTTGCTGTCTTTCTCTTTCTCGGTGTCTTTGTCTTTCAGGACTATATTGACTCTCTGAAAGGCCTGTGCTATGATGGGATGGAGGGATTGCTCTATCTCTCACTGTACTCGTTCCTCTCAGCTCTGGCTTTCACAGCCATCCTCTGCTCCCTTCCTGGAGCCTGGAGGAGCTTTTCCAGGTAACATGACATGTTTTTGTAAAAGCGTTATTTGTGATAAATGTGTTAAGTGATGCAGCGTTACTTTGGGCTAATCTTCAGCTGGGTTCAGAAGTGATGTAGTGTATATATATATATATAGACATTCAGATACAGAATAAACCTATAATTTACAACTATATATATATATATATATATAGTTGTAAATTAAAGCACGAAGAATAACAAAATGTCAGTATGATACTGAACACTTTACATTAACAACTAGAACACATTGATTTGAACAAGTATGTACAGTATACACTCACTGGTCACTATAATAGGAACATCTAATTCATGCATTTATCCAATCAGCCAGTCACAGTGCAAAGAATAAAAAATAATGCAGATAAAGGTGAAGAGCTACTTGTTAGGTGCCAGGTAGGCTGGGTCAAATATTTTAGAAACTGTTGATTTTCTGGGACTTTAACACACAAGTGTGTCCACAGTTTACACAGAATGTTGCAAAAAAAAAAAACGTTCAATGAAGGTACAGTGGGGAAACCTCTAAGGAGTATGACCAGGCTGACAGGAAGGACATAGAAACTCAAATAAACACCCTTTACAACCATGGTGAGCAAAAACGCATTTCAGAACACACAACATGTTGAATATTAAGGTGGAGGCACTACAATAGCAGAAGGCACTGGATCACCCAAAACTGAACAGGTGAAGTGTGGAAAAAAACATTGCCTGGTCTGATGCAGATGGTACAGTCAGAATTTGTTATCGCCAGAATGAATTTATGGAGCCCATAGAACACATTGGGAGTATGATAAAAATGATCCATGTTAACACGGATCCTGAATCCATGCCACAAACCTGAGGCTTTTATGAGTCAAAGGTAGGTTCTACTTATTATTAATAGTATATTATTAATATAATAGTGTTGTGTTCCTAATAAAGTGGCCACTGTGGGTATATGTAACCAGATGTGGAAAAACGAATGCTTTTAATTTTTCTTGGTTCTGTAGACTGTATAGGAATCCATAAATGTGTGGGACTCTTTTCCCATGCTTATAAAAGATAGATTAATGCATTCAACTCTGAATGACCTGTTTATGCATAATCGGAAGCATTAAATGCGTAGTTTGTGCAGTTCCTTCCAGTATGTCTAGGAATCCATTTGTTTTTTGAGCATTATGTTGCACTCATTATGCTACATGCTGTCTTTGTGTACTGTGACTCATGTCTTTCTCCCATCTCCCCGATTCACGGCGCAGAGACTCAGACGACTATGACGACTCGGACAGCGAGAGCGAGGACCCCTTCACTTCCCATCAGGCACGTAGACAGACGGCCAGGGGGTCCCAGCGTGGGGCCTTGCCCCCCTTCTATAGTTACCAGGGGGCTGGCTGGACATCCCCCTTTTCTAGTGCACCTCCGTTGCCGTGAGTAACACATGCACAGACACACAGACAGACAGACAGAATGAGCCAGCGGATCACAACGTGTACATTCATACACCTTAGAATGCACTGCTTTATGCAGTGCGAGTTTAATACATGTACGTAGAATCATATCTGTAGAATTCATGTCATTTAGTTTTAGAGAGGTGAAGAAACTAGTGTAGAATTTAGTAGATGCTAAGCAGCTTTTTGATCGATGGTCGAGCGCTATGCACATCAACACGTCAGCATGTTAATAGTCTAGACTCCGTTCAACGATTTAAGAACATATAGCGTGTAGACAGATGTACTGACAATCACAGGCATACTGTATATGTGTTCATCACTGACAATCGCAAACATACAGTATTTGGACAGTTTGACAGCAAAATGAGATAACTCCAATTGTTACAGCTTCGGCTAAAACATTCCTATTTTCAAACGGAGCAAGAAGTTTTGCACACTGGTAGAGAATATTTTGTTCTTTTTTTGTGAGTCAGAAGGGTGTTAAGAAGCACAAATGCCAAAATATTAAGCTAAAATTGTTTGGATTATATAAGTGTGAATTCTGTGTGATTTTGCAAAAAAAAAAAAAAAAAAAAGCTATAATTTCACCTCCCACAGTTTTTTTCACAACGGATAAATCTGCCTGCAGTTGTATTTGTGGTTATTTAAGTATGCAGATTACTATCAATAATATGTTGATTGAGTTTTAATTAAAGAAATAATAAAATTAAATTTAAAAAATCAGCTTTGATTCTGATTTTGCATCGAGACAAATCGAAGCAAATTAGATAAGGGGAAAAATGCTTTTTTAGCATAAGTTTTGTTAAAACTTTTTTAAATACAAAGATGGGTGAAGATCGTGAAAAGCATAATAAACGATACAAAACTTTAGTTTACAGCAACATCAGCATCTTCCTCTACCTGTTTCAGTATCATTGTACAGGTATACAATGTTTAACGTGCATCAACCAACTGCATATATATCTGTGGTCATTAAGGTTATAACAGAATTCAGAAACCCCAATACGGAAAAGAGTAGAGAACAAAAGGAAACGCAATGAACCCAGCAGCTTCCCACGCACAGTAAGTGCATCGTATGTCTCTTGTACACAAAGTTTGCACATCTTTAGAATACTGTAACCTTATATTAATATCTCTGCTAAATGCAAAATTATTATTAATTTTAAATTTACAATTGTTACATTTTTAAATTTCAAATTATTAAATTTTAGCTCCTGGATGCAAAAAAACAAAACAAAAAAAAAAACAGTGCTACTAATAGGAGCAAGGGAGGAAAAAAGAGATGTATGATTCGAAAGTCAACAGTACCTTTACCACAGGGATTATCGCTTTGTTAACATGGTGTCCACATAAAATCTAAATTGCAATAGCAGTAGCAGAGATTTATCACTTGACTCCAACATTCTCGAAAATTCCATTTAGTTCACTCCCAACAACCACTGGTTTTCCCAGCTCGTGGTTTTGTTTTACTGATCATGTGAAAGAAAGATGGAATGCGAGTGACTTGTTAGAATGTGGGTTTTGTCTAAAAAAAAAAATCTTTTTTCTACAACAAAGTTATATAGTGGTTTTTGAAATTGAATGTTTCTCTATAGACAATCTTGTGTGCCAGAGAATCATGTGCAAAAACGAGTATCACATTTTGTTGTCAAACTGTTAATTCTTTTACCGCTGACAATCAAAAACCTCCAGTCCTGTGCAAATGCCTTAGTACCCTATATTATCTAGTACCCTATATTTCTATAGAGATTCACAGAAAATCTGTGAAAAAAACAGTTCGGAAAAAAAAAGTAATTTCATTTGTTTTTTCTTTTGTATATCATGGATGATAATTCTTGTTAAAGATAATACATTCTTCAGATTGTGCTGAGTTCCTATAAAGAAAGCCCTACCTGCTAGATGATTTCCAGGCAGAATATATGCTGTTTTAATCTTGAAGGCAGTTGATCAGAGGTGTAACCCACAATATAATAATTAATAAGAATCTTTTCATTAATTTATTATCTTTACAGTTTTGGCTAAGACTTTTGCACAGTACTATACTTTTGCCCCAATCTACATAGACAGATATAGATAGCTGCAAATGTCCCTAAAGACACACACACACACACACACACACACACACACACACACACACACACACACATACAGACAGACACACAGACAGGTGGACAAGTTACAGTGCAGCTTAGTCAAATGAACAGACACAAGGCCAGAGGTCTGTCTGTCTGTGTGTCTGTCTATCAGTCTGTCGATCTTTTGAAGACAGACAGTAATCCACCTGAGGCGATCAGACTGAATGTTTTTAGGTAAAATTCCACCCTCTCCAGTACTTTCTCCCAAATCAAATTTGCGCTTCCACAATCCGCCCTCCCATCTCTCACACTCTCTCTTATTATGCTTGGCTACGCTGCTTTCGCACGATTTGTGTTTTGCTCGGGCTGCGGTTATTTTATGTGCATTTATGTTCTTAGGAGAGCTTGCGAGTAGATAATATTGTGCCAAAATAAGATCATTCCTAACCTGTACATTTTAGAGCCCTCTGCACTACTCTCATGCGCTCCCTGTTGCCCTAAGCTACCACCCTGCTTCTTTTCCGCCAGAACCCTCATAAACAGATTATTGTTATGAATAAGGTCTTATATAAGATATGTGTTCATCTCTTTAACTCTCCTCCACCCTTTCTCTCTCTTTATCCATCCTTGGTCCTGTTTTGTTTGTCCTTTACTTTTCTCTGTATGTGGCATGTCCCCTTCTCTGTGTCCCTTCCTGCCACTCCTCCCTCTTTCCTTGCTTTTTGTCCTTCTTTCTGTGTCTCTATGCAGGACTCCAAACACTTCCTCCAATGGCAACCCTGGTTATGAGAGCCTGCCTCTGAGTGACAGGCAGTCCCCACCCCCCTCTGTGAGTTCCCCTGTCTGTGTGCCATCATCATGATTCATGGCATTCCCATTGTTTTTTTTGTTTTAAATCTCTGCCAGATTTTAGGACTGTGGTGGTGAAACGACAGTATTTTTTGAAATTGGCACAAATTGTGTTCGATAGGTTTTGTCCTGGTGGTATATGTATTCAACGTCCCAGTTGAAATCTATAATGTTATATATGAAACCTTTTTCTATATATTAACAGATCAAATGTGAAAAATGACATAATTGTTCATTTTGAACACTGATTTCTGGTATGTTTTTATTTCTCCGGCCTCTTTCAGTAAAACAATACATACAAAATGAATTGAATGAATTTTATTATGATTTAGCCATGAGTTCCAACAAGGCATTACAGGCCCTATTTTCGTGATCAAGGCATGAGATCATAGTGTTGTATTGTACCATCTCTGTATTTACAGTATGCGAGCACCCGAATGTGAGAATTTGGTTACAGATTTCATATACGTTTTAGTTGATGAAATAATCAGTAGCCTGCGTATCTTACGGCAAACGGACTTTCTCACCGGGTTGTCACTTGATGTTATGTTGATTATTGTTCTAGTAGTGTAATTATCTCTTGGAGACTTGGATTTCAGTGTACAAGCTTTTATTTGAAATTCCAACCATCTAAAGTCGGGCGAATGCTGCACTCAAAATGTAAAACATACTTAAATAGGCTCTAGACAGAATGACGTCGAGGACATCCAGCAGAATGTCTTCAGCAAATAATTCACTATCTACTCACTCAGTCACTCACTCTCTATATTGCTTATCCTGTTCGGGTCTCTGGAGCCCTGGAGCCTATCTCAGGGGACTCGAGGCACGAGGTGGGGAACACCTTGGACAGGGTGCCAGTCCATTGCATGGCACACACTCTCACTCACAGCCTATCCCAGAAAACACCCCTGGACAGGGTGCAAATCCATCGCAACACACACTCACATGCTCATTCACACACTACGGGCAATTTGGAAACACCAATAGGTTTACTCTGCATGTCTTTGAACTGTTGGAGGAAACCCACCAAGCACGGGGAGAACTCAAACACACATTCAAACTCCATACACACACATTCTCTTTGAGGTGGGAATTGAAACCTCGACCCTGGAGGTGCGAGGCCACAGTGCTAACCACTATACCACTGTGTTGCCTAGTTCATTATTTAATGACATAAAGATTTTGATCATATGAGGGTGAGTCAAAAATTATTTGAACTCTGTAGAATTTATTTTGATTAACTTTTAGAAAAAATCAAATACATAATGTTTCGACATAATCTCCTTGCCTTTCAATACATTTTGTTCATCTGTCATCAAGCTTTCATATTCCCTCATTTAAAAAATGTATGCACCGCTGTCTTCGCTTCTTCATCAGAAGTGAATCTTCATCCTCGTACAGCTGCTTTCAGGAGACTAAACAAGTGAAAGTCTGATGGAGCAAGATCAGGATTATAGGGAGGATGCTTTAACACTTCAAAACAAAATTTTTGCAGTGTGTCGACAGTGTGAGCTAAAGTGTGCCGCATGTGCAAGATCACATAACCCTTGGATAGCAGTACTCTGCGTTTAATCCAAAGTTTAGGCTTCAACTCTTCAATAAGCATCTCACCGTGATCCTCACTAATGAGGATGGTTAATTGTTGAACCTTTTTCCTGATAATGTTCTAATACTCCCCCTTGAGAATTCCAGAAAACTGTAAGGATAAATTTCCCAGCTGATGGATGACGACATTTGAACTTTTTCTTGTTTGGCAATTGAGGATGTTTCCGGTCCATACCCTACCGTTTACTCTCAGGCTCGTAGTGATGAATCCACATCTCGTCCCCAATACTAATTCTCTTTAAGAAACTCTCGCCTTCCATCGAGTATCGGTGCAAATTTTGTTTACAGATTTCCAAATGCTGACTTGTTTCGGCACCAGGTATACACAATAATTGCCGACTGCTCTTCTTTCATCCAAATCACAAGTGGACCATCCCTTTTTGCTCACACTGTAGTTACAAATGAACTGCAGCAACATGTTCACACCAGCACAGCAGTGGCTGGGGAGAAAGTAGCCTTGAACGGAAAGCACTGATAAGGCCAACAGAAGTTTTTATATAATCGGAATGCGGATAATTTTTGACTCACCCTCATATATCTCGTATATGGTTTTGAAGTTATCTTTTGGGAGCATAAAAAAAAAAAACATAATGCGAAAGTATAAGGTCAGGTGACACAGTTCAGCAAAGGCAAATAAAACTGATATCGGTGTCCAAACAACACTGATATAGTATAATAAGTGTAATAAGCATAATTTTTTAGTACTGTAGCATAATTGTATCCAGACGAATTTGCATGGAGGTTTACATGTCAACTACAGAAAGGACAGTTTTGCCATTGTATCTGTTAAGACAGGACCTCAGAAGGATAAAATATTAAAAATACATAAATAAATAACTAATTAAACAATGCATTGGTGGATTCTGAATGTTTTAGTCCTCCCCGCTGCTCCCTTCATTCACAATCATGAAAGTAGCTACAGAAGACAAATGCAGATTGGCTTGTGGACAGTGAAAATAGCAACACTGAGGCGTTAACAAGCAAAGCCCTCTTGCACTGACACGAAAATAAAGGCCTACAAGTATAATTTCCTTTTATACAGTTTGCAACTTTGATTGTTCATTCATTGCGTACTGACATTTGCTTTTATTCTTGTCTTTTCTCCTGTCTGTCATCCGTCTCCTCCTGGATCTGTCTGTCTGTGTGGCGCCATGTCTGTCCAATCCCATTGTGGTCATGTGAAAGTACAGTACTCTCCCAGCATGCTGACAGGCTATACGGGTAGTCAATCACGCCCCAACCCTGCCCATTCAAGGAACTTGTACTCGCGCTAATTTGTATGTATAGTGTTTTAAAAAAAAAAGATATATAAATATAGGAATTATTTAGTTTTAATATGGATGGACACTTTACTGAGAGACTAATTTGAAAGACATTGGAATGCTAGGTGTGTAAAAACACTATGGAACGTCAGGACCATTGAGATTTGGAAGAAAGAACAAGAAGGAAAGTTAAAAAATCCGAGTCGTGTTTACTCGAAACAGGAAATGGTATTGACGTTACCAGACTGATGTTACTTTATTACTCTATTTTTAAATGTATTACTACTTTGTTTGGAAGTTTTTATATTGTATACTAAGTCACATGAGAATAATGGCACAATTTTCTGTATGACCTTACAGCTTAATGCACACTTAATTTCTTTTTTTTTTTGGTTATTTTTGAAATATTTCACTGTACCTTTTTATAGATGGAAATTGTGTATTACCTTGTACACCCTCTAATACTATATAATATACAATATTACTATATGAAATAAATATACTGTATACTGTATATTGCATTGTAAATGATGTTTGAGTGTTAATGCACATTGATGCTTAAAGTATGGAAATGACAACAATAAAAAAAGAGAGCTATGTTTTTTTCTAGTCTCTCAGCTGGCTACAGTGTGGAAATAAGTTTCCTGACAGAAATGCAGCCAAACAAGCTCTGCCACTGACTGCAGTGTCGTAGCCATAATGTACACAGCAATAATACTGTAATAACTGATAAAGCACACATCTGCAAATTAGGGTTCATGTTCTGAAAACAATATATCTGTACTTTACAGCATAACAATGATTTAAAAAATATTATTTCTAAGGAGGTTATTTCCTAATAAGTGAATATAAAGTATATTATATATAAATATGTACGTTATTAATAACAAATGTTTAAATTATACATAGTTTGTCTATCTTATGTAATAATAATAATAATATTACCATAGAAATTATTCTGTAGTACAAATGCACAAATCTGTGCAAATGTGCCTATTTTTACATTTATGTTTTTGCAACTTTTTTTTTTTTAGAAATATTATGCAGATTGAGAAATTAAAATTTTAATGATCTGCAATATTATTATTATTATTATTATTATTAAAATTTTTTGATAATGTCAGTCCAAAACAAACAACGTAACCCTCAAGTTTTTGTAACATCAGAAGTTATAGTGGAAATTTGTAATCACAAAGATTTGTGAAAGATAAACGTGCCGACTGATTCAAGTGTATCCACCCTAATTTGCAGGATTGTTCTCTCACTTGAAACAAGTAAGAACAAACAATGTGTGTTATGTTTGTGTGTGGGTGATTCAGGGTCCTCACGAGATGTTCTGTGTGTATGTATGTATACACATATAAATATACTCAATTTGCCATTGCATTAATCCTGCCATTTCCTATCCTACACTTATTAATCCAGTAGCCCTGTGTTTCTATGGTTTTAATGCTCCTTTGAATGGCCTACTTTTTCACTACTGAGACTAAATATAAATAAAATAAATCTACTGAAAATGAAATAACCAGACTCTTGTGTTTTTTGTCTTGTTTTATTTGTGGCATGCCATAGAAAAGAATACAATGCTTTACACTATGTTTTTGTGCAATTCTCATATCACTACTCATTGGTTAACGATTGGTTACCTACCAAAACCATTGCCATTTGAGTTCTGTTATGGGAATCTGTTTTATATTAATGAAACTTTAAAAGGCATTTTCTACCATAAAAACGACTTACTAAATAATGTAACACACATGGTACCCTAAAAATCAGCTAGATTGTTACTGTAGGTATTTCATAGATATACTATATATTACGTGCTTACTGGATATTTCATTATGATTTAGCATTTTTGAAGCCAAAGTGGATGAGGGTACATGATCGATGATACAAGCACCACAGAAGGAATCTTGCATTAAATTTAGAGCTTGGAACTTTCTCCACTTTGACCAGAAAAAAAATGAAACATCCCATCAATTCTACTTGGTTAAGTCAAGTCAAGGTGGTCTTCTCAACTCAGAGATCATTTGAGTCCAACAAGAAACATCAAATCTACATGGCTGCACACAATGTCAGTAATAAACGTTAAATAAAAGTTCTTAATCTTAAAATGAGTATTTGCTTTTAAAACATAAAATTTAAAAGCAGACTCATTAAATCTATATCACTGACTGGAGAATATACAAGGGGCGTTCAAATCAGCCGTACAGTCCTGACTTCGCTCCAAGCCATTTCCACATTTGGGCCATTAAAGGAGTTCCTGGTAGGCCAGCGTTTCAGATAGGTAGTCCGATCATAGCTCTGGAGTACTGATAAAACTCTACCTTGATGGTATCCTAACACTAAGTGCATTAGTGTAGCAGGGGATTACATTGACAAATAAACGCCGTTTTTACTCTCATAACTGTTCTGTTATTCTGCACAATCAAACTCCCTGCTTAAAATCCCCCTCCTACATCACTCATCACAGTTAGCTGCCTAGTTTGATGTTTAAGAAAACGGAGGTGTTCATGAATGTTTACCATTTTATAGCATGAATGTACAGAGGTTAAAAATAAAATCATTCTGAACAGTGAATTCCCACTCCTCAGGTTAGTCAAATGGAGCAGAAGTGACCGCTCCCCACGCTCAGAAGAATCACTGGGTGAACCAACTAGTGGGTGGCATTCGGCAATGAATTAATTTAGGTGTAGCTGAGGTAGAAACCCCCAGGCACAATATAAAAAGCATGCTTTTGAGGTCTTTTAGTAGCAGGATTATGTTTTGTGGTCGTATGCCTCTCCAGAATGAGCCCTTGCTTGCATATACAGTACAGTATACCACGCCATTGGGAACTGTTCATGGGAATACTTTTTCTTCCCAGGTTTGACAAGCTGTTATGAGAATTGCCATATCATGCCCCACCCTGTAATCAATATTCTAAATGCATAGCAGAAAATACCACAAGAGAAAATGGAATTCAAAATTCCTCTTTTGCTCTGCAGTTGAACAGCATGTGTAACTGTTAATAGGTTCTTCTATTAATAGGGATTAATAGGGATTAATAAAGTTCTTTGAATCTTGAATCTCATTTGGGATGGCAATGACACCATAAATGGAGGGGACCATGTTGAGCTGCTGGTGGTGGCAAGAGTCAGAGAACAATCCTGTCATTCACTTGGTCCACCCACACCCTCAACAGTCACATGAGAGAAGGCATATTTTGGAATGATTCCATTGGCTGTCTCATGACAGTCTGGAATTTAAGCTGGAGTTGAGACACCTACTGGCAGATCTGCCATCAACTTCACGCTTGACTTTCTCAAAGTGCCGTTCAGGTTAAGTGGAATGAACCTGGCCGGGCCGCTGCTTGAGACCACAAGCACACATCCATTAGTAGTGGATTACGTTATGCATTATACAGAGACAGAAGCCCCACGCAAAGCTGCAATTAAAGCTATTGCAGTGGAACTGTTGCTCTTCTTTAGAGGCCTTGAGATCTGTAAGGCCCCGTCAAAGACCAGGAATGCGTCTATCATGTTGTCTCTAATTTCCTATCACACGGTCACCACGTCCTTTGAGAACGAACTGAGTTGTTACTATGTCTGATGGATCACACCACACTGTTACCAGGCACTTATCACATGCTTGCTACCTTGTCATTGTGTCCGGCGGGTTGGTATAAATACCGCAACATGCACAGTGCTTTTCATCACGAGGTGATAGTATAAGGAATTGGTTCCAGTTTCTCTGAAAGTGACAAAGACGTCCTGATAACCTGCTGCATGTGTGTCGTAAACATTGTAAACACCGGAAGAACGTAATATGAGCTTAATGCGGTCTTCTACAACGTGGTATGGACCTACTATGGTCACACCACGAACCTAAAGAGGTCGTTGTGGGAACTCTATTGATGTAGCAACAACACAGTGACATCCCAATGACAAATCAGTCAAAACGCAATCCAGTCTTTACCATCTACAAAATCCTTGTGTGATGGGGATTGAGAAATTTTGACAGACCAAGGAGAGTCTTTATTGCTCTGCTTGTGACAGAACTGTGTTTACTTTTTAGGTATGCTACATGCAAGACTTGAAATTTTCATCTTACATAACAATTCTTGAGTGATGGTCTTTACCCCTACTGTGCCTAATGTTCCTGATGAGGGAGCAAGGCTCACACATCATCACAGAATAGCTGGGTTCAGTGACAATCTTTGTCATTCAGCCACACCACTGAAGAACACAAAACTGACTGTGTGTCATGCTCCACTGGTGCAAAACCTGGATTCATTCCTTAACAACTACACCACTATTTATTTATTTTTTTTTTCCGTTTTCCTTTATGGTGCTATCCCTCAAGTATGTCACCAAGGATCTGGGTTGCCTGTAGGTGCTTGTTCAGTCCCTTGGTATTTCAAGACTGGGCTACTGCAACTCACTTCTGGCAGGTCTGCCCCGGTTCACCATTTCTTCTCCCACACCACCCCACTTCTCCTCTCTCTGCACTGGCTTCCTGTAGCTGCCCGCATCAAATTCAAAACCCTGATGCTTGCCTACAAAGCCAAAAACGGCCCAGCACCCACCTACATCTCAGCTCTAGTCACACCTCGCACTGCACCATGTTCCCTCCAACACTGCTCGGCTGGTCCCACCATCTCTCAGGGCTCAAGGAAGATGTGCATCTAGACTCTTTTATGCCCCTGGCAATCTTTAAATGACGAGTTAAGACGTATCTGTTTCTCCAGTACTTGGGCTAAACCCCCCCAAAAAAAACAAAAAAACTTCCCAACAATGTTTGATTGATTACTTTTAGTGCTTAGTTAGTAACCTAGTGTAAGGATCTATCCAATGATGGAAACTACAAACCACTTCAGTAAGTCGCTCTGGATAAGAGCATCTGACAAATGCCTAAATGTAAATTTCTTGACAGATGCCTTCTTCGAGGACTTAACAATGAGTTTGTGTCTTAACGGTTTTGGTTGATTGCTAAGTACCCAGATATTGATTTTGTGCTGACGTTTCTGTATTTGACAAGACTTGCAATTTCTGACCTCTTACCAGGAAAAAAACTAATAAAATGTGCTGTTAATTCTGAAATCCAACACTGCGGGGAAACACAAAATGGAAAGCTCATACTTTTAAAGTAGGAGCCATAGCCTATTGGTATCATCTGATAACTTTTACCTGGAGTTTCTTTTTTTCAACAATTCTAAAATGCTAGCAGAAGCAAAGACAACAACAAAAAAAATGTAAATATCTATGGACTTTATATCTATAATGCAAACTCTGTACAGACTGAGGGAACAGAATTTTTTTTTAAACAACAGTCACTTTATTAGTGTAATATTTCATTCCATGTTTATGTGAACAAACTGAAAAAAAAAAAAAAAACATAAGGAGAAAATGTTCCCCAAAATATGCAGAGGTGGATGAACAGAAACGACTTTCAACTTTAATTATATTTACAAAGACTGTGTTGTAGTATTTCTGTGCATAGTTAGATACACACCTTCATCAACCTCAGCAGTGCAGTGCATAGATGCAGAATAAATAACACTAAAAGGTTATTTTTTAAAACTCAAAAACTTATCCTGAGTGAAATGAAAAGAGTGGAGAAAAAAAAAAAAGGCAGGTGATGCAGCTGTAGAAGTCTGTACTACATACAGCTATCCCGGCTCAAACATTGATTATAAAAAACAAACACGTCCATTACAGCAGCAATGTCGTCCCTTATATTAACCATTCGATCAGACTTCTCTGTGTGTAGGTTTGACCATCTGGGATTGCTGTCTTCTTCTTTGGTAGTGCTGCTCCACTCAGGACCATACTGTTTAAAAGATTTAAAAAAAAAAAAAAAAAAAAAAAACTTTTTGCATCGTGGATGAACCGTCTGAGTGAACTTCCTGTCCTGAGGTTTCAGTTCTCACAGCCATCTGTAATAAGCCATGTTCCATCCTCCTCCACTTCTCTTTGGACTACAAGAAGCATTTCGACAACATCCTGAGACAACTGCTCACTGAGAAATGACCTGGAGGCATAGACATGGATAGATGGACATTTGTGCACAATACAATAATTATAGAAGCTGATATAGATATGCACTACTACACTGAGGTTTACACTGAGTTTCACTGTAAATCACCATTATTACCATAGACAAATAAAAATTATATAGAATATCAGGTAAATATGGAATCCTATTCCACATCCTTGTGGAATATTTGAGAATCCATTATAGATCCTAATAGGGCTTTAAATGAAAATAATAGTAAAGGCAAGAGTAACAAGAGGGTAAATCTACAGATTTCACTGGTAGACCATTTTTTTATTAACTGCACATACACTGCCTTGCCAAAAAAATGTCACTGTTTCAGAAGAGTCAAATCATTGACCTGCATCAAGCAAAGAAAACAACCAAGGAGATTGCTGAAATGACTGGAATTGGAATAAGAAATGTCCAAAGCATGGAATGATGATCAATTTCATGGAACATGTGTGGTCCAAAAAACGGTTGCATCATAAAAAATATATATATATTTTTTTGAAATCAGTAGAAATTATAGCTATGTTTAAAAGTAAAGGTAAGAGCATTTCCACATGTATAATACAATGAGAACGCTCAAAAAAAAGCCTCAGTTTGTTATGGAGCATAAAGACTTGACTTGCAGGAGTTTAGACTAAGCCTATTTCAGAGTGATGGGTAAGAAGTGATGCGCTCATCCTCCATAATGATCACTGTACAAGCCTCCGGAAGAAGTTTTATGATCTGAGGTTGCTTCAGTTGGTCAAGTCTACACTCAGCAATATTATGTGGCAATAAAATGAAATCAATTGATGACCTGAATGTACTGAACGACCAAGTTATCACATCAATAGAGTTTTCCTTCCTTGATGGCACAGGCATATTCCAGGACTCAATTTATCAAAGAGTGGTTCTGGGAGCAAGAGGAATCATTTCTGCACATTAATTGACTACTACATTGTGCACCGTAAACAACGGCAAAGGCAGTCGAACAGAAAAGTATGCGCCTATATTTGACCAGGGAGGGTATATCATCCTGGGCACAGTGACAAAATTTTCTACATTTTGCCTCTGTACATTGCTCCTTAATTAATCATAAAGTAACTAAAAACAGACCACAAAAAAAATGGCCATTATACTGTTTATCAATCGTCTGATTGTTTTTGAACCCTTTAAAAACAGATGCACTTTGTAAAAAGTGGCTGTAATTTCTAAACAGTAAATGCAATACTTTTGGTAAGTTAAAAGTTTACACTTCAATTGCATGATTGCTTTATTTCAAATCCATTGTGGATCCATTGATAAATATCACAATTTTGTCACTGTCACAGTGAAATGTACAAGAAAAGAACAGGTGTTATTCAGCAAGAACAAGGCCGTGCACATCACCCTAAACAATGTCATGCACACAGTCACTCCAGGTTCCAGGAATAACAATTGGGCAAAGGCAATATGTTGCAGTTAAACTACCTCATAAGCTCATATGCTTGCTTTCAAACATACAGTTTTTTCACCATTTCTGTTACTACAAGATAGTATTTGATGGTCAAACTCATTTACCTGAGTTCTGTTTCACCTCCTATCCAAACAGGACTCTTAAGCTTAGAGTCCAGGTTGTAGTACTGGCCGTTGACCTGCCGAACTGCTATCCAGTGTCTGCGTCTCAGTGGGAGAGACACGAGTCCCAGCGACACCCGGGATGGGACGTTCAAAATAAAACCTTGCACCTTCTCCAGGCATATGCTCTGCACCGACCTAAGATGAGAAGAAGTGTACAGACACAACAAATGATAATATTTACAGTTTTAATTGTAACCAGATGAGCAGTGGCTGTAGGGGTAGAAAAGTTTATTGTTTTGTGTATTTGATGAACAAACTGACCTACGTTTGTCCCACCACACTGCAGCCAAACCACGACTCTGAAGGGCCGACATAATCACGTTCACGTCATAGTTCCCTGTACCCAGCACAGAGCGGTGCGGGTTCACCATACACTGTGGAGCAAGGCTATTGGAAGGGCATTTAAAAGAAAACATTAAAGATCACATATATTTAAATAAATGTATTTTTGTCTCTTCCTGTACGGTACACCAAGGCAAGGATTGCTGTCAAATGACAAACTGCCAAAATCCATAATGACAATTTCTTGACAATTTTAATACTGTACTTCACAGAAATGGGTTGACATTTTAGCAATGTTATGGTATAGCATAGCAATTTCATTGTTTAATAAGGTTAATAATATATAGCCAGTTTCATTATGACAGCTTCAAACCAGTAGGAAGCGTTTGTATGAAGGCTTTAACCTTTGCATTCTGAATTTCTTCTTCATTTTTGTATTCTTAGCAAATTATTCAATGGTTAAAAAAATTATTATTTGTTGCAGCCCCAGCACATTGAAACTGATCAGCCATAACATTAAAAGCACCTGCATGGGGTGAGATATATTTGGCAGCAAATGAATGGTCAGTTCTCGAAGTTGATGTGCTAAAAGAAGGAAAATGGGCAAGCATACATTTCTGCTAAAAACCTGGGTTAGAGTACCTTCAAAAAGACAGGTCTCCTGGGGTGTTCCCAGTATGTAGTAGTTAGTACTTACCAAAAGTTGTCTGAAGAAGTCCAACTAGTGACAAAGTCATGCGTGTCTAAGGCTTATTAATCTGCATGGGAAGCAAAAGCTATCCTTTTTGGGCCAATTCCACTGAAGATCTACTGTAGTACAATTTATTGAAAAAGTTATTTCTGGTTGGGATAGGAACATGTCAGAAACCACAGTTCATAGCAGCTTGCTGTGTAGGGGGTTGTGTAACCACAGACCGTACAGCGGACCCATGCTGACTTGGGTCTATTGCTGAAAGCTCTTACAATGGGCACATGAATGTCAGAACTGGACCATGTAGCAATGGAAGAAGATGGGTCAGGGTTTGTTTTACACTGTGTGGATGGCTGGGTGTGGCTCCAGGATGTACTACGGGAAGAAGGCGTGCTTGCAAAGACAGTGTGATGATCTAGGCAAAGTTTTACTGAAAACCCCTGGGTCCTGGCATTCATGTGGATGCTACTTTAACATGTAACACATACCAAAAATAGTTGCAGACCAAGTATTCCCTGATGGCAGTGGCCTCTGTCAGTAGGATAATGCACATTGCAAAATCATTTAGGAATGGTTTGAGGAACATGACACAGTATTCTAGGTGTTGACTTGGCCTCCAAATTTCCCAACTCTTTATCTGATTTAGCATCTGTGGGATGTGCTGGACTAACAAGTCTGGTTCATGAATCTCCCACATCGCAAATTAAAGGACTTATAGGTGGTGCTAACACCTTGGTGCCAGATACCACATCACACCTTGAGAGGTCTTGTGGAGTCCACGTCTTGTTGATTTAAAGTTGTTTTGGTGAGGGAAGAGGGACCTAAACAATATCAGGCAGGTGATTTTATTGTTATGGCTGATTGGTGCATTTCCACACAGTACAATATTGTGCAATACTAGTCTTTGATATGTGAACACTACCAGTTATAGCACAGTCTCTAGTGCGTAGTAGATTAAGAAAACTGACCCATGTAATGTTTTGTTATCTATTTGCTGAATTTCAGAAAATATCCAATATTGTACTTTCCTATTCGTAGTTAACATTTTCATGTGAGGGGGGAATATCAAAAATGCTTCATAAGTAATAATAACAATCCAAAACATAATAATAATAATGTTGTTAATATTAACAACAACAACGATGATAATAATAATAATATTAAATTATAGGCTAACCAATCTGTTTAAAGAATCTAATTTAGATGATATCAAAGCAGTTTAGTCTAAGGTATTTATGAATGCAACAGGTGCACATAAACGTAATTAGTGAATAGTTGCAATCACATATGCACGGGAGTAAAACTTTTGAAATAAAATTACTTTAATGAATTTGACCAATTTATTTATTTTCAATAATGAACGAACATCTACTAAACCTAAAAACAAAATGATGTATTGCTATAAATTACATTTTATAAATTACAATGTA
Source organism: Clarias pachynema (assembly GCA_030014365.1). Lineage (NCBI taxonomy): Eukaryota > Metazoa > Chordata > Actinopteri > Siluriformes > Clariidae > Clarias > Clarias pachynema. The sequence goes on along the minus strand of JAQMYL010000033.1, from coordinate 11,549,181 downwards.
TGCAAATGCATTGGCTAGGCCACTTTTAGAGCCTCGGGGGACACTTACACTCTACATCAAATTCCATTTTCTGATTGAAATTACACTAATGCAGCATACGAAATGAAGGCTGGCATTTAAAAAGCTTCTGCTTGGCTGCAGCATGCAGACTTTCACTTATAAGTCATTTGGTGTTTTAGAAACTATAAGTTAGTCTGTATTATAACCTAATTTAAAACCATGCCATCAATTATGGATAAAACATAATTGGTCCTAATGCGTTCTATCAGTAGAAGGTTCATAAATATGTTAAGAAACAGCAAAGACCGCATACATTTAAATAATGAGCCAGTTATATGAATAGTTGGGTTATTAAAAGAATCTGAACTGAGGATTTGCTTGGAATTAATTTTAGAGATAAAAAGATCTGCAGTCTGCACTAGTGATATTTAGGGTTGTTACAGTGTCATGGTGTGTCATGGTAAATGTTTGAGCAAATTAAAATGCAAGTCTTTTTTTTTTTTTTTTAAATCAATTCCCTTACTTCAGTGCAACTGCCCAGAGGTTTAGGCTGGATTTCACGGCTCCCTAATAAACCTCTCTCCAGCAAAATGTTCCTTTTTGTAGGGATGCAGACTGCTCTGAAAACCCTTTAGCCATGCAATCTGCTTCTGTTGTAAACACATTACATTGCTACCTCTTACATCACTCCTACCATGTACAGAATTTTATTACAATGGCTATCAAACATACAAAACAACATGGCTTTGCTGACCAGAATGAAACAAAACTATTATGTATTGTTGCCTATACACTGCGTCACTCACTAAGGGTGTTTTCACTTAGGGCATCATCACATTAGGCACAACCGTGTCCAGAAACGGGTGCTCCCCCACTCCCCTCTGGCATTCACATTAGTTTTGCTCTCCGTGCCGGATCTGCTGGAAAATGTTTGTTCTTAGAATGTTACAGTGTACTGGGGCACAGATCGAATCAAATATGGAAATGAATGCTAATATCATCAATATCAGGCTAATATCATCAGTGGTATTAGGTCTCCTCCGAAATCAGTGTACACATAGCACGCGACAATCTCATCTTCTGACCTACACGCCATAGAGGATAAAGTAGGAAGGACTTGACATCTTTCTCAAAATATCTTAATGTTTAGAATTGTGCAAAGGTTAACAGCCTCGTTCTCTTCTTCGCTTGTGTTTAATGGCAGCTCACAAACCAAGTATGTGCATACTGTATCGGAGAGTGTAAATAAGCACGTGTACCCAAGAACTAAGAGCAAAGGTAAGGGGAGGGGAACAATTGTTCCTGGGCACAGTACAAGTCAATCATGCCTATTGTGAAAATGCCCTATGATTCATCCATCCATGAATTATCTATACGACTTATCTTGTGCAGGCTCATGGGGAGCCTGCCTATCTCTGGGAATTCAGGGTAGAATGCAGGGTATAACCTGGATGGGGTGACAACACAAGCACACACATTCACTACTTTGTGCAATTTGGAAATGCCCATCAACCTACTGTGCATGTCTTTAATCTGTGGGAGAAAACCAGAGTACCCAGAGGAAACCCACCAAGCAGGGGGTGAACATGCAAGCTCTACGCACACATACTAGACCCAGTGGGCAGCTACATTAATGCCATGATCAAACAGAAACAGAATAGGTTAGAAGTCAAAAATAAAGGAATAAAACGTGCTCTGACCGCTTGCAGATGTCGTCGGCAACCTCTTTGGTGAACACTCTCTCCTGCAGCACGTTGTTCAGGGCGTGAATAGCACACAGCTCCAACCTCTGCTTCTCATGAAACACCTCCAACCCACTCATACTCTCACACTTCCACACTGCTGAAATCCAGCTGGAGAGGGGCTACACACACACTACAAACAAACACACTACAAACACACACACACACACACACACACACACAGGTAATATGTAATCATTAATTTACTCCTACAGCAAAAAAATGATCTGATCTTCAAAAACTATCTCGAGTACGTATTGAAGACATCACGTGACCTTCCCTATAAACAAGCATACTGCCCCTACCCCTGGGTAGCTAAGTTGCTAGCTAGTTAGCAGTAGTATCTAGTTTACTTGCCTCTAATCACAGAGTACACTAAAAATAAACACCAGCTTGCCGTGAATCAGATGTAAACTCTTCTACACGACTCAAGAAACAAAATAAATAAACAACTCTACTGTTTCCATGCAACTGGGATGCTGGAGTCTCTTCCGCAAAATGGTGAACCGGAAGCAGCAGCAGTGTTGTTGTTGATAATGATGACGATGATGATGATACTCATGAAAACGCCCCCATGAGGTCGACATGCCAAATCCCAATTACACACCGTGCTAAAGTCCAACAAACAGTTTAGTCAGTAAAATAACAACCAGTATTCAGTAAGTGAAATACGTTAAATTA
>JAQMYL010000033.1:11521600-11538856 GCA_030014365.1 Clarias pachynema | reverse complement strand
TATATATATATAGAATGAGACAGTCCCTTTTCATCTGAAGAAGCATTTGTGCTCTTCCACAATCCTTGTACACCTTTCTTTAATTTTTAATCCAATAATGTGACTTGTTTTAAAAATGTTCTAGTTATAATGCCCCTTAAACGTGTGTAAATTAGAGCTGATTTCTAGCGATGTTGCTCTTGGTGAGGGAATGTCTCATTTTTGTCACTCTTGTATCGCTGCATTTGCGTTCAGTGCACATCCAGCGATGTCCGTTTTGTGGGGGGCCTATGGTTCCCACGAAAGCTCTCTTTTAATGGCTCTGGGCTCTGCTAAGACCATGCATACGGGTAACCTTTTACCATTTTGTGAGGTTCGGTGTGGGCTTAGGGGCAGTTGTCCATTTTAAGTTATTTAAATTAAAAATAAAGTATCTTCTGTTACGTACGTGTTGTGTTGTATACCTTATTTTTTTATGCTGCTGTTACATTTGTTTTCATTTTTATATGAAGTTATTGATTCAGTGACTGACAATAGTACCAGCTGTAATTTGAATTATACAGTTATATTAATGTGTTCTCTAATATCTAATTCATTTAAAATAACTTGTATGGTGGATGGCCTATATAAACAAAGTCTGATCAAAAAGCAGTTAACAAAGCACATAATCATTGATATAGTGAATCACTAAGAAGGCCTTTATTTCATGCTTATGAAATCTTGGGTGTGAATGTTTGGTAAGTAAATATGGCCAAATGGTTTTTGGAAGACCAATCTGGCCATGTTCTGGCCAAATCTGACAAACACATTTGTATGTACACTACCAGTCAAAAGTTTGGTCACACCTTCTAATTCCATGGTTTTTCCTTATTTTTATGTCTTTCTACATTTTAAAACCATGCAGAAGGCATCCAAAACATGTAATTATTTGAACAGTTGATATTGAGATGTGTCTGCTACTTTAACTTTATTAGGCTTTATAACTGCTCTAATCTGAGGTGCTGTTAATTGGTGATTTTTTTTTTTTAGGCTTGTAACTCTAAATGAACAACTCTGCAGCAGAGGTAAATCTTGGTCTTGCTTTCACTGGATAGTCTTCATGAGAGTTTGATGGTGTCACTTGACAAAACTGTTTTTAAATGAACTGACATTTTATTACATAAATCCATGTTTCATAGTTTTGAAAGTAATCCCGTAGTGTTCTAGATTGAAGAGAAGAGTCTAAATTTGTGTCTAGACTTGTTCTATTCGAGATTTCATCCCCACTTTATTGTTATAATAACCTCTAATATTTTCACAAGGTTTTCTACTACATTTTGGAGCTTGTCCGAGGGCATTTTGTGTTCATTCAGCCACAGGAGTATTGCTGGCCCCAGGCACCGTGATGGTAGGTGACGTGGTCTGATGTGCAGTTCATTCTGAAGGTGTTTAGTGGGACTGAGTCGCTCGAGTTCTCCACTCCCATCTTGGCCAACTGTGCTGTTAGGGAACTTTCTTTATACAACTGGGCTTTGCTGTGCTGGTACAAGTTCGGGCTTCTTGGTTTTGGGGAAGGGAAACGTATGGTTAATTTTGGCTGTATAGTGTAGAGTTCTCATCAGGACAACACTTTGATATAGTAGTTTGAAGATGTTCTTCAAATTTTTAAGCCCTCCCCCTTACTATGATTTGAAATAAATCTGTGTAAATGTTAGATGTCAGTGTGGGGAGGAATAAATCATGTAGACTATAGCATATAGCAAATTTATTGTAAAAAGATTGCAACTGAAATATATGACTGCCTGGGATGACCTCTTCGATGTCGCTGTACCTAAATTCAGGTAAAAGTCATGTCACTCAAAACTTTAGGGAATTTGATTTTTAAGCTTTTATTTTATTTTAAACTGTGTTGAAAAAAGAATAAAGTTTGTGACTTTTGGTAAAGATTGTGATGAGTTAGTCAGTTTAACAAACAAGGTTTTAAAAAACAGTTTGTTCGTCTAAAGTTGTTTTAATTGCTAGTTCTGCATGCTTTCCCCTCACGGTGATTAAATTTGTTGGCTACGTGCCATAATGAATTGGATATGAGCTTAATAATTTAAGTTTGTTAAAGGTCTAAATACCAGCTGTTAAATTATCTGCTCACTCACTCACATTGTGCAGATGGTGTTTGACAAAGTTGTAGTGATTGAATGATTACATTTCTTAAAAAAACAGCACAGATGTATGAACAATTATGATTCAAATCAAGAGCATCACGGGTCCTGTTTGTCAGATGACATGGCTGATGTTTACATCACGAGAAGACTAGAAAGAGCAGTGTGTGCTGTATGATCCAAGTTTTAAGACACTGTGTTCTTCATCTGTGAATACAAGTTCACATTTGGTAGTCTAACAGTGGGGAATAAAAATGATTTAATAACCTATTATCGAGGGGTGGCATGGTGGCGTGATCGTTAGCACTGTAGCCTTAAACCTCTGGGGTTGAGGGTTTGATTCTTCCCTGTGCTTGGTGTCTTTCCTTTGGGCACTCCGTTTCCTCCCACGGTCCAAAGTCATGCAGATTAGGCTACGTTGTGCTCCCGAACTGCCCAGTGCCTGTGTGTATACATACAGTATATACATAATTTTATATATATATATAAATTATTTTCTTAAAGATTTTGTTGCTTATGACTTAGTAATGTACAAGTCGCACTTCATTGATAAAACAAGACATTTTATCAATGTTCATTTCATACATATTAAGCAAAATTTATTTCAGTCGTTACAAAATGTATAATTTACATATGCAGGAGTGGTGAAGCTTTCACAGAACATCTGTTCCGCAATGCATAAAATAGCTCAAATATTTCTTCCCGTCTAAATTACAATTTAAATTGAAAGAAAAAAACCCACCTGAAATATAAATAACCTTGATGTATCTTAAAAAGGAAGTTCACCTTTAAATACAGTACGACCATATGGCAGCTAAGTCTTCTTGAGATGTCTGACTCTAGGTTGCTCCTGACACAGCTGGGGTTGAAATGTCAAGCAGTAGGAATAAGCCTCATTAATATATGCTGTTTCCTAAAAATAGATTATTTTTTACAGTGCTGAACATCTCTTAGGTGTATCTGCCGTCAGTTTCACCACTATTAAAAAAAAAAAAACTAAAACAGCTTTCCCCTATAGGATTACAACTATTGTGCTAGTAATGAGAATTAGTTCTTTGCTTGTCCTGTTTAGTACTTTGTTGCAGGCCATCTGGAGAGGATGTGTCTGAAGGCTGTTGCCCAAAGACATCAGCAGATGTGGGGAATTTTCCTGGCTGATACCCTGCCAGGAAAGCAATACAGCCATTTCTGAGTGCTGCTCACTCTTTAGGGCTTTTAGTTTTGTGAAATACTGGCTCATTTTTGGGTTTGTTCTGGTTAAAGCTCTTCATTTTAGCTCTGAAAAGCTGCAGAACTGTTATGGTGGTATCTTTCGAATGCAGTCATATCCATTGGGCTTAAGCAAAATGCAATACCAACCTTTTATGCTTTTTAGCAAACAGGCTTTTCTCTTCCTGACATGTATAACTGGTTTGTATCTTGTAGTTTAATACACTATCACTGTACCAATGTATTAAAAGATCTTTGGGCACCTTCCAGTGAAGGGAAAAGTGCAATGCTACATCATACAAAGGTGTTCAATGCAATTGTGGCAATGGTTTGCTGAAGAGCCATGTATGGGTGCGATGGTAAGGTGTCCACATAATTTTGGCCATAGCCATAATATAGAGTAATTGAGGAAGTTATCCACTTTCTGATTCTGATGCCTTATTGTTTGCTTAACCAAACTAATAGATGTAATAAATTAATCAACCAAATATTAATTATAATATATAATGACCGTTGAACTAAATGATGTTTAAAAGAACATCAGTGCTAAACATGCTCCAAATACTTTCAGTCACTCGTTCTAATCCTGTACAGGTTTGCGAAAGGCCTGGACCCTATCCAAGAGGATTTGGGGCACAAGGCAGGGCACAGTGCTATGTTTTTTTTCTTTTCTTTTAATATAGATGTCAACAATGTATGTGATAAAGCATTTATTTGATTGATCTTTAAACTGAGATAAGCAGGGCAGATTTAATCAACTAGCACTAGTATTCCTTTTTCAGAAAGTTAAAAGTTAACAAAAAATTTGAAGTGGCCACCAAAACTGATGAACAAAGACGCAAATACATATTGCATGAAAGTGGAACCATGAAGTTGTAGTGCTACTATGTCTTTCAGGTGATTGCTCAACTGGAGTGCTGTTTGTGTCACAGTGACAGTCCATAAATATAAATGTGGAAATTAAAGGTAACAGATATTTTTCACATAAAGGATGTTTAGTGTATGTTTACAGTAGTTCGATGCTTTTAAATATTTTAACAGTGCCCCACAAAACAATGTATTTGTAAATTTCAGGTAATGAACTTAAAATATTAATAAACTCCATCATAATCAGAACTCCACATAAGACTCAAATTATTGGACTTGCTATGTTTCCCGCACACCAAAATATCAACCGCGCTGAACAATTGCACATTGCACAGGACATATTTTGCACATTTCTGGTTCTATTTACACATAAATGTGGACTAATTATTGCACTTTAAAGATCGTCAATGCCACTGCTGCTCATCTTTTTATTTGACAATCCTTGCCCGCTCATACTGCTACTGTTTGCACATTGCACATTTCTACTTTATATATTTACTGTATATACATACAGTATATACTTTATACAGTTCACACTTCTTACATGTGTATATATGTCCATTTTATATTGTATTGTAACAAAATGACTACATATTGTAGATTTTATATTTTGCATTCTTTTCAACTGGCATTTGCTTCTCTTATTTCCTTTTTTAGGCCACAAACAATTGTGTAAGCATTTCACTGCACATCATACTGTGTATGGTTGTATTTCTGATTAATAAAAAAATTTATATAAATAAATAAATATGAATCACTATAATCACAATAAATGTGATGATTCAAATATTTAGGTAAAACATTTAGTATAGGACGAACAATGCCATGCATTAATATCCATTATAATAATTAATAAACAGTGCAAACTTGTCACAGACATACAAGGGTTTATTACAATATCTGAGAAACAAGCATGGCTGACATAGAATTGAAGGGAAAGAGCTGCGAGCAAATAGTAACAGATTGTGCAAATAACAGACGTAAAGACAGACGTTACGTCTGTAAAGTCACTTTAAAGTTCACAGTTTGCGACAGCAGTTTGAAAGATAATAATCACGTTATTTACGCACTTTACACAAATTTACATAAATGAACCTTTGACAATACTCTCTTTGTGCAAACACCACAAGTCATGCACGTCTTGCAACAAAATTTCATTTTTATATGCATGTATTGTTTATTTTATATTTCATTTACTGTCCCCTCAAAAACATTTGATTTAATTTAGCCTATATGAGAAAATCTTACACAGTAAAAAAATCAGTAAGATAAGCTGAACACATCTTTTAAGGATTGTCGCAACAAGACTAAAGACTAGCCAGACACTTTTCTTGGAGTGTTTTTTTTTTTAAATAAGCCTCATTAACTTTATTTAACTAATCTGCCTTATTTAGCTAGGCTAGACCACTTGAGTCCTGGCTTTCCTGACTCTGCTTTCTCCATCATCACAATCACAGCAGCTGACATTTAATTTTGAACACTTTGGGGCAGCTTCCAGCAAAGCTTTTACAAATATTTTCTTGAGAAAATGTCTGAAATTAGCTTGGAAATTTTAAGTAGGAGATCTTACCGTGAGAACACAAAAACAAAAAACAAACTGTTTAACAAACCTGGGGAAATATTTACTTCCCCGTGTTAATTTAACACAGTTGAGTCTGTAGATAGAGCATCATAATTTAGGTTTAGTGTATCTTGTGGTGTAGTGGTGAGCACTGTGGCCTTGCACCTCCAGGGTAAGGGGTTCGAGTCCCACCTTTGGGACTGTGTGTACTGTAGGTAGCAGATCTTACCATGAGAAGACAGCAAAAAATACTGTGGAAATATTCACCTCTCCAGTGTTGATTTAACACTGTCAGAGTCCGTGTGAGTCCAAGTGGAGCTGTATAAACACTCTAGGGTGTTATTTCAACACTGGGACTTTAACATTTTGTGTGTATCTGATTATATGGATATGATGAAGGGGCCTACTTTTTGCATACTATTGTGTCAGTGATTTGTGTGTGTGAGTGTGAGTGAGAGAGAGAGAGAGAGAGAGAGAGAGAGAGAGATCTGCATGTGTGAGACAAAAAGGATTGCAAAAACAGGAAAAGAAACTGGGGTTGGATAAACAGGGTCTAGATCTGCCAGTGGATTTGACTGTAGCTAACTTTGATAAACAAGAACTACTGTCACTGGAATGTGTAAGGAAGTAAATAAATATCAGAAAACTGGGAAACTGTTCATTTTAAACACCACTGACAATGTTATAGACAAGAGAATCAGTTAAATATGTAGACAAAAACAATATTTTTTATTGTTAATGTTTTATGTAGTGATTTAATTGTGAATTGTAGTGATGATAAAATAGCAATCAGTCACCGCCTGATTTATTTATGCTATAGCCCAGCAGACTAAAAAAAATACTGATAAAAAAAAAAAAAAAAGCATTACGTTAATAGATTTTTTATTTTTTATTTTTTCATTTAACGACTTTTCGGTTTTGTTCTCCATCTCGGTTTTCTGTGGCGTGCTGATCGCCGGAGTGTGTGAGCGCAGGCTGTAATTTGAGGCGCTTAGAAACGGCTGAGCGCTTTCTCTCTCTCTCTCTCTCTCTCTCTCTCAGAGAGCGATAGAGAGAGATAGATAGAGAGAGAGAACCCGAACAGCAGCCCACCCACCTGTATAGGAATAGCAGACTATAGCGCACTGCCTAATTACTGTCTGTGGGAAGCAAAAAAAAAAAACTCAGACTGGGGGAGGGTTTTGCTCTAAACACACAGAAATCGAAGGAGCTCCGAATTAATAAAACTATTAAATCGGTCATGTTGGAGGGGGAATAAATGACGATGAGGAAATAGTGAAAAAGGCGCAGAAGCAGCGCTCGAGCCTCTCACTATGCTGAGCGGACCTGAGTGAGAGCAGCACACAGAGCAACAAGCACAAACCCTCCCTCCACACAAATATGCACACACACACACACGAATTCTTGCTGTGTTTTGCTGAGACTTCCAAGAACCTTATTATCGCTGATTTCTTTTTTTTCTGACTTAAGATCTCAAACTGCGCGGTTGTTGATTTATGTTCTGATTTTCTGCTCGGCGCCTGCGAGTGTGCTGATTCCGTAGACAGGAAGTCACAACTTTATGTGTCATTCAGTGATCTGCATTTTATATTCTGCTGCAAGCATTATGCATACAGTGTGTGCCTACAGGCCAGACTGATCCAAGTGCTGTCAGTCTTTTTCCGTGCGCTGTCCATGATGCTGTCGTAATGGTGACATGAACGACTGATCATGCAGCTCTAACTGTGGCTGTAGATACTTCATCATAATTGGGGTTTAGTGTATCTTGTGGCACTGTAGCCTCAGAGGGTCGAAGGTTCGAGTCCCAACTTTGGGTCTATGTGTAGGCTGCACGTTCTCCCTGTGCCTGAGGTGGGTTTCCTCTTTGTGCTTCGGTTTTCTCCCAGAGTACAAAGACATGCAGAGTAGGCTAACTAGCGTTTTCAAATTCCCAGTAGTTACATGTGTGTGTGTGTGTGTGTGTGCCTGTGTCCTGCAATGGATTGGTACCCCGGCCAGGGTGCACCCATAGTGTGCTCCGATTTTCCTTTGATAGGCTCGAGGTCTTCCTCAAAGTGAGTGAGAGAGTGTATCTTGTGACATTTGTTTATGATCTCATTTTAGCCGCAAGCAAACCAATCATCAGTTTCTGCTCAGTTTTTTCCCCCAAACATAAATCTAGAGACTATCCTTAAAGATGTATTTGGCTTATAGTTTACCTCAAAGACTTAGAACAAATGTAAAATCATTTTAATGGATGAATGATTAAACATTCATACTGTTCAGTTAAACAGTACCACATACAATGATACATGATTCCCCCCCCCCACAAACCGTTCTTAAAGGCATACGTGATCACGTGAAAAAGAAATCACGTGATTTCTATGCACTTTGCATACATTTACACACATTAATATTCGTCCATATTCGTGGTTTTGTGCAAATGGTGCAAGTTATGCACATTTCAAAAAACGAAAAAAAAAATACTTTTATATGTCTGGATCATATTTATGTACACACGAAATTCGAATTCAATAAGAAATGCTGATATGATAATCATAAAATAAAACTTTTTTTTTGCTACATAACGGTTGTGTGCATTCTTGGGACTAATTAACAGTTTTATTAATTTTGATGATTGTGTACTGGGACATTATTTGATGAGAATATTCATCTGATATCAGAATACGCTACCCTAAATAACCAGACAAATATATGTTAGAATAAAGTACCAAAACATGCTCCACATGCACCATGCTTTTTCAGTAGGGTAGTGCAGTGCACGCTATGATAACGTCAACATTTTATAACAAGGTAGCATAATTTTGCAGAACAAGGGCTTTGGTTTGTATTATTGTTATTATTTTATTGTTATTATTTTTGTATTTGTATAGTTATTGTTAATGTAGACTGCACAGATCTATCACCCTTCCCAAAGTGCAATAACTGCTGCCAGCTTTGCACTTGTTTTTTTTTCTTCCAGACCTCTTTAAAAACATTATTTTAAAGCTGAATCAATGAGCTGACACGTTAAGCTTTATTTAATATAAATGACCCTTCTCTAATTGCGATCAGCTAAGGAACACTTGCAACCTGTTCGACTGGTTGAGTGATAGCAGCGTTGTTATGGCGCACATTACATCAAATTATATTACTTTTTTTTTTAATAGGAGGAAAAACATCATGGCCACTTGGATGTTGTATGATGCATGCTGAGATTTGAGAAGGGGAAAGCATCTATCGTGTCTATCATGTTGCGCAATCGAACAAGGTATCTGTCCACATCATATGCCATTAAGAATATAGTCTCTTGATTATAGGTATCGATTATTTATTTCTTTACTGTCCAGGTCCTCCATCACCCCGAGACGGTCACCAGTGAAATGACACCGTTGCTGTGGCAACCAAGCCCCCCCTCTCTTTCTCTCTCCCTCCCCCTTCCCCCAACTGCTTTGCCAGCCATATTCGTGGAGGAAAAAAAAAAAAGAAACGCGTGAGAGATAGGAAACAGGCAAAACGGTGCAGAAGTGGTTTATCTGGCACTCACTGAGCGCGCCATGAAAGAGAATTAAACCGCACTGCTGAGTCCACCAGCGGACCTGTGTGAGAAGAGCGGCACCGCTTCATTCCGCCACTGTTCCCGGTGCACACTGTATATACAGATATACACCCGTATATACAGCGGTGCTGCGTCGAGTTCGCGCCACCTGAAGGAGTATCCAACGCTCAGCCGCAAAAAAACAAGCGCGTTCAAGCGCGTCAGCAGTTTTAGACCACGACCGAAACTGCGTTATTTTGCCTTTTAAAAACAGCCGAGGACACAGTCTGGAGCATTTTTTTCTTTTTTCACTCGGAATACCTTCGCAGTGCCATATCCGAAAAAAACAAATAAACAAACTGTTAAGCCTATACAGCTAAGTTTAAAATGTGTCCAGGCGTCATTTCAGCATTCAGCACGAGCACGGAGACAGCTTCTCTGCCTAGATAAGAGCGAACCCCTGTCGTAAACAGGTAAGCATTTTTGCCACCTTCTCAATACAAGTTTTATTATCATGTGTCAAAAAACAAACAAACAAACAAAAAAACTGCGTCGTGATATCAGGGTTAAATAAAATGCAGTGATGAGGAACTCAGCTTCAGCATCTCTCCATAGAGAGAACCCTAACTCAGGTAAGTGTTAACCCTTATATTTTTCATATAGTTTTTTTTTTTTTTTTGCCATCTGATCAAATGATGGAAATGTGCCCCCCCTTCCATGAGTTTTACTTTATTTCCCCCTATCACCACAGCAACCATCTTTTCCTCAGGGTGTAGTCAGGTGTCGAGAACCAGAATGCTGTTGATCAGGCTTTTTTATTCCAGCATGCAAAGACGCTGCGAAGAATCCAGACATCCGTGTAAAAAGTGTAGTGAAGCTGCAGCAGCCGCTTTATTCATCCGCGCATGCATTGACGCCGACGCAGGTGGCCGTTCAGTGCAGCCTCACTGGCGCTCAGAACCACCTACTCGCCCCCCGATACTATATGTTCGGGGCAACTCCACATCCAGTATAAACCATGTATAACTACTAATCAGTTTTTTTCACTCAGGTAGCTACATCTGTGCAAAGAGAAACGGATGACGCTCACATCACTGCAGTGAAAGCTCACCTGCTCAGTTCTGCACTCACATTGCACTTGTGCTTCGTGTCTCTGGAGCTGCATGTCTCACTGACTGTTGAATGTGTCAGCTGGTTGCTATGTATCTGCATATAATCAATGGACCTCTAGCTGCACGCTTTCTCTTTCTACATTAAATTGTCTCCTACTGTGTATATTAAAGAAAGGTGAGGCCACATTGTTAGTGCTGTTCATGTTAATTTAACACTCTTCGTTTGACTGTGTGCTAAGGGAAAAGTTGTGGAATTTTGCGCCACACTTTTGTGTCTAGAGGAAATGTCCATTTTAGGCCTGTCAAGTGCAAAAGAACAGAGGAACCACCATCTGGCAAACATTTCCTGACCTAAACGTTCTCTCCCTCTCTCTCACTCACTGTCTCTCTTTCTCTCTTTCTGTCTTACACACGCACACACAAACACAGAAACACAGACTCATGCTGTCCTACATAATTTGCGCCACTGCCCTCTACTCCCACCAGATGAAGAGTTATCCCACATCAATGCCAGTCAAGTGTAGACAGCGTGATTCACTCAACCCTTGCTTCTACAATGTCTTACAGTCAATGTATTTGATCTCTTATGCAATCCAATCAGACAGATTTTCATCTGCGTATTTCTATGAAAACGGATCCACGAATGCTTCTAAAAACATTTTGTACAAATGAGCGCATGGCGTGAAATGATTCCGCCATTTGGGTGATGAACTGGATGGTGAGATAAGGGACACTGAATGCCGAGCAACCCATTTGCAAATTTCCCTGTGACTGCACTGGTGGCGTGAACCTAATGACACTGCTGAAGTGTCGAAGTGGATGACATCTGTTGGGTTGGAACGAAAGAAATCTTGCTTGTTACGCAAGCACCGATAACATTACCTCTAGAAGAAAATCCAACTGTGCTGTGCAAAAAATGGACAAGAGTGCATTTTCCGAACGGAAAAAGACGCCTCAGAGGGGAAACAAAGGTCTTCTTGTCCTTCCTGTCATTCTCTTTCTCCCTCTTTCCCTCCACACTAGTATGAACTGCTGCAGTGCTATTCTGAGAGAGAGCTAGCTGCCTCAACCCACGCACTGAATATCATAAAGAGAGAGAGCGAGAGCAAGAGAAAGTGAGAGAGAAATTGAGGGTGGGAGCAACAGAGAGAAAAAGGAGAGAATGTCCAAAACAGATGTGCTGTTTAGTAGATAGGAATAAAGAAAGACGCCAACATTTCCCGACACTGCAGTGGAATCCGATGGTCGCTCCTTGATAAACTCAGCAGTCGGAGTGTTCTGGAAATTCTTTGTCAGTGCGCCACGTCTTCAGTGGCACATCTCTCTCAAATCGCCCACAGTCTCTTGCTGACGGGTACTGTGCTTAAGAAAGGCTAATCCAGTTTGCTGAGAAGGGTGAACTGTTCCACACAGCTTCTAAAGGTGTCGAAATGGCCTACGCATTTTAGCGCCATTCCTCTATGCTTTACTCTTCATGTGAAAAAAAAAAAAAAAAACAGGATTTCAGGAATATCGTTGACTATGTTTTTTTTTTCTTTTCCTTTTTTAAAATTATTTTTTAAATAAAAAATGTAAATGAATCTTAAACCTGATAGGTAGTGACTTATATGCCATAAACTAAATAATGTATACAGTGTGCACCAAATTCTTAGCTGGGAGCAGTTTATGCATTAAATGCAAGCATGTCCCATTGCGGTAACTTGGATTTCAGTGAGTCAGTTGAATCTATTGCTAAAAAAGATGGATATTTAGAATGAGTACGAATCCTGCATAGTTGACAGTGAGACACTACACAACTGAATAGTTTAGACATTAGGAAGTTTAGCTGATCAAAAAATTTAGCTGTGAATTGCTGTGTGTGGACAAAGACAATCTTCTAAAATGTACTTTTAACAAAATACAAATACAGAGGATGGAAGTCAACAAAGATCCTAAATTACATTTGTTTTAATGAAGTAAATAAAACCAGTACTGACGAACAAATTAAAAGCAAAACGGATTTCAACTCTCGTGTGAGCTGTTCCTTTATTAGCATGCTGGATTAGATTAAACGTGAGTGCCTTGAATATGATCGTTGTATATAAGAGATCAGTTTTCCACTGAGTGTTGCAAAGGAACAAAAATTATGCAGACATTTTGGGACATGATGTACTATTAAATTAACTCCTTACATACAGATAGCTTTACAGTTCCACAGGAATTTTAATTGCATTTGAACATTTAATAAACTCCAGGAGTATCTTTAGGCGCAAATAGTGTATTACGACCTTTAAAGCTTTTTTTTTTTTTTTTTTTTGAAGCACTACTTGTAGATTATAGTTAGAAAACATGCTATAGTGAAAAGGATAGGATAAGATTATTTATATTCATGATTATTTTCAACCACCACCACTTATCCTATGGTGGCTGAATAGATCACAAAGCCTAAAATAGGCTGGTCTGTTTAATAGGAGAGCTTGTGTTAACAGCTTGGACCACTTCATTGATAGTCGGAATATCTGACTACTAAGTGGACAGCATTGTTGAGTGTGCAGACGTTTGTGGATCAGGGCAAAAAGAGCAGAGCTTGTCTGCTGGATAAATAGTGTGAACCTTTGTTTGGATTTAAGTGCTTATATTATGTGAAGGTATTTAGGATTTGGGACAAATAATGCATATATACTCTGGCCACTTCATTAGGTACACTTGTTAAACTGCTTATTGACACAAATACCCACCAATCATATGGTAGGAACTCAATGCATTTAGGTATGGCCAAGACTATCGGCTGAAGTGAGTAATAGAATGGGGATGAAAGGTGATTTAATTGACTTTGAATGTGGCATGATTGTTTGTGCCCAACAAGGCCATTTTTTGGGTTTACAGAGAATGGTCTGAAAAAAAGAGTAATACCTTGTGAGCAGCGGTTCTCTGGCCAGAAATGCCTTTTTGATGCCAAAGGTCAGAGGAGAATTGTCAGACTGGTTCGAGGTGATAGAAAGGCAACAGTAACTCAAATAATATCTTGATATACCCGAAGTATGCCGAGGAGCAACCCTGGACACACATCTTGTTGAACCTTGAAGCAGCAGAGGATGAAAATATGGCTCTATCCAGCCTTGAATCAACAGTTCAGGTAGCTGTTGGTGGTGTAATGGAATGGAGGATGTTTTGGCACATCTTAGTACCGGTTGAGCATCATTTAAGTGCTACAGCCTTCGTGAGTATTGTTGATGACCTTTTCTATTCCTTCATTACAGGATATCATGCCATGTCACAAGGCTATCATAATCTCAAACTGGTTTCTTGAGCATGACATTGAGTTCACTGTACTCAAATGGCCTCCGCAGTCAACACCTCTCAATACAATACAGCACCTTTGGGATGTGGTGGAACGGGAGATTCTGGTTATGGATGTACAGCCGACAAATCTACAGCAACTAATTAATGCTATCATGTCTATATTGATACGTGTGTGTATGTGTGTGTGTCAATATGGTGGTCCAAATGTCTGGATTCATAGGGTTTTACATATAAAAAAAAAATTATTTGATCCTCTTTTATTTTTGTTTATTTTAGACCCAAGAAGGCTTAATAATTCAAAAGACCTAACATCACTCACAACTTTTTTCTTTGGGGTCATCTGAACTCAGTACTTTATTGGCATGGGCCCAAAACAAGCATTGCATTACAGGACATAATCATTCCTGCATGTAACACCAATCCTGATGCATTAATATATTTTTTTTACATTCTTGTATACAGTGCAGACACAAGTGCTGCGAAATCAGAGGCTGTCGAATTAAATACTGCGCTATAACTTATCATTGTAAATATTTTTTTGCCTTTAAACACAGACTATTTAGCCAGCCAGTATATGCTGCGATGTCTACCATGTTAATAAGATTATATAATGTTTATATAACCACACTGCTCTAACTCTCGAATGATTTTTTTGCAGTGTACATGAAAAAAATGGTTACAATGCAGTCTGTCATTTATTTATTTATTTTTTTGTCATATTTTTTCCCCCATTGAAATGGATAGTCAAATATTTGTCAATAATCTTCATTTCAACCGCCGGTTATCAGTGAGTTTTTTCAGAATGTTTACCATGCCATCACATTTACATATCTGGCTGGTTATCAGAGATGTTCTGGTCTGTGACACACTGTAATTATGCATATGGTACAGCGCTTAGGATTGCTGTGTTATAAACAGTTGATCTGGGTTTGATTTCTGGGCAAAACATGGTGCTTTTTTTTTTTTTAAGTCACTTTGGATGAAAGCATCTGCTAAATATCTGACCAGTGGAAAACAAATTAAACGGTGATGATTGTTTTTGCGCCATTGCAACAGCCCAGCAGTGGTGCAGTCAGTTAGGTTATAGGCTTGAAACAGACAGATGAGTGATTTATTGCCTATTATAAGGGAGCCGCTAAAGTAAAGGAAACTAAGTATTTACAATATATGAAAGCTAAACTATTTTGATGCATTTCATGCATCATAAAACTATAGGTGTATTTTTATTAGGAGTGTGTGTGTGTGTGTCTTTGTGAACACTTTTTGTGATTTAATGTATCTATACATACATTCAAGCAGGGCTCCGCAGGGCCTCTGGGAGTATGCTCTGGTGTCTGGCACCAGGATGGATACTGCAGGAGCAGCATATTCTTTGGGTGCACTGGTTTGCAGGGTGGGGCCTCCATGGATTGAACTTGTTTGTCCAGCACATCTCATGGGTGCTCATTTGGATTGGGACCTGGGGATTTCGAGTAAGCAGCCTTGATCTAATTGAGTGCTGAGTCCTGTAGGTGACCTGGCTGTGATGTACTGGGTCTTCTGGCGTCTTTCTATCGTGGCCAGCATTGACTTTTTTAGTGGTTTGTGCAGTATTGTCTTTTCTGAGGGATCAGACAAGATGGGATGCTCCCCGTGGACCTGGGTGAGCCTTGGAAGCCCATGATCCTGATGCCAGTTTGCTGGTGTAGGTTTGGTGATCAGTGTTGTTCAGTTCACCTGTCAGTGGTCATAATGTTATGGCTAATAGGTGTATATGGTTATATATAAATGCACCAGTCAGCTGTAACAATAAAACCTCCTGCCAAATATTGCATTCACCCTGTGTGCCACCAAATCAGCTCTGAGCCATCGCATGAAATCCACAAGACCTCTGAAGGCAACTAAGAAATTAGCTGAGAGGTGGGGACTCTATGGATCAGACATATCACAGACGCTCTGTCACACTGAAATCTGCAGAATGTGGTGGCCAAGTCAACATCTTGAACACTACGTTGTGTTCCTCAAATGAAGGGGTGTATCTGGTCTGCAACAATGTTTAGGTAGGTGTTACATTTCAAAAGAATGTCCACATGAATGCCAGTACCCAATATTTCCTAGGAGGACATTGCCCGGAACATCACACTGCCTCTGCTGGCTTGCTTTATTACCATATTGCATCTGTTCCTGTTTTTTTTCCTCTTGGTTAGCGACCCACATACACCCAGTCGTTCACATAATGTCAAAGGAAATGTGATTCATCAAACCAGAACATCTTCTTCCATTGCTTGATGGTCTGGTTCTTATGCTCATGTGTACTTTAGGTGCTTTAAGTCGTGGACAAAGATCAGCATGGGCACCATGAGCGACCACACAGTCCCACACGAAGTAAGGTGTGACCCACTGTGACACCTTTCTATCTTAACCAGCATTATTTTTAATAGCAATTTGCACCATGTAATCTCTTCTGTATGATTGAATCAGAGAGGGGATTCTGTGCATCCCACACACATCAGTGAAAATTAGATTTATCAGCTGTCTTTCCTTGGAAACTGTTTGGTATTGTAGGTTATGACCACTGCATACTGGAAACACAAACCACACGACCTGCTGTTTTAAATATGTTCTGACTCATCACAATTTGCCCCGTGTCGAAGCTGCTCAACTTCAGTTGCTTGCCCATTTTTCCTGCTTCCAGTACATCGTTAACTGACTGTTCACTTGCCGCCTAATATATATAACACCCATTGTGTTAAGGTGCCATTGTAATGAGATAATCAATGTTATTCACTTCACGTCTCACCTATTATGTTAACAGTAACTAGTATGTTATTAATGGTATCTTGGGACCCATAGGTTGTTAAATGAACCAGAAAACACTACTGTTCTGCTGATAATTTGTTAGGACACCTGCATATCTTGTATCATAACGTAGAAAGATGTGTCGTGATATGTTATTTTCATTATATTGTCCAGCTCATGTATGAAATTTTATATATGTATTATACTTATATGACAAGCTGAACTCTGAACATCATCACTATGACGAGTGTCGTTGGTAGGGATGGCGTAATTAAGTCGTGACAATTAAGCAGCAATATAGGAATTAATACAGATGTGATAAAACAAAAGCTCTGTGTATCTGCAGAAGTTTTTCGTCAAAACACGCAACCATTTACACACCAGCTGTGTTGGGTGTAGCTGCGCATATGCTTCTGCGCTTCATTCCAACGCATGTGTTGCCTAATTTTGTTCCATTGTGGATTGTTTTGGTGCGTGGCTTAAATGTGTTTTCTGGTTTCTCTGTACATGCTGCAGGAACATACTGGATACTATGTGTGCATGTGTGTGCTGGTAAGCGGTGTCACAGAAAGCTTTCCATTCTCTGCCACCCACTCGCTGAACTCCCACACATTTGCACACGCACTTCACCATCACCACACACAGAGCTTTTCTGCCATACCTCTGGCTCTGTTTGTTCCTGCTGCTCTGATTCCTCCATTCTTTTTTTTTTTTGTCTTCCTTCATCATTTTCTGCCCTGAAAATAAAAAACAAACAAAAATCAAACACAATTTAGCCATCTCCGGAGTGGGGGGGGGGGGGGGGCGCGGGGGGGG
>JAQMYL010000033.1:11510159-11521574 GCA_030014365.1 Clarias pachynema | reverse complement strand
AGGTGTAGCCCCCCCCCCCCCCCCCCAAAAAAACCCTATCTCTCTCTATCCTGCTCTCTTTTTTTTCACACGCATGCACACGCACGGCGCATAAACATACTGACACATATAATAATGCACCCACAAGCAGCCTCATCATGTGCCTTATGAAAGGAATTGATCACTGCTTGTTCAGATCATCGCTACTATTCAGACCTCTCAATGCCTCTGACTCACACTGGCACATAGTAACACATTAAACAAACCGCCATTACCCTTCCCTGCACCATGCAGCACAACTATTATGCACCATTCCTTTTCTTGTCTCCAAGCGTATGCTGGAATTTACACCTGCAATGTTTGTGATATATTCTTCGGGATAATCAACTGAACACCAATTATCCTTAATGGGCTTTGAAATGCTTGAAAGGCGTTCACAAAGCATGCATTGCCATTTCCCCCCCCCCTGCTCATGAACCTAGCAAGGTACAAATGCATCTGTTGCCTTACTGGTTAAATCTGTATGTTAGTCGTTAATATACCCAGTGCTCTGTTTCTATTGTACAGTATACTTACATTCTATTTGGCTATGGTTGTGCAATAAAAATATGGCCATGATCCACAGCCTTGAATTAAAGCCTCTATATCTGTCTATCTGTCAATGTCTCTCTGTCTAGGATGTGTTTGTAATGACATTTTTTTTTTTTTTTGCATTTCAGAATCTCTTCACACATCCCTGAGAAAACAGCACTGCTGATGAGGATCATCAGATTCCAAACTCAACCAGTCGGAATTCGAAACGTTTGAAGATTCAGATCTCAGTGTTGTTTTTACTGTTTACATGCGGCAAAAGTTCATGAAGGTTCCTTTTTCTTTCTGGCTCCACAAATCTGCTGTTGCAATCAAACCAAGTGCTGCTTTCAACTACAGTGACATTCTTCAGATAGTCAGAGAATCAACATCTGAAAGACATTTTCTTCGTTTTTCCCGTTTTCTTTTTAAATAAGTAAAATAAATATTTACTCCCTTTTTTTTTTTTTACATTTTTAAATTAGCAGTAATTATAATAACATCACGACTAAATAAGGAATTATTATGTGTAAGTTGTCTTAAGAAAGCTATAGATGATCTCTTAGAGATATAGAAAGTTTTTTTCTATGTTTTATTTCATCCACACATTTGCACTCTTTAGTGCACATGATTAGTAGACGCACCATTTTTTGAACAAGCAGGTAAAATGTATGCTGCTCTGCTCTAAGCAGAAAAGCATTGGTTAGATGTCCAGCGAGGAAAGCCTTTGAAGGGCTGTGCAGTCAAAATGATTCCCCACCACATTGACCTTAACCATTCCAAAGATTTCACCACCATAAGTAGTCCTCTAAAGACGTAAACCTATATTAGTGTTAGTTTGTTAATATTATCTCAACAATATAGTTGGTTCTTAAACTGTTTTAAATGATTAAAAGAAAATTGCATTCAGGGAGTATTACGGGTCAGGGAAATTCCTAATGACTTAAGTGCCACTGTTGAACATAAAGAGTGCCCAAATTGTATAAAAGTCATACAGAAGACAAAAAAAGACAGTGCATTAGTTTACATTTTATGGTGTTTACAGTTGTCCTTTGCTTCTAAGCAAAATCATCTTAATAAGTGCCAAAACAAGGAGAATATATTATGTACTAAGTTGTTCTAAATGGACATACATACATACATTTCTTAATTCAAAAGCCTTTTAACTAGCTCTACCTGACCAGTGCTTGTTTAATAAGGGAAGCCATTTTATTCATAAGAGACATAAAGACACTTTTGGATATTTTAAAGCATTTTTGAAGATAAGGTGAGAAGTGAGTGTCTCTCAGCTTACTTTGCCTCAAGGGAGAACCATTAGGCCAGTTACTCAGGCTTCCTTTGTTCTGCTGAGGATCTGAGTGTCCCTGGAGTCTGAGACCACATTATCGTCACTGCCCCCCTATTTTCTCCCGAAACACACACAGTGCCCTTTTTTTTTTACAGACGTTTAAGCAAATCTTTTATGTCGGAAGCCCATGACTTACATTTTTACATGCGCTGTTAGGGACTGTGGTTTTAAAGGAGGATTCTGTACTGAACAGAGGGTTGAGTCAGCAAGAGAAAATAGTCGTGTTAGTCACATAAAAATGACGGCCACCTTAGGAGCCCGAACGTGTGTCATCCTCCTCTTCCTGTTAATCGCCGCTCCACTTTACACGTCCTCAGCCAGTGTGTCTGCTCCCTCCAAAGCCAGAAATTCACCGATCAGACCCACCAGCAGCCCAACAGTCAGCCCCAGGCCCAGTAGCTGGGGATTCTTAGTACTGCAGTCCAGAGGTGGAGGAAATGGGAGAGGAAATGGGCGAGGGAAGGGGTCAACGGGATGGCCAGAGACACCACCCAGACCCCAGGCTCAAGTCATGCTTTCTAAAAATGCCACAGCTGATGCCCTGGGACCTCCACTCGGAGCAGCACAGGTGGCCCCACCTCCACGAAGACTGGTGGAAGTGGATGTGTGCCGGGGATACTATGATGTCATGGGCCAGTATGACGTTACCTTCAACTGCTCCAAGGATGACTTTATCTACTGCTGCGGCACATGCCACTACCGCTTCTGCTGTCCAGATCGTTCCCGCCGGCTCGACCAGAACATTTGCCATAACTACATCTCACCAGTATGGGCCAACACAGCGCCACCAGGAACGAAACCACCCCATCACCTTACTGACCCTGACCTCAGTCGCATTGAACAGAGCAACAATACCATATATGTCATCGGTGGAGTAATCTCATTCACTGTTGCTGTGGCTGTGGCCATCAAGGTGGCATTTAACAAGGCCTCTCGGCAGGCACGCAACAGGGAGCTCAATATGCCCAGGTAAGCTATATTTAATTTAATGAATCAAGGATCAAGTGATCATACCAACATATCTGTAATCTAATATGAATTTCTCTCTTCCTTTGATCTTCCGTCTATGTTGTTAGAGCTCTGGTGGACATGCTGCGGCATCAGTCTAGCCCAGTCCAACAGGGAGAAAGAAACAACAGTGTTGCCCTGGGCAGTGGAGGTGGAGAGGGAACTCTTGGACGTCCTCCTAAAAACCTGTACCCTACCTTGCAGAGCAAAGACAACCGATGTGAGATGATATTTTTTCCCTCTTCATTTTCTTTTTTAAAGTTAGCTTTTCTAGTTCTGCAGATCTCCTTCCAGAGGATACAGTAATTTAATGAGATGTTTTATTACTTATGTGTTAGTTTATGTACTATACTGTATTTTTATATAGTTTTGGGTCCCATGAATCAGAAGCTCTTCATGCACATGATCTTCTTTATTGCTATGATTTGGCAAGATTTTCTCAGTGCAGCAGACAGTTTTTACAAGCAATCATTTACAGGGAACAGATGCTCATGGCATCAGTCATCTCAGCAGCAGTATTTCACCCGGGGTGTTCACAATGAGGGGGCACTCCCAAAACAGATGAAGCTGTGCCAACTGTTCTAATTATTATGGTTTGTGCTGTTAGAAGTTTAGGTTTTGGTAACTTACAGAAATGGGTTCAAAGTAAAGCTTTAACTAAGATTTTGCGAATTGTTAAAATACATAAATAACCAATGTTCTTGAATTTATTCTAGTAAACCAGCATTTCACAATGCGCTTGTCACTTACATGTCATGGTTTACTCTGTTTTAGTGGGAAATCTGCAGCACAACTTTATCCATACCTCAGGTTCTAGCCCCAAGCACACTGCCACCATTGGTAAGTCAATTTATGTCTGTATTTCTATAGAGTGTTTGCAGTTATATGACTGGATGTTGCCATTCCTCACCACTGATGGTCCAGCTATTTCTAGCAGCAAGGATTCCATGTTGAAACTATCACAGGATTTGACGAAAGAATCCTTAGCCTTGCTGCAATTTTAATATTGATCTAAATAAATACATGTGATAAAATAAACAGTGACTTGAACTGGCAGATGATTTCTGTCTGCTAGACAATAGTGGAAAAGTGATCATCTTCAACTTTGGATTTGCATTTATTCACAATATAAGAACAGGTCAAATATTTTTTATTGCATACAATGTTCAAATGACTAAAATATATAAAGGAACCCATAAAATCACATATAAAATAGAGTTATATCAACCTCAGTACCTCCGGTTGGATATACTGAACAGGCAGGAATAATAATTTCCACCTGGCTTTATGGTCTGGGTTCGACTCAGCAGGGATTCTGTACAAATGAATGTGTTTCCTTTGTCCCTCTGCTGAAACATCAGTATGCATTGCACTCCTCATGCATTTATGGTTTAATAGACAAAAAGCTAGTGATGAGATAGAATGAATAAAAAGGTGGCAGAAGTTGATCCAGGCCAAGTGGTGATCTTAACTGCCTAGACTCTGTAGTTCATTAGTTCATGTGTACATGGGGAAAATACTACAACAAAAACCTGTAGTTTTATAAGCAAATATGTGTAATCATAAATTTGCATGTTTTGCTATTTGAACTAAAGTGTGTATGCTGCTGTTCACAGAGCGTGCACCACGTATGAACAATGTGCAGATGACCGCTGGTGGAACACTGAAACCAAATAAGCATACTAATGCCATGAAGCCGCAGCCCTCGTTTCACCAGTCACTTCATAACCTGGCACAGCTCCCACCCTCGTATGAGGCTGCCATGAAGCCTGAGCTCAACAGATACTCATCCCTTAAACGGCTCGGTGAGTCTAATAGAACATCCTCACTAAAGGCAGGACATGCAACAGTTCTCAGAAGCTTACTGGCATCATTTGACACTGTTGGGTTTGTGACACTTCTTGTTGGATTGGAAGAATAATTAAAACAGCTGTTTTATTGTGCGGTGGGACCATTAAGCGTAGGACAACTGGACATAGCTCTACACCACTTTGCTTAAAAATATAGACACACATAACTTCATCCAATTCAGTATGAGATCATGGTCATTTTAATGAGACCAGATTAGAGCATGGAAGCATATTTAGCCTGAAGAATATATGGGCATCAAGCTGCAGCCTGATGGGATGTGGCAAGACAGGCAGGAAAACTAAAGAACAACAGAATTAATACAAGATACAATGAACAAAAACAATCAAACAAAAGCTTCAAGAGAAACAGTTTATGTTCTATAAGTTTTTTGATGTACAAGTGTGTATAGGTATAAGAATAATAATTTTATGACACAGGTTTTCCTGTGGGCAGCACAATGACACAGCAGGCAACATTGCCACCTGACAGCTCCAAGGTCGATCCTGAGCTCTGGTTACTGCATTTCCAGATTTTTACAGGTTCTATGGTTTCCTCCTACCTCCCAAAAACATACCAGTCTTTGAACTTCCTATGCTAAATTGCTGCTAGGGTGAACTTTGTGTGTACAAGGTTCCCTGGCATGGACGTTAAATGGCATATTCCTGTTTCACACCCAGTGTTCCACGGTGACACTGATCAGAATTAAAACTAAAAGGAATATATAAATCAATATATATATCTTGAAAATGTTTAATATTGTAAAAAAAAAAATTTTTACTTTAAAAAATGTGAAATGTTAATGTAAAAAAACAGAACTCTCATATATTATATATTAATTACATGTAAAGTGAAATATTTCAA
Source organism: Clarias pachynema (assembly GCA_030014365.1). Lineage (NCBI taxonomy): Eukaryota > Metazoa > Chordata > Actinopteri > Siluriformes > Clariidae > Clarias > Clarias pachynema. Next base: position 11,515,957 of record JAQMYL010000033.1, on the reverse strand, counting down.
GTCTTTTTTGTTTTCATGGTGATTACAACTAACAGCTCAAATAATAAATAACCAATGTCTCAAAATATAAGTATTTTTACTTTAAAATACTTTATTTTAGTATTTTTTAAGATTAAAAAAGCATTCAGCTGGTCTGTATTGTTGGGTCAGGTATTTCTCATCTTTTTCTTGACAATAGTTCAGAGATTTTTTATGGGTTTCAGGTCAGGTGAGTTGGCTGGCCAATCAAGCACAGTAATATCATGGTCAGCAAACCAGTCAGTTGTAGGTTTTCAACTGTGGGCAGGTACTAAGTCCTTATGAAAAAGGAAATAAGCTTGTCAGCAGACAGAAGCATGAAGTGCTCTAAAATCCCCTGGTCACAGACGGCACTGACTTTGGTTTTGATAAAACAGCAGATGACATGACACCCCAGTGCATCACAAAATCTGAAAACTTCACATGGGACTTAAAGCAACTTGGATTCTGTGCCTCTTCACTCTTCCTCCAGCCTCTGAGACTTTCCATTTGGGATTTCCAAATGAAATGCAAAATTTACTTTAATCTGAAAAGAGGACTTTTGACCACTGAGCAACGGTCCGTTCCCTTTGTTCCTTAGGCCAGGTAAGATGCTTCTGATGTTGTCTCTGGTTCAGGACTTACTTGATAACAGGAATACAACACTGAAGACATCTATGTGTGGTGGCTCTTGATGCATAGACTCCAGCCTCATTCCACTGCACATAAAGCTCTCCTAAGTTCTTGAATCATCTGTTCTTCACAAGGTTCTTAAGACTACAGTCAGCCATGTTGCCTGTGCACCTTCTCCTAAAAACAAAATACTGTAAAGGCATGAAAATTTCACTTGAGGTGTATTGAACCTAGAATATATGAGACTTTCAGGGATATCCATCTCAGGGAGTTTTTCCTTGCCACTGTCGCTGTCGTCCTCGGCTTGCTCATCAGGGACAGTCTTCTCATTTTGATTCATACACATTCACATCACATTCATACAAACTTAAATAATTCATTTGATTGTGTAAAGCTGCTTTGCGACAATGTGTATTATTAAAAGCGCTATACAAATAAAATTTAATTGAACTTCACTTTTTTAATTACATCACAAAAATAATATTACTTTTTCATGATATTCTAATTTTTTTCAATGCACTGTACATCTGTGTTCAGTTTTCATGAAGAGATTGTTGGTTTTGTCTGAAGAGGTACCAGTAGTGGATACCAGGAAAGATTTATATCACCAGCTATATAATGCCTGATGTCTGATATTTCATAGAGATTATATTTTATACTGTTGCCTTTAGATACCACCCATTTATTTATTAATTAAAAGTTACAATTATGCTAAAATATGTGTTACATTATTGTTCACCTTGATTTAGCACAGGGGGTCAAGGAAATGTTATTTACAAGCAAGTACATATTACAGTAGGCTTTTATTGTATAAAACTCTCCCAAACAATAAAACAGTTTCCATTGTTATAGCAGACATTGTTTTATATTATCATTATGTTGTTTGTCATTATTTATTATGTGTTTGTTAATAGTAGACATTTTTCTAACAAACTTCTGTTTTTCTTCCCAATCACAGAAAAAGGAGGTCTGGAGGAATATTCAGGTTACTGCACCACTAAACGGAGACCCAACAATGTCCCTCCGTCCTTCCACTCATCGCAGCACCACTTGCCTTGGGGTGGTGATTATACAATAGGTGGACGAGGCACACTACCCACACATGCCACTCGTCCCCGCATACCTCACCCTCAATCTGCCCCCAGCCATACTCCTAACCCCTATCCTTTGGAGCCTAAAGAAACCAAGCCCAACCAGAACTATGACACCCTCTCCAAACCTCCTCGCCGTGTCAAATCAACAGATCAGCTCCTTGCCCTTGGGGATGGCAGCACCTTATCACGGATCCCCAAGAACCAGCAGCACCAGTACTACAAAGCCATGAATACTACAACAGGCAAAAACTCCAATACCCAGAATACCCTGCGCAAGTCTAAGGAGAGGCTGCTGATGTCCCCTGATCATCTAGAGGAGGAAGTGGGCATGGGTGGAGTCGATTATGGAGGTGGCGGGAGTGGTATGGGCATGGGAATGGGCGACTACACAGTTGGAGGGGGCATGGTGCCCACTCTACCCCGCGTGAGCCACCAGAAGGCTCAATCACAGCAGAATGTCTGTGCCACCCCCTCTCTTGATCGCCATCACATGATCAAGATGAACTCACACCCGACCTCGGGCCGCGATCAAGAGCGTAACACAGGAGCCATGCCGAGTCACATGGGAGGCAGCGGAAGTGGAGGTGTGGGATGGAGTGAAATGCAAGGAACCGGGGTTGTCATGGGCACAGGAACACTATCAGGTCATAGCGCCAGGAGGCTAGCTTTTGCTGCAAAAAGGCAAAATACCATTGAGCAACTACATTTCATCCCTGGTGGAGGAGGAAGCAGTGGAAGCGGGGTGGCTGCAAACCAGGGTGTTCGGACGGGGAGCAAAAATGAAGTGACTGTGTGAAGAGGATGGAGGGGATTGAGAGAGAGTTAAGGGAAATTGAAAGATATGGGGGGTGAGTTTGAGGGTGCTATGAGTGGGATGGTAATGGAGGGATTAAAGAAGAAAGAGTAAGTGAGTGGGCAGACAAGGGAGTGAAAAGTGTAAAAGAGAGTGTAAAAGGAGTGGGAGGATGGTATAGGTAAGAGAATGGCTGAAGAAAAGAATATAGAGATAGAGAGCGGATGAAGGAAAAAAGTAGAGAGAGAATGAGGACATGAAAGGAAGAATAACAGATGGAGAAGTAGAGGAAACCACAAGGGAAACAGAAGCTGTAAATACAGAGAGAACACAATGTCTTGTAGACAAGTGTAAAACTTTTTGTTGTTTTATTCTCTTTGTAAAATTTCAGCCATAATTACAGTATAGTAATTTTCTTATAAGTTTGATAATAGCCACCTTAGAAAACATTGTCAGAAACGAATATTGTACACGAAGAGCCTGGGTAACCAGGTGAAGAAAGATAAATTCACGTCACTGTGTCATGCTTTTTTATTTTACTGGATATTACATGACATTTAATGCCACTATAGAGCCATATGTTCAAGTAATGTCCAATGGAACATTCATCTTATCAAAAAAGAAACAGAAAGGAAAGAACAAAACTTAAGGAAACATTGCACGCCAACAATTTGCTTACATCAGAAGATGGGTTACTCCAGCTGTTCGGTTGTGCTGCTACAGATTGGAAACTGAAATGAGTATTAAAACAAATACATCGGCATACTGATAACCTGTCAATGTACAAAAGGAGCTCAACATAAATGCTGGATATCAGAGCTACTGTCACATAACAAGAGAATACATGGTGATGACATGGCTTGTCACAGAAATAAGTTGATCCAAAAATGATTGCTATGATTAAAAAACAAAAAATGACTTTTTTTGCACAGAGTAAGGGAAACTAAACTGCATCAGCTTTAGGATAGCCCCATGATTATTATTGCCTTTTTCATATACACCTTACACTGCATCACCAGTTCTGGAAGACTTGCTTGTGGATTTTCTAGATTAAGACTGCTTTGTTGGAGCAAGTTTTTCATAATGTTCACAGAAATCAATATATGTGTGGAATAAGATAAACCAATAATCATCATTTTGTCCCTTCAACCCAAAAATTCCAATGAAGGGGGTAGGTAATTTATCTTCAAAAGCCATTCTGATTGGGCAACACAGCCCAGGCCAGAGGGGGAAAAAAGATAAATGTATCTGACAATCATCGACTTTCACCAACTGAACTCAGCTCATTACTGATCAATGGCACTTTGTTTGGATTCTACGCCAACGGTTTTCTTCGATGTCCAAGTGCAGGGACTTGAAAATGACTTTTTTTTTGCCTTGGCTGAAGGACAATGGCAACGAATTTGCAAGAAAACTAGTTCTGTAAGGATGTGGACACATTTGTGTCATTATAAGCTCTATGTATGCTGTATGTATTGTTGAAAGGTTTTATATATATGGATGCCTCAAACTGTTCAATGTGGCTTATATGAGGAAAACAGGAGAAGAGTCCAGATGTTCACAGTTTTATATATATAGAGAGAAGTTCGTTAAGGATTATTATGTTCATTAGGCAGCATAGCACAGTAAATGTTGGCAAGGTTTATCCAACATGAGAATTTAGCTCAGGTGTGCACAGACACTTCAATGAGCTTACTAACAAGCCTGCTGGGTTGCTGTTGAAATCTCCCTAAAGCCATGTGTCTGCGCTGTTAAAGTGACGACTGAACACGGGGAGAGTCCAAGTCATCTCACACCGCTGATCAGCTTTCATCCAGAAATGGACAGAGCGTCACACCCAATATCATAATCAATAATGCTTATCAATATTAAGGGCTATACTACATGTGTGTCAGTGGTAGACTGCCTAGGCACAGTTTATTAATTGTTATTTAAAAGGTGGTGAGAATACTGACGACAGTAAATATTAATGTATATAGACTGAGATATAAATCCTGTGAAGCAAAAGAAAGCAGTGAGGTAAAGATGACCTCAGTCTAGCCTACAGGACAGGCTATGGTGTAAAACCATTTTAGTTCTCATTCATTTCTAAAAGTCCACAGCAAGTAATGGTAAACATTTTAGTATTAGGTAGCTAGTTATTTTAAATGTATTTCTCCCAGTACAAGTAGTTCAGAGTAAATTTCCTAGTAACTTTTGGGGCAGAAAAGTGAAAGAAGTTCTTCATGTGGTGGCAGTAGACTACATTCACTTATTTCTGAGAGAAATTAAAATGGATCTTGATGCGTTACAAACAAAACTTAGAGACAATCTTCCTACAGACTCTCTTATACATACGTGTTTGTTATTGTCATTAATATGACAGTTAATATTATGGTTATTGGTGATATTTATTCTTGCTGTTTATTCTCTATTATCTTAACATTATGATGGTGATATTTTCTTCTGTGGTTTTAGTGTTAACTTGTTTTTAGGTATCTATATTTCTCATTAAATTATTTTGCATTCTAAGTACAAAATACAAGCACAAAAACAGGCACTCATTCTTTACAGATTCTCAGTGCATCCTGATGAGTGCATTGAAACATTCCTTGGCGTGATGTCATAGTGTGACCATCATACAGAAGCTTGCCAGTGTCATTGTGGCAATGACATCCCACTGGGTTGATATGATGTCATAGTGTGTATGTAAATGAAAAATAGATTGATTTGAATTCAGTTTCAGCTGTTTGAATGTTTATTTCAGGGAATATTAGAATAGCTAAATTGATTTAGCATCTTTTTTTTTTTTTTTTTGTCTTTAAAAAGTCTGTAGCAACGTCTGTTCGGTTTTGTACCCACAAGCCATAACTGTAAGTTTTTATGAGATGTTTAAACTTAAAACTGCAAAGATAACCATCAGTTGTGCTGACATAGGCCTTCGGCAATATAATCAAAGTAATTTAAAAAATAGGCTACAAATATAATGCCGACACACGTTAGAAAAAAGAAGAATCTCCAGGTAGATTTTTTTTGTCTTCGGGACCCTTATAGGATATGTTTTATATGGTGTTTAAGTAATGTTGTTGGTCTTTCGGCTGCTCCCATCGAGGGGTCGCCACAGCAGACCATCCAATCCGCACAACAACTTGGCACAGGTTTTATGCTGGATGCCCTTCCTGACGAACCCCTCCCAGTTTATTTGGGTTGGTTTTTAAGTAATTAAGCTTTGTTTACAAATTGTCAACATTTACATACCCTAGAGCACATGGTTTATTCAGATGTGCACTAAACAACTAAAC
>JAQMYL010000033.1:11490163-11508028 GCA_030014365.1 Clarias pachynema | reverse complement strand
TGCATTTCGGTTTAGCAGTGCGTTTGTGTTGTGTCCCCCCCCCCCCTTTCATCCCCCCCCTTTCATTATTATTTTTTTTTTTGACAATGCATGCTTTAAAAAAAATGGGACAGACAACAGCTTCATACAGTACAACATACTGTATGGACTAAGATTTAATAAAACACATGCATTATTTTACAAATGTTGTTTGCATTGTACATACTTAATAAAAAAAATAAACATTATGATTGTTTTACACATGATCAAAAATATCTTTACAATTCCATTCACATATTCATAAGTTAGTTGCTTGTCAAAACTCCACTCACAAGTCTAGTATACAGTATATTTTCTTCCCTATCATACCATGTCCAGTGATAAATCAACCCTTATGGTAGTTAATGCTTTTTAAACTGCACAGAGCAGCGGGAAACTAAGGGTCTTCTCACATTTACGTTTATATTTGCTCTTTCTCTGTCTCACAGTGAGAAGAGGAGTGGTGTGGAGAAACGTCCCATGCATCTGAGAGTAATTTCTTCAACAATGGAAAAGATGCCTGGCATATTTGCTGAAACACGGAAAAGGAATTGCATATCACTTGGGCTTGAACGGAATAAACATTAGCAGTCGTTGACTGTTATGAACTAACACATGGCACTTGGAGAAATCTGTCCATATCTAGGATGGTCATGAACTCAAGTATGTAACCAAGAAAAGTCTTATCTAGTCATCTTGGTTTTGTTTCATAACAAAAGCATCACTAAGCACTTTCAAAAATGTGAAAATAAAGTGTCACCATTTGTGATTTACACATCTTCTCACTTACATTACATTAAAGATCAAATCAAATCCATTTACATTAATGACGGACTGACCGTTGTTGCAATTCGAGGAAAACATTACTGACAAGGATACTGATGAAAGAAAAGAACCGAAAAAGAAAGACAATGACTCAAGTTATCATCAAGCACTAAAACCACAGAACTGTTAAAGACTCAAAAATCAAATCCAGCCTTTGAATTGTGTGTTGCAGAACTTTGGAATATCACTATCCATACCGAAAATCCATTCTACGCTGCAGCATCTGCTTGGCACAACTGGCTTTAAAGTGGGAACAGTTGGTGATTGTCCGCTAACTGCAGATCAGTTCAAAGCAGGCCATACACAAGGGTGAGTTGAAACAGGTTAGAGAATCAACAGTGATTGTCATTGTAACACCTCATCTGGCAATTTTAGTGTGATTGTTGTTACTGCTCCTAGAGCAGACGGTGTTGCCATTGCACACCCATGTTTCAGTAACTGGGAAATGTTCCAGTTTGGAAAATACAATGTGGACATCATAGAGATGCTGAGTGGACACCAAGCCCATCAGTTCAAAGGTCTTGGATTAGAGCGACAACTACAACACCAGCAGCAAGTGCAGCTTCACCAGCACCAGTTGCAACAGCAACAACAGCAGCAAGTTGAAACCTCTGGTACTATTTTGTCTGGACTTGGCTTAGGCCCATTGCAAGGATCTAGAAACAGTGCCTTTTCTGATTCTGCATCAATTTTTGCAAAAATGAGTGCACCCCCTCCTCCTCTACAGCAGCAGTCACTGTCTTCGTCATCACAAAGTTCAAGAAAGTCAAGCAAAATGTCTGCGAGCAGTAGCAGTGGAGGAAGTCACGTGAGTGGGTATCCTCAGTTTTTGCGTTCATTTCATCCAGCTGAGGCAGCCCTTGCACAAGAACAGCTACATCCAGGAGTTGGGCGATTTGACCATTTTTCAGGCAGTAGTGGAAGTGGAGGAAGTGCAGGAGGAATTGGAGGACTAGTATCATCTGTTCCACCTCCACCTCCCCCATTACATCCTGGCCTCACTGTTCCCCAAGCATCCCCTGGACCATCCTCCTCTTCCCCATCTCCTTCAAGTTCTAGCTCTAATAACCCTTCTAGCAATAGTGCAGTAACTTCCCTTGGTCACCAGTTGACAGGAGCTCAGTCTGATGCACGGAGCTTGCATCAACAGTTTAGTTGCATGCTAGCTGCTAATCAGTATTTTCTGTCAGGAGTACCAGCCAATTCCAGCCTAGAGCAATTTTTGGTGCAGCAAGGGAGCCACAACCATCTAGGTCTTGAACCAAGTTCAGGTCTTGCTCCACCCCCTGCTCTCCACTCCTCACACACGCATAGCCATTCAACCACCTTGCCTCAGCCACAGCAGCCACCACCACAACAACAACAGTTGCCCACTCACACTCTGTCACATCCCCATCCACATCACCCTCTTCATTCCTCATCTCAACCTTCCTCATTAAGCAGTTTTGACTTTCAAGGGATCCCTGTCCTCTCCTCAAACCAGCTGGCATCTCTGATGCAACAGGAAACTGGTTTGCCACTTCCTCTGCCCTTACATTTGTCCCTCTCCAAGGATGACGGGAAAGTAGACAGTGCATTAGGGGGAAGTGGAGGGGGCAGGAGAAAGAAAGCAATGGCTGGGTATTTGCCTCAGCGGAAGACTGATGGCAGCAGTAACACTAGCAGCAGCAATAGTCATGGCTCTGCAAACCATAATTCCAGCAGTAGTAGCACTTCGGGGGGTCTTAGCCAAGATACTACACCTGGCCCCCTCCACCAAGGCCGTGTTGGTATGTCAGGACTTGGTAGAGATCCCCCTTCCCACCTAACCCCCCCATCTTCCTCTTCAGTCGTGTCATCATCCTCTTCCTCCGCTCCCACTTCTACATCCGCATCCGTTCTGGTGACAAACAGTTCTAAACCTGACAATCATAGTTCCATGCACCCTCGCTCATCTCATCCTGAACCTGAACCACTTTATCATTGTGGAGAGTGTGGAAAAACCTTTACTCACCTGTCCAGTCTGCGCAGGCACTTACGCAGTCATGAGTTGACCACTGCAGGCACAGCAGGCACAAGAAGTAATGTCATAAATCCTGTTTTGCATCCTGCTGATCCAAGTATTCCTCACTCAACCCAGGATAGTTCAGCATCATCCTTATGCCAAAGTCCTGACAAGACGTTCCATTGCTCAGATTGTGGAAAAGGATTTAAAAAAAAGGGACACCTGCTTCAGCATGGTGTAATCCACTCTGGTGCACGGCCATTTGCCTGCAGTACTTGTAGCCGTGCTTTTAATCGGCGCGAGTCCCTCACCCGTCACGAAAAGATACACGAAGAGAAGCCTTTTCGTTGTCCAGCTTGTGGCCGGTGTTTCCGTGAGAGTACCTCTTTGTTGAACCATGCAGCCTCAGGCACTTGTGGCAAATCAGGCAGAGGACCAAGACCGAAGAGTGATAGTAGCAACTCTATAGTTGGTGGCAAGAACAGTAAGACAGGGGCTTCCAGTGATGGAATGGTAACTAGTGCAGTGGGTGAGTCACATATTTATCTTACAGGATAGTATGTGTGTGCGCCAAATAAAGTTGTGCTGTATGATGTGCTAAGGGGATATTTGTATATGCAGCATTCATACTGTTTGATTTGTCATGCAGGGTCTTACCGGAGTGATGGTTACAATACCTTCAAAGACCAGCGCTCTCAAGGCAACCTTTATGCTGGAACATCCTCATGTGGTGGAGGCATACTGGGGCCAGCACTAAGAAAAGCACCTTTAGCTCCTACTCTGCACCCACACCCACAAAGCCAACACCAGCAGCTTCACCAACAGCACCCACATTTACCCCTCTCTGCTCTGCTGGAGGACTCTGAAGACGATGTTACCAGTTCTGTCAATAATGCTATTTCTGCAATCACTGCTGCAGCGGAAAATTGCATGACTGGTGATCTTAATAACAGCAGTCGAGGAGACGATAGAAGAGATATAATTGGTGGGCTACTCGGAGGTCTTGGTCTAGGCCCTCTCGGCTCACCCGGTGGTCCGTCTTCAACATCCGGAATGGAGAAATCATTTCGAGGTGGCGAAAACCAGGATGCCCTGGCACTTCACCAACAATCAATCCAACAGACAGCAGGTGGAAAGCCCAAACGTCCTCGGAAGCCTCGTAAAAAGAAGGAACCTGGGGCAGCAGGTGCAGATCCTCCCAAAAGGCGTCAGTCCTCCCAGAGAACACCAGGGGGTCTAGGGGATGTCAGACCGTATTTGTGCAGCATCTGTGGTCGGGGATTTGCGAGACGAGAAACTCTACGAAGGCATGACAGAATCCACACAGGGGAAAAGCCTCATCACTGCACAGTGTGTGGCAAATACTTCAGAGAAGCTTTTCACCTTAGTAAGCATCATACAGTGCATTCCGGAGAGAAGAACTATAAATGTCTTCTTTGTGGAAAGGATTTTGGATATGCCCAGAGCCTTAAGCGACATGGAAAGCTACACCAGAAAGGAGAAATTGAGGAAGTACCTACAACACCTGGAGGAGACAACCTTAATAATTACCCAGCTCCTGGTGGAAGCATGATCCAAGGTGGTCAAGGTAATTCTTCATTCTATCCATACCCACAGGATGTTAAACCCCAAGGTTCAAATCCCCATCCTCCTCCCAGACTTTACACATGTGCTATATGTTGGAAGTCTTTCCGTCATCACTTCCATCTTACTGCACATCATCAAACAGTGCACGAAGGTGGAGGTGACAAGCTGTTTTCTTGTGAAGTGTGTGGGAAGGCCTTTGCATATTCTAACAGCCTAACAAGACACAGGCTGTCTCAGCATGGCTTAACCCGGACCGGTCAAGGAACACCTCAAGGGAGCGTTAGTGTCACTGGAGAAGACAGCAGTGTTGGTGGCTCAGTATCTGAAAGTGAAGCAGCCACCAATGCTTTGCTCCAGCTTGCACCCACCGGTGGAAACCATGGAGAAGAGGATTCTCACAGTGGCGTTCTTCATAGTCACCAGCATGCGCCGCCACAACCACAAGCTGGGTACTCACCTCTTTTCTATGATGCCAGTACATCTCTCCCTTCCTCTTCTAATGCCACACCATACTCCCAGCCTTTGCCTTCAAGCTCCTCTCTACAATCCCATCAGCACACAGGAGTAAAAGGTGAACCCATGTACCAAGCTGGCCAAAGACATACACTCAACCCAAACTTACCCATCCACCCCCTTATTCTGCCTCCACCTGAGCAACATCAGCACCATTCTCTAAGCCAGCAGCATCCAGCTAATGTCCAGCCACACCACCACCACAGCTTTCACAGCGAAGAAGAACTACGGCGTCGCAAGAAAAAAAAAAAAAGACGGAACGGGAGAGAGAAGATAGGCTACGAATGGGGTCAGACCACAAAACTGGACGGGGTACAGATGGAGCTCTCAGCTGGGGAAAGGAAGAGAAATGAGAATAGAAAGCTTCAGAAAAGACTGAGAAAAACATTTCGTAGAAGGCAACGTAAATTTAGAAAAAAAATGGCTATGCTTTTGCGGATTAGGAGAGGAAGTGGGGGAAGCAGAGTTGTGTATGAACTTAGCCCTTCAGGAGGACTGGAACTATATAGACTACTCTCTTTTCAAGTCCCTCTTAAACGATTCCCCTGTCCCTTCTGTTTTCTCACAACGTTTTCACGACGAGCAGCACTTATGGTTCACATAGCAGCTAGACATTGCCCAAGAGTCAGTTACCCTTCGGGTCGATTAAGATGTGCAGTTTGTGGAAAACAATCTCGCAAATTACTTTCAGCCCTCATTCATAGAAGCTCTCACTTATCAAATAGAGCATTTTCCTGTAAACGCTGTCCTTCTCGTTTCTGGAACGCAGCACTTCTCACGAGACACAAAAGAACTTGCCGAGGAAAACTGACAGAACTGACACGGGGGAGTGCTCTTTGTTTAAAATTAACAGCAGGAAAAATGTTTAAAAGAGGAGACAGTCAAAGAAATATTTCAACCCTGCAAATACAGTACAGTCACTGAGCGTGCTTCACTTTAATGTTAATGTTAATGACTTCAGTATGTAGTAGCAAGAAGGACATTGTGTTTTGCATGACAAAAATAGAGACTAAGGCTTGGTATCTGACCGTCAGAAGGTCGGTTGATTGCTCTTAGTTTATTATTTTCGATCTAACCATCATAGGTTCCTCACGTAAACCGAACTTCCAAACTGAACTGCTACAAGCAAAATTGCAAACGCTTTGCAGATGTCTTTTATAAAGATACCAAGATAACAAATCCCAACTCGGTCTGCAAAATGGTCTTATACAGTTTTGTGTGTTGAAAAACATCTTGGATCCTTCACTGACATTAGGTGAATTTATAGTCATGTTACTAATACAGTATTTCCCTTAATGGTAATACTCACTGTAAGTCAGCAGTTGCTCTGTAGAATTATTCTGTCGCTGGTATGTATAATGTGTAGTTCACTTAGAACAAGTGTGGGGATTTGATCTTTTGTAACAATGCATTAGTAGAATAAGAAGAAAAGAAAGAAGGTATTAGGAAGATCAGTGTTTTGTTCCAATCTGTGCATGTTGAGCACTGGTCTTAATGTGTTGGTTGAATGTTGATTATGGGATGGTTTCATATTAAGTACGATTGGAAATGTTTAAAAAAAAAGAAAAAAAAGAAATTGAAGCAAAATGTTTCAAACAGTCTCGGAATAAGCACTACTTTTACCTCCATCTTCATGCTAGTGAGACGATCAGGGTTGTGTCCATCTTCATCACTAGCATGAAGAAGGTAGGATTAGCACTTAAATTTGAAAGGCATCTGAAATAATATATAATGATAAAAAAAACAAAAAAAAAACAAACATATGCAGCCCTGTTCATCGAGAGCTACTTTGAATGCATAGTTTATTTCCTTAACCAACCAAAAGACAACAAGCAAATATTCCAGGGCATCCAGATTAATGAAAAATGTGAGCTATGCCTGTGTTTAGCAGTAAATTAGGGCGGGAAAAAGGTTCTACAGGAGTATCTCTCGAGGAACAGGTTTGAAGACACCTTAATAACATTGTGATTCAGTATCAAAATTTCAGTAAAATGAGGCAAAAAAGCCTGTTCAATTTGAAATTCCACCTATTGGCATGGAGTTTTTATACATAGAGTCTATGGTAGAATTAGGAAGGAACAAGTGTACTGTAATGTAAATTGTGTCAATATTTTATTATTATGATTTAAAAAAAAAAAAAAAAGTGAAATATGTTTTTTTATCATAGGTACACTGCAGATAGTTTGGAATGATAGTGGAAGTTATCACGTTCATCTTTTACTTAATGTATTATGTGTCGGACATAGTCTGCTCACTTGCCAACTATGAAAGCATCCCTTATACTTTTCTCTTAATTTCTTATGTAGTGAGGCCATACTACCCATAGCTCATGTTTATTTGTTGTTTTTTTTTTTGAGAATAATAAGTAAATCAACAAGTATGTTTCTATCACTTTATTTACCTATAATAAGCTGGTTGTTGATGATACCCAAGCATTTAATAAAATTTTAAAATCTTATATCATTATTCATTCTGTTGTTTACTGCATTTCATTTGATTTATGTCGAATAAAATACTCACTTTCCAATATACATTTCTAAATCGATTGTTCACCCATATGCTCAGGTTTTGTCCCAGGTTTATGAATTATTTATTACAGAAAAGAGTATGATTTACCTTTAGTAGAGATAATTTTTCTAATACATTCGTTCTCAACTCTGTTTCTTGAAGACCCCTCATTTAACACACACAACACAATTCAGAAAGGGCTGTCACTTGGCTGATTAGTTAAATCAGGTGTACTTGGACCTGAGGAAGCAGTAAAATGTTCTGGTTACTTGTACAGATTTGAACATGTGGGCAACAGTTTTCATTTTATTGTGTATGGTTATGTCAATGCTTCTGTTTGTACTGATGAATAAGCTTTATGTTCTGCTTTATGCTTTGAATCTTGAACTTTATGATATTACTATTATTATTACGAGGTTCGTATCTCCGCATCATTCTTAACTCAGATGATACGTATTTCACAACAAGAAGATTTCTACTAGGACTGTAGTAATAATTTCCAGAAGAAAGTTCTTGAAGTGGCATTTTTTCCCTTCTTCAACCAGTGACAATGATTTAATGCATACCTGTAACAGTTAGCAATGTTGGTCTCAGTTTACTATCTTGTAACACAGCAGACATGCCCTGATCATTATTTGTTATTTGGAGCTGCACATCTCTACTTTAACCACAGGATGGCAGAATAAGGGTTTCTCATTTTGATGTTAAATTCCAAGAAAACATGTTTGCATGGTGTGCTTACATTAGAGGAAATTCAGTCTGAAGGCCTGCAAAGCAGTCATTTGTGCAGCAATTACTTATTTTATTTAAGGTTTTTTTTTTAATGTAGATAGCATGCAAGTATGTAGTTCTTAAGGAGTGCATGGAGGTTTAATTTAAACAGAGTTATGTCTACAGCAGAATAACTATTAACTGAATAGTACAACTGACAATGGGTGATGTTTTATCAGATTATGACCTCAATATGAAGTTTATTTGATAAAAATCTTTTTCAAACAGAAATATGTGTAGCCGTGACACACACCGAATAAGTATGCACATTCTACACACATACCAACATTAGGTCTAAACTGTGTAGTCTCACGCGGCTGTGGCGAGCGAGGTTACGGGGGCGGGATTGATTTCACGGCGGCAGCCAATGAGCGGATTCAGGGGGCGGAGACATTGTTTCTGTTAACCAATCGCAAAGAGGACAACGACACGGCCAGAGGCTTTTCCGCGTGCTGTGTACACGTGCGTTGGAAAGCGCTTGTGCTGTTCCCCGTTCCTCATTGGAGAGAAGGAGAGAGAGAGAGAGACAAACATGTCCACGGATTATGAGCAAAAACGTGCCTTTTATTATGAAGGCTTATGACGGTGATTTGTGATGTTATATCCATGTGTATAAGTTAATAAAATCACAAACATGTTATAAATGGTAAAAAAAAATACTGCTTGTATTAAAACACTACAGGCGTGTCTAGGTGATCCTATAGCTATATTACATAATGTAATCACAAGCCTCACCTTGGCAACTGTTAAGATAATTTATAAATATATAATTCTGTCGTGCGGAGGTGTGTCATTACTATGCATCCGATATTTCACACCAAGTTCTGAAAATAAATGATACATGGAATTTCCTTGCACATGAGATCTACAAAGAGTGTATACACCATTCAACCATAACATTATTACCATCTGCCTAATATTAAAAAGGTCCTCGCTTTTTGCCATTATAACAGTGATGCACTGTGTGTTCTGACACCTTTCTATCACAACCAGCAGTAACCATTTCATCAATTTGATCTTCTATTGGATCAGACTACACTGGCTAGCCTTCGCTCCCCATGTGCATTCAGTGAGCCTTGGCCATCCATGACCCTGTCAACAGATTATTTTTTCTAATACAGTCGTTCGCAACTCTGTTTCTTGAAGACCCCTCATTTAACACACACAACACAATTCAGAAAGGGCTGTAACTTAGCTGATTAGTTAAATCAAGTGTACTTGGACCTGAGGAAGCAGTAAAATGTTCTGGTTACTTGTACAGATCTGACCATGTGGGCAACAGTTTCAATTCACTCATTTACCTTCCTTGGATTATTTTTGGTACTAAAGCTGTAGTTTTGGAGTTGCTCTGACCCATTCCCTTAATCATCCCTATTTGGCCCTTGTCAAAATCACTCAAATCTTTATGTTTGCCATTTTTTCTGCCTCCAAATACAGCAACTTCAGGATAAAAGTTTCACTTGCTTCATAACATATCCCACCTACTTTTAGCTGCCACTGTAACGATATATTGAACATGTAGCTACTATTAGAAGAGCTAAATTTTAATGGCTAGAAGACTCGGTTAGAGCAACTCCAAAAACTGCTGCTCTCATAGAAAAAACACCCTTCTCATAGGTGGCTAAAAGTGGGTGGGATATGTTGGGCAGTAAGTAAACTTTTTCCCCTGATATTGATGTGGAAGCAGAAAAAATGGGCAAGCATAAGGATTTAAGTGACTTTGACAAGGGCCAAATTGTGCTGGGTAGAGGACTGGGTCAGAGCAACTCCAAAACTGCAGCCCTTGTGGGATGTTCCCAGGTTGCAGTGGTCAGGACATACCAAAAGGTGTCCAAAGAAGGAAAACTGGGGAACTGGCTACAGGGTCATGGGTGGCCAAGAATTCCTGAATGTACATTGGGAACGAAGGCTGGCCAGTGTAGGCTGATCCAGTAGAAATATAAAATCATATTATATATATATATATATATCACACACACACATATAGCAGGCTTTGGTCCAAGTTACTACACAAAGACCAAAGACAGGGGTAGATGTATATCCAGGATTTTCACATTTGTGTTGTGTAAAATTGTACACATACATCTAGCCTTGTCTTTGTATAGTATAATATGGACGGAAGCCTGCCATCCTCTCGCGCGCGCTCTCTCTATCTCTCTCTCTCCATTCAGTCAAGCGTCTGCTGAGCTCGCGGGAGATCTGACGTCACGTGACTGCCCCGGGTTCGTTCCGGCTGAGCGCGGAGCTCACGTGCTCGCTCAGAGAGGAGGAGGAGGAGGAGGAGAAACGGCTGCAGGAAAAAAAAGCGAAGCGATAAGGTCCGACCAACCGGCACTGCGCAGCTGCACCCGTGTCCTGTATATTTTATTTTGCCATCGGTTTTGTTTTCATTCGTTGTTGTTTTTTTTGGGACGAGGCTGCTTCCTTTGCTCAGTTAATGTGAATTTTTATTATTAGTGTTATTAGTATTATTACTGCTGCGCTGTTTTTTTTTTAACATGATTGGAATTTTCACTCCTTGTCTTCCTATAAGCAACTTTTCTGTTTACTGCAAGACTTGTTTCTCCGGCTGTCTGACACTTTAGGCTGGTTGGTCTGTATGGACAGATATACGTCGCAAAATTGAGCTTTTTTTTTTTTTTTTTTTTTTGAAGTTTAAGCCGACAAATATTTTATCACCTTGGAGTTAAGGAAGGCGTTTAATCCACTGGACTGTCACCAAATGCAATTACAATGACACTCTCTTCTTCGTGCTCTCGACACGACTAAAGGTAAATATCTGCTTAAGACTACTAATCATTTTCTAATGCTTGTCTTGATTGTCACTGCTTTCCTTTGCATAGCCCTTGGTAGTTCTACACTTCATGATCTGTCAACAGATTGCTTCTCATGCTTGTACAGTTTCCACTGATTTATTTGGTTATTTGCTTGTGTGTGTGTTAACTACTATTTTGTCAATTACTTGTCCTACTCTCTTTAGTAAACCAGATGATGGCAGGGCCTCCTACCCAGCGCCTGTTGCCCCCTTCTGGACCCAAAACACACTTCAGGAGCTTAGACCATGCAGGAGGAACAGACTCGTTGAACACTGGACCAGTCAACACCGGGCCAGACCTCAAATCACCACCACAGACCCCACTCAAAGGTGATCAGAGTTTTAAAGACCGCTGTCAAATTAAGGATGTGTGTCCGCCGTCTGTACCGTAACCTCAGAGTTCGACCCAACGCTGTGGCTTAGTTTGCTAAAGTCGCTTTTTGTTTAATTGCCGGTTGGTGTTTCTGTCTTGAGTTGTTGGTAGTTGCCATGGTTTTCGTGGTACCGCATGGCTAGTGCGACATGGCTGCAAAAACTACATAGCTATTTGCTAGCACTTTATCTTTATTTATGAATCAGGTTGAGGCTGTCAGCATTCGACAGTACAGTATTTATTAAGGATATTCAGCAAAACATTCTTGAAGCCCGAGGTACATCAAATTTCTCCCATACAAAGGACTGGAAAGAAATTATCATGACTGAACAGCAACTTCAGTTACCTTTTAATCTTTAGTGTTTCAGTAACTATGCCTTAGATTGTGGGTAAAGTGGTTAAAGTCAGATCAGATGTAAAATTGCATTGAAATTGACATGTAGCCAAGATTAGGCCAGAAAGTATCAATTTAACATCGCACAGGCTGAATCATTCACGTAAATGAGCGTGATTGGTTGCAGGAGAGGATCTGAGAGGAGAGGAGTTCAAATCTCATTTGCATAAAGTTTAACTCCTCTCACTCCTTGCCAATCTTTGCTTTACCTACCATCACGTAAATTATGAACTACTATTAGGAACCCAATAGTATCTCCACCAATTTGAATGCAATAGTTTTTAATGCTGTACTAGCTATAATGTAATAGATTATTGTTTTTGTGATTTGCCTCATTTAATTAGAGATACAGAAAGAATAATTTCACATTGGGCTATCAATGTGTATATAAATAAAATGTTTAATAGCATTATTTATGTAAAATGAGGTTTAAAATGATTTTGCAAATTTCTATAAGGTTTATACAAGCAACTGGGCTGCCGATTAGCTTTACATTAGCCATTCACCTAAGAACATGTAGCAAAAAGCATGTTTTTATTTACTTGGATTCTGTAAAGTGTTATTAAACTAGTAAGAATTACATTCTACTTTAGAATACACAACAGTATAGACCTTAGCAAATGGTCTAACCAGAGGCAGAATCTGCTGCAATCAGTGAACATTTTTTCAGCTTTGGTGCACTCAATCAAAAAGTGCCCTGCATTCAGATGCCCTTGCAGAAGGAGATGTTGACAGCTGTTGGCCACAAGATCAGCTTTATGAGACGAGATCCTATGTATTGCTCTAAACTGAAAACTGGAGGATTTTTTTTTGTTCAGTGACTATGCGAAATTGGTGTATGATTAACCTGGTCAAGGATCAGGCATTTTGATCTTAGACAGATTATAAACCAAGTGAAAAGCCACCTGCTGCATTAATTCCAAAGGTTTATTTGCAGCTCAAATGCCAGCCCACAGGAATTTAGGTACATTTGCTCAAACATATAGGATTTATTGCCATTTAGGTTTAAGAAAGGATCTCTAACAAGCTTAATGAAATTTAAGGCACTGGTTATTTCGATACAGGATGTTTATAGCCATTGGATGCATCATCAGTTGTCACAAGGCTTAGAAAAAAAAGGATTGACATATTCATAAAATCAGTGTTACCATAAACACCACTTGTAATAAAGATAACCTCTATCTTTTCTGAATATACAACTGCAACTTCACAAATTATTATAACTTTGACTGATTAGTGCAGGATGGTGTAAAGGCTGATGTTACTGGAAACATATGTACCTTTTTGCAGTGGCTGTAGTGACACTGAAGTTATTTCTAATATAGATATCATGTCACACACAATAAACACTACAGATCTTTCTGACTACTGAATGTTTTAGCCCTTTTTTAATTTGGAGAAACAGCAGTTGATGGTTGGTTATAACTCAAAAGAGCTTGGTTTTTCCCAGCTAAATGTTATATCTCTGGCAGTGATGTGGAGTTGGCTGCTAATGACTTAGGATATTGAATTGGTGTTTTAATTGTCAAATGGACTATTATAGCATCGCTATTGAGCATTAGTAGTGGAGGGAGACTACTAATGACAGCTCTAATAGTATGGGTTATAATAGCATCAGCATCTGCTGTGAGAAATGGATTTGCTGTTTTTTAGAGTGTATGAGACTAATGTGGTATGATTGAAGCTCTAGTTTAGCAGCTTCCTCATGTTCAGTCTGTGCCTGCAGCTGTGGCCTATTCGGATGATTCAAGCTTATAATGCATATTTTAGACCTTTTAGGGATAGCTGTGTTTGTAGCAGTGTATGCTGTAGTTGGAGACAAAATTAGTCACATGAGCAGATTAGCACAAGCATGTGCATTAGGAGTGACCTATAGAACAGGCGTTAAACATTTAAGTCTAGTACATTATAGTAGCCCAAGCCCTTGCAAATAGAGATAAGCTACTGAGATGAATTTACATATACCAAGAACTCGAAGGGTGATGTGTGCTACAGGAAAAAAATATATTGCGCAGTCAATTCATGGTGTTCTGTTTATAGTGTATGAATATATTTTTTAGTAGCTTACAATGAACAAATTGAATCTCTGATAAAGACTCTGACCAGAAATGCTGTTATAAATAATTCAACTCAACATGTATACTTCATAATTTTTTATTTAACTGACTTTGAAGTTTGTAAATATTTGAAATGCGATTAAATAGAGCATGGATTACATCTCAAATTTGATTGGGACCTGCATGCTTTGATGAGAAACAGTACTGTAACTCACAGCTATGAAAATCAGCTATGACCAAGCATCACTTTATTTTCAGTGAATAAACTCACTTGGATAATATGGGCATGTACCTAAAAACCTGGTGCTGTAATCATAGAGAAGGTCTCTTATTCATAATGTTCCATAGCTGGATTTATGTAAAGCCTGACAGTTAAAATCTCTTAAAGAAATTAAATAGAATGTAAATAAAATAATAAAAATGCAAGGATGTAGCAAACTAGCATGTAGCTTTAGCATAACCTTTAAAAAAGTTTTAGAATTTTTTTTCTTCGTTTAATAAAATTTTTTTCCTCACTAATATACAAATTGTATTTCATTGCATATTTTCCATCTCTCCATAACTCAGATAAGGACAGGCTGGACATGGATGAGGATTCTCTGGGACGTTGCTCCATCCGTGACAGGAGCAGTATTGGACAAGTTGCAGATGGCAGCGGTTTAGGGACAGGGGCAGGCACCTTCCAGAGCCTGTGGGAGCGGACAGTGGCGTCCGATCCCGGTTTGTTCCAGCTACACTACATGGACCTGGGCGAGTTCCTGACGGAGAACGGCATGGCAATGCACGGAGCTCAGATTCCCTCCCAGAGCTCGCAGTGCCCTTCTACATCTCCTTCTCCGTGCTCTTCCTCTTCCTCGTCTTCAGCTTCCGCCGCCTCACCACCTACGCTACTTGGCTTGGACATGCAGGTCCAGCAGAGTATGCTGGGAGCTGTCGGCTGCTTGCACAGTGAGTTTGTTTGGTGGACACAGTTTTTGCTGGTGCAATTTGGGAGACTTTAACCTTGAGTTGGGGCTTGCAAAAAAGCATGAGTGTTTAGACATAATGTGAATAATAATTCACAATAATTCAGCTAATTTTAGAACAAAGTCATTTCATGGCGCAACAGAATCAACACTCCACAGCAGGCTTATGAGATATTGATTTTTTCCATGCTCAGGATTTTCCATTTTCAAATATAGCTGAAAGTGATTTAATTGTCCAGAGCCTAAAAAAAGATTAGCAAAAGCGCATTGCAACAATTTCAGGCTTAAGGAGAGTAGGGAAGAGCATCAGAATATCAGCTGTGCAGTGGGGAACTGTGGCAATCACGAAAACACAGCTGCATGGTGGATTTTTAGTGATTCTGCAGTATCACTGCAGTATGTCTATAAATACAGTATAACTGTTATGCATTTGTAACAATTGAAAAAAAACAGAGGAGCACATTTCAGTATAATCCTTTCACAAAATCGATTGTCTTATGTTCTTATGCACGTCTGGCATTTTCACTGTCGATGCTGCTCACAGGAGAACAGGAGTGAGAAGATCAAAAAGGAAAAAAAAACACAACAGGATATTTAATCACTTTTTAATTATCATCACGATTAATTAGATTAGATTAGTTAATTTGTTGTAGGGTTGTTTAACACTTTTGGATTGAAATCTTTCGTCTTTCAGCTGAAAAACTGCAGGTATCACTTTGATAATTCTTTTCAAATTTATATATATTTTAAACGTTACTAGTACTGTGCAAAAGACTTGAGCCACCCCTCATTTCTTCATATTAAAAGAAATTAAATTCTGTTCATTAAATCAAATAAATGGGAACATATGTTTTACACTGCCAGGTTGCAAAGTGCCTAAAGATACAATTTATAAACTGGTTGTTTATGAAACAACCTCAGCAGCAACCTCATTTCCCCTCTCGACTGTTCCAACCACT
This sequence comes from Clarias pachynema, assembly GCA_030014365.1. Lineage (NCBI taxonomy): Eukaryota > Metazoa > Chordata > Actinopteri > Siluriformes > Clariidae > Clarias > Clarias pachynema. Next base: position 11,492,259 of record JAQMYL010000033.1, on the reverse strand, counting down.
TAGCATTTAGCATCACTAGTATACTAATCGCCGGCCTGATCATCTGTTTTATTCAGTTAATTTATAATGCACTTTTAACAATGGGCATTGTCATAAAGAATCTCTACAGAATAAAAAAAATAAAAATAAAATTAAATAAATAAATAAATCATCTGCACCTGTTTCTCACTGCTCTTTATTGTTTATAAAGTGCAATAAAGAGCAATAAAGAGTAATAAAGAGTAATAAAAGAAACAGTCAATATTTGGAGTGAAAACTCTTTGCTTAAATGAGTTCTTCTCAGGAGTTTTAGACACAGATTTGTGCAGTTTATAAGAAAACAGCTGGTAGGTTTTACTGAGCTTGCTGGAGAATATGAGTTCTTCTGGTAACTTTGCCACACTCGTTCCTTTCTATTTTTATGAAAATCCCAGGGGCTTTTAGGTTTTTTGTTTCCATCTGAAAACTGGTCCGTCTTGTACTATATTTCTTTCTTTACAGCCATGCATATATTCTGCTGTAATGTATATATGGAAATACTGAATGATTTTGTACATAATTATGCAGACATGATAAACATATATAACAAAATTGGTAAAGCATATAATATGGTGCCTAAGACTTTTGCACAGTATATATGTATATATCAAACTGTGCATGTCTATTTACTTCTTGCGTGCCTGTGTATGTATTTGTCTAATCTTAGCTCAGTCAAATAGTCACTGATAAATTTTATTTTACATGAACTAACTAAAAATATTCTATTTACCTTGTCAAAAAGCAGCAAAAGTCAAAAATCTGCTCTTAGGGATAGAGCTAACAGGAGGGTCTCTATATGAGGAAAAATCGGAATTGGGTCACATTTAACTGACAGTGTAAACGTAGCCTTAGTTCCTTAGGTCCCAGAGTTTCAAAATACTGTACCTGTGCAGATCAATTCAGATTCATATGTCAGCTGGTTCTTCTCTGTTTTGTGAAGAAATGGTGTGTTTTAAAATGATAATACTAGCATACTCTGATGTTTTTTGCAGAGCTCCTACCCAAAATGCATAAAGGGACAATAATATTGGTATTTTGCAATTATGCTGTCATAACCGAAAAGCAGTATTAATACATACGATCTTTTAGCTGAAGATCTTTTAATTTTTAAACAGATTTGAATATTTTCAATGTAAGGCTCTATAGTTTAGGCTCTATAGAATGTTTGGAATGTAAGGCTCTATAGTATATATTGCATACTATCCATGTGTCAGAAGTTGCTATACTGTATGATGATTAGAAGGAGCATAGGTTTCCATCAACATCAGCATTTATAACCTACGGTAGCTAATTACATTTGAAATTTGGTACCATGTGAGGTCTATGTGGTCCCATTTTAAATGAAAATATCCCAGTGAACTGGAAACAGGAAGTTTGACTGCTCTAGTGTACGTGGGTAGGGAAAAAAGCTCCAGGACGGGTAGCTCAGTAAACCTGTATTCCATTTCCCTTTGGATCTGTCAGTGTATAAAATCCTGAGGGGGTTTGTGATATTGGCACTTTGGCAGGAGTGAGCATATGGGGTTTGTTTCCAGTTGCAGGATTTGAAATGTTAATTAAAAGGTTTCAGGGCTTCGTAGGATTTACATACATGCAAATATTTAATCTCTCTCATATTACTGCAGTTGTTATATTGCAGTCTTTAAAAGTACCATATATAAGCTATTGGCTAACATGTGTGTGTGCATGTGTTCGTGTGTCTATGGCCCTTGTTTATCCTGTGTTATAAAGCAGTTAAGATTGGGTTGGGTTTGGAATGTACTGTAAGTAAACTGCTATCAGTCCTCACATGCTGACAGAGGGACTATGCACAAGATAAAAGCATGCAAAAGAAAGACAGGGGGGTGGGATTGGGGGTAAAGAAGAAAAGAGACTGAGAGCGTTACTGAATTGTGAATGTGATAGAAAAGAATGGAAGAACAAGATGGAACAAAATCAGACATAAAGAATTGCAGGATGTTTGTGTGTGTGTGTGTGTGTGTGTGTGTGTGTGTGTGTGTGTGTGTGTGTGTGAGTGTGGGTGCGCATGCGTGTGCATGTTAACACTCTTGGTCCATGTGCACATGCTTTATCACGTG
>JAQMYL010000033.1:11478383-11490124 GCA_030014365.1 Clarias pachynema | reverse complement strand
GTTATAGAAAGATAGATAGATAGATAGGGAGAGAGAGGGGTGGAGGAGGAGTAGGAGTGGTTTAGTTCTGTGTGTGTGTGTGTGTGTGTGTGTGTGTGTGAGAGAGTGTGTGTGACAGTGCAAGAGAACAACTGTACTTTAGAGTAAATGTTTACTTTGTGCAGCAGAGGGCAAGAGAGAGATACAGATGTTCTGTAGAGAGACTCTGGCTTCCAGTCTTTTTCTGTATTCTGTGTTTATATGCAGCGATAGTATTAAATATGGATTTCAGGGGGCCAATAGATCACACACTTCTTATTAAGTGTGTTGTGTTAGTATTTGAATTTATTTTTACAACTTTTAAAAGGTCTATATAGTTTATGTGTGATTGGATTATGTTAATTTGTGTGTGTGTGTGTGTGTGTGCGCGCGCGCGCGTGTGTGTGTTTAGGTGGCTGGGTGGGTTGTGTGAGAGCAAAGTCAAATAGAGAATCGTTCACTTATGAAATGTATGCTGTGTTTAACTGCTGCCATCTGGTGGAAATGTAAAGAACAGTCACCTGCATTGAAATACTGTATATGATAACATCATAAAATTAAAAAAAAGCCTTAACGAGGGGTGTAAATATAAAAGACGTTTGACTTGTTATATATTATTGAACCCTGGCAGTTCATCTGCGATGGGATGGGATGCGAGTCATGATGTTGCACTGCTCCTTGAATCCACCATTATTGAAGTGTAGAGTTAAATTGGTGATACTGTCCAGAGTTGATGGACACCCAGGTGTTTTTTCACCAGGAATGAGTGTACTCATTAGGCTACACTAATCAGTCTTTGAGCCCTGGACAAACAAGTGACAATGATCACAATGTTAAGAGCTCTTTTCCGATAGCAGGCTATGGAGAGAGTGGTTTAAAGCACCACATGGATTTTTTTTTTTGGCTCATGATGCTTGTGAGCTGTTTTTGAATCTAGAAGGTTGACTTCTTAGAATCATGTTTAGAATTGGCAGCCAGCATCGCATAAGTTATTTCTGAAAAACACACACACACACACACACACACACACACACACACACACACACACACACACACACACACACAATCTCTGTTACAGCTACTGACAACTTTGGGGTTTTTGGCATGAGTATGTTTCTTTGAGAATCTGGCAGAACAGTTTTGCATCTTTCAGTCCTGAGTCGCATCATACCTGCCATGTGAGATAGTTCAGGTGATGTCCATATACAGGCGCCCAAAAGGCTGGATGCCTAGGCCAAAATGTATTTCAAATTATAATTACTGAAATTGGGAACCTCTGACTTCAAGACAGTTGTGTATACAGTGAAATCTCGGATTGCGAGTAACACGGTTTGCGAGTGTTCCGCAAGATGAGCAAAGATTTGTAATACATTTTAACTTTGAAAACGAACAAGTCTTGGTTTATGAGTACCGAGTATCATGTAGCACGCATGCGCTTCTTGTTTTGATGCTGTGCGTCCTGTGATCACAACTGAGCCAGTGGTTTTTCTCTCTCTTGTGCTGTGGAACGAATAATTTGAGATTCCATTATTTCTTATGGGAAAATATGATTTGGTTTATGAGTGTTTTGAAATACGAGCCTGCTTCTGGAACGAATTATGCTCGTAATCCAAGGTTCCACTGTACACTGAATATAAGAAGGTTAATAATTTCCTAATGTATAAGAACTGGTGTTGAGATCATTTCTTCCTTTAGTGCAGCAATTGTTCTTGATTGATTCTGAAAGATTACTGACTTTAGATGACCCGAAAGAAGTTGATTGTTGTTAGAGCCTGTTTTTTTTTGGTTAAGTCTTCTATTGTTAGTTTTGAAACCATCATGGGTGTGAAATAAAATGAAAGAAAACGTTAATATAGGGAAAAACGCCAACCCATACATCCAATACACATTTTTTCTGCCATGATGATATGGAAAAATTCCAATGCACTAAAAGGTTCTGGTAGCGTGAGTAATCATTTATATACTTGAATTGGCCACCACATTCTGTGCTTTAATCAAAGCTAAAAGAGGTGGAAAAAAATATTTAAATAGTCTACATTTACAGTATTCAAATGGGCGGCACAGTGGCATAGTGGATAGAACTGTGGTCACGCAAAACCAGGGTCAGGGTTTGATTCCCGCCTCGGGTTAAAGTTGTGTGAAGGTTTGCATGTTCTCCTTTTGCTTGGTGGGTTTTCTCCGGATACTCTGGTTAACTCCCACAGTCCAAAAACATGCAGATTGGGTCAATTAGCATTCCCAAATTGTCCGTAGTCTCTGTGTGTGTGTGTGTGTGTGTGTGTGCCCTGTGATGGATTGGCACCCTGGGATAGTCTCCAGGACCTGCAACGCTGTACACAGGATAAGCGGTATAGAAGAATGAATGAATGAATGAATTTTCCCACATTTTGTCTAATAGAAATGTTTTAAACCCTTGCATCCACTGAGAGTAATAATACAATAAGAATAAAATAGTCATGTTAATGAGTGTCTTGCTGGCATCATCTTAATGAACTTATAATAGCTGCATATTATAGATGCACAACTTATATATGCACATAACTGTGTTCCCACAAAAAGAATCAGAAAAGAGGAAAAATACACTTTTTCTATATATATAGTTTCAAGTGAATTGAAAGCAGAAACTTCATTTTTGTGTGACTTTTTAATTGGTCCTGTGGGACACCAGCCTCTGAAACTAAACAACAACAACAACAAAAAAAACCGAACATCCCTGAATACTATGTTTACTGTTTATACACATATTAATATTTGTTTGGAGGGCATTATCTATTCATTCTGAGTGCTGTGTTTGTATCCAGTTACATCTCTGGTACAGGAGATTGAGTGTATGCTAAAAGAGGTTTTACAGTTTATTTCTGCAAGGTAAGAAAGCTGTTTACTGTAAAAAAGTAAACAGCTGGTTTGCTATTTAATTACTGTAAAATTCAAAATTTTATACAAAGACATTATGAACCTATATTTTACAGTAAACTGACTTGTGAAAATACATCATTTGGTTATGCACATATCGTTCATTCTTGCTTTCTTTCTTTCCTTTGTAAAATAGGAACTTTTACTATTTCGTTTATGTGTAGTTACAGGTTATTATGGTAAATATGTATTGAAATATATGTAGTACATATGATTACAGACACTGTTGTGAGGTAGAAGACTGCTTTGCTTCATGTTAACACAAATTCAAACCCTGCTGGTTGTCCCCAAATCTGCACACACACACACACACACACACACACACACACACACACACACACACACACACAAAAATGTAACACCCTAAATGTGAGAAATGTCATAGTTCTTAAAGCATTTTACTTTTTATTATATAAAGTTTTAGAATTTGGACATCAGCACATATACATATAGGTCATTTGCTTGTTAAACAAACTCTTTCTTCTATGACAAACTGACAGCTATCAGAATCTTGAGCAAGAAAGTTTAAGACTTGCGACACAAAGAGATGACTTTCAATCCAAAATCCATATAATGATAAAAAAGCATTATTTAAGAAAACAGTGCATTTCAGTTTTCTTTTATTGCCATGGCGTTCTTGCTAAATTACTCGTCTCACATCAGTGCATACAGTGCTGTTTTGGTTCAACAAAAAAATCAGTAAGTTTTAAGCTCATGATCATCAGCAATGTGATATGTATCACTTCGCATCACAGGTGTTTTATAGTCGTTAATTAATACTTTAATACATTAATACTGAGGAGGGAGCAGCTTCCTCTCAAAACCCATAAGCACTTTTTTTTTTTTTGGGGATTTTTTCCCGATTTTTCTCCCTAATTTAGTCGTGGCCAATTCCTCCCCGTCACTAGGGGGGCTCCCACATTAAGGCTACTACTACCACTCAGCCGGGAGGGCGAAGACTATCATGTGTTTCCTCCAAACCACGTGACGTCAGCCGACCGCATCTTTTCGAACTGCTCGCTCACGCACCGTTAGTGGCGGAGTAACACACTCGGAGGAAAGCGCTAGCCGCTCCTTCCACGTGCGCGAGCTCACAGATGCTCCAGGTTGGCTGTAGAGACATGGTTAATGTGGGAGCACGAGTACCTCTCATCCCTCCCCCCTGAGAGAGCTCGGCCAATTTAGCTCTCTCTGTGCCTCTGGCTGTGAGAGGTTACAGCATCACCCGGGGTTCGAACCAGCAATCCCCGGATGATAGCTCGCCCTTTTTACCACTGCGCCACTCGGAGGCTTAAGCACTTTCAGCATCTTATAAACACTTAATTATTGCTTCTAAGTTGTTTGAATTGCCTCTGTGTAACTTTATTTATACCTGTTTATAAGGCGGGTTACAAAGCTAACTAGTGTCTAAGACAAACCTCTATAACCCCTAATCAATGGCCCTACTTGGTGTGTGACAAATTGTGTACACTTTAGATCACTAGCTTTCATTTAACTCTATTTGGGGTTTAACCCCAGAACCCAAAAGTTAACAGAGCTGATATACTAAAGCGGAAACATAAAGAGAATATTATGACATTTACAGGACTGTTCATGTTTTATTCAACTTTTGGCTACATAGTACCAGTAAGAATTTAAAACTAGGTTCATCCCTGTTAATTTCACTACTTATCAGACCCTAACTGTCAGGAACCAGCTCATCCAGTCGCAGTTAGTTAAAAGTTTTGTTATTTTTTTAATGTGCTTACTTTTTATTTTTATGGAATGAAGTCTCATGATTCAGTGACTGGAACTTTTCACTTACTTCAACAGGGTATAAATTAGTGTACAGCAACGTGCCCTTACAAGAGCAGAATTCCAAAAACAGATTTATTAGGATGTCAAATGTTCATATATGGCACTATTGTGACTTTTTGAATGGAATCTGGTATCCCTTACCTGCTCACACTCTCCTGTCTTTCCATGTCCTTAGGTCCTCCTCAGGGCAGCCTTGAGCCTACTCCATCTCCGTCCTGCCCGCCACTCACTGCCCCACCCGTAACCAACGCCAATGACATGGTGACGACCTTTGACCCTGACCCTGCTGATGTGGCCCTGTCCACCGTCCCAGGTCAGGAGGCATTTGATCCTCGCACACATTGCTTTAGCGAAGAGGATCTAAAGCCCCAACCTGTGATCAAAAAGGCTCGTAAGATGCTCATCCCTGACAACTTAAAGGTAAATACATTCAGCGTTTTATATATGCTTTAGAATCAGAGTTTGATCGACTTATCGAAGGTCTTTACCTTTTTATCTATAAGAGGTGGAAGTCAAACTGAAAACCCAGTCAATTCTGGTCACCGGCCAATCGGGTCAGCTCTATTTTTTAATAAAATATTTTTATTTAATGCGTAACTGAATTGTTTTTATTCCCCCCACCCTCTATTATCAATAGATCTGGAAATTCACTTAAAGAGCTTCTGTAGGGTATATTCACAGCACATAAAGTCTGATCTTATGAAACATTGTTCATTATCCTGGGAGTTAAGTTGAAAAGCTCTATTCAAATGACAAAACAATCTTGTGCAGCAATTAAGATCTACTCTGTTTGAGATGTAATTCACTGCTCTCTTGCACTAGCGGTTTCATTGTATGAGCCGTTGTTCTACCATTAAGAACTACACAGCTCCATGGAGAAGCTCAAACTTCATCTAATTTCTAGTGTGTTTTCAAAGTGGTGATCGGTGTAAATTCCCCACCTCTGTGGAATAGACTCTCTCTATACACATAAGCACTTCTTTCTGTCTCTTCCTTTCCAGCTCTATTTTTGTCCACCTCTTCTTTGCCACTATTACTTGGCTCTTAAATAGATGGAAAGACAGATCTAGAGCGAGCTTTACTGATCCCTGATGGAAACAAGTTCACAAAATTCAGCTTTATAATCATCAGACATTAAAACCCAACAGATGGACCTAGTATTTCAAATGCTTCACATTCTCTTTACTTAGCTGCTCAGATAATCACTTGCTTCTCAGCCTTTCTCTTTTCTCCTCTCTTCGTGTACAGGATGATAAATATTGGAATCGGCGCTTGAAGAACAACGAGGCGGCTAAGCGCTCACGGGACGCTCGGCGGGTGAAAGAGAACCAGATCTCGGTGCGTGCCGCCTTTCTGGAGCGGGAGAACGCTGCTCTTCGCCAGGAAGTGTCCAACATGCGCAAGGAGCTCGGGCGCTGCCGCAACATCCTCAACAAATATGAGAGCCGCTATGTTGAGCAGTTATGAACAGGAAAGGAGAGAGAGAAGTATACGGATCACTGAATGTGTTGAGCGACAAAGGACATGAGCTGCAACTCACACAAAGGCACAAAAAGAAAAAGAGAAATATATGGACCGAAAGAGTAATGCAGGGAAATGGACAAACAGGTTGTTTATACTTTAGAGATAAGAAAAATAGGATAAAGTTTTTTCCATAAAGGAGAGAAATGTATATTTTTATAAATAGAGGCATTCAATATGGGAAAGAGGAATTTTTTCGAGGCTATTTGATGTGCTTATAGGAGGAAGATTATTTTAGAAGAGTGTTAGATTGACAAAGAATGTAGAAATATTGCTGTTTTCTGAAGCATCTTAAGTTGGTAAAGCACTTACCGGGGACTGGACAGAACTATCTATATATAAGGGGAAAAGAGGGGGGAAAGTATGGAGTAAAATTTTCATCAAATTGGTGGAATATTAATTTAAGACTGTGAAAGTTAAGGTGTGTTTTAAAATTTGCTACAAATACTATGATTTGGTTTTGTTCAAGTACTTAATTAGTTGTGTAATTTTCATGCGTTGTGATGAGAGTTCAAGTAGATAGTTCCTTTTTTTGGAAGACAGAACATTTCCTGAGTTTTGGTTTATTACATTTTTAATTAGCAGATCTAACAGGCTTTATTTACGTTGAATTGAAATTTGGGACGGTGGTTTCTTTAAGAGGAAGACGAGAGAGAGAGAGAGAGAATGGAATAGATTGAGATGCTTAATATTGACTCTTCCTTTTATTCTTTCTTCGCTCTCTGTTCATTGATTTGAATTATAAATGTATTGTGAAATTAGTCTTCACACATGTACTCAGTTTCCTTTTTTTTTTTTTTCTCTTACTGAAATAGACATTTCCTTCTCTCCTTCCTCCCACACAGTTTAACACTACAACGTCTGCGATCACCAGAACTGTTGGTGCCACAGTGTTTAACTCCCTCGCGTACTTGAACCCTCTATAGAAATTATCCTTGCTGTGCAAAGCATACGCTTGTATAATACTGATACAAACGACAAGAATTATCCTTACCAGATTGTGTAGAACATACCGTCTGTATTGTATACAGATATTTAGTATATTTTCCACACAGATTTGCATTTTGAACTGATTCTGCTTTTGTAGGTTGCTTGAGTACGTGTGTGCAAAGCTGTTCCAGGAATCACAAGTTTCACATCTCTGTCATTTCTGGAATTTTTTGAATTTCAGAGACTGACCGGGAACAGTTACAAATCATGCCCTTGAGTTTTAATAATCTTCTTGAGTTTAGCTTTTAAGAATCTCAATATAAATGCATTCACATCATGGCATGGCGCACTTCACTTGTTATAGCACCTTGAATATTGACCTCTCCTTACAGCTTCTGAATCTCTTCCTTTCTTTAGATCACTTATAAAGTTCTTTAAAATCGTATTGTACTAAATATTACATTTACCTGTAATATGATGAACTTTTGTTTTTCATTTTGCTTTGCTCTATATTTCTGTTCCTATAAATGCAAAACTCTTTCTTTAATTGTGCATGTTTTCAGCCACTTCGTCTTTGATAGCTCTCACCGGTTCCAACTGGTGCCAGGTGGATTTGCTTATCCAAAGAGTGCATCATAAACCCTTTGAGACACTCTTGTCACTGCCAGCGGTCACCACAAGCTGTCGAGGAACTGAACTTTTAATTTTCTGTTTACACATTCCTTTTCTTTTTCAGTCGTTTTTGGTGATGTAGGTGTTTGAGCAGTGCAACCCCCCCCACCCTCCTCCGCCCCCACCTGTTCCTTGTGTCAGCAGTGACAATATGATTTCCTTGCAACTTTCCATCTTGTTTAACAGACTCATGAATACAAGATGAACATCCTCATCATCCTTGAGTTATGCATCCCAGTGACCACTTTGCTCTTAGCCAAAGTATTTTGAGGAAATGTCTTTTAATGGAGAACACAAATAAATAATTCTTATTCACAAAGCTTGATTATTGTGTCTAGTGTTTTACAGTTACACTCTGCAAGATCTTCAAACTATTCATCACATTCCTTGAATATATGTTATCATACTTGAATTTCTAAAAACCCATATTTTGATTTAATTAATTGCATGGAACAACATTGACCACATATCAGTAAAATGTAAAAAATCCCAGACACTTGCTCCATCCTGAAGGCCTGTGAAATCCATGATTTGCAATCCTAGATGATATGATTAAATTCTAACAACAACCATTTGTCATTAAACAGGCCCCGCATTCGTGTAAACCTTCTAAAGAATTTTCTGGCATGTTTTCGTGATGTCTTGGTGACCTCATGATGCTACTTACTTTTGTGGCGTTCCAACTGTGACACTCTGACAAATGTTTTGCTCTTGTTGGCATGTGACAATAGAAGGTTTCTAGGCCGGGTCAGCAGCTCTCAGCACCTTCCTGATTCTGTGTGGTTTTAGGGTTTTAGTATGTTCATAAAAAAAAGCCTTGAAGGCCACCAAAGGTAACTAAAGTTTAATATAATTTATTTCCTTTGTGAGGAAAAAAAAGACACTTATAACCTCTAGCCTAGTTAAGAACACTTTGGAGCAGTTAGGCATATCGTTAAGACTAGTCTACAATCAAGGCGCGCCTTTATGAATATAGAGGATTTACCTCTCAAGATGTAAATGACTGGTAACATTCAAGAATTGAAAGGCCAGATTAGACTCACCTAGAAATAAAATCTACAAAGATTCTTTGGAAAGATGAAACCAAGATTAACTTGTTTGCAAAAGAAGATTATGTAGATGGAAAGGAAGGGCTCATGTTCCAAACCACAAACGCACTCTACCACATCATCTGTCAAACATGGTAGAGCCAGTGTTATGGCATGTGCATGTATAGCTGCCAGTGTAACTGGGTCGCTGGTGTTTATTGGTTATAAGAATGCTGATAGAAGCAGCAGGATGAATTTCTGAAGCATATAAGTAATATACACAATACAGACGGATAATTAAACAAATCTGACACAAAAGCAACCCAAAGCAAAGAAATTAAATGTTCTTAAGGGGCAGAGTAATTTACCTGACCTCAACCAAATCGAGCAGGCCTTTCATTTACTGAAGACAAGACTGAAAGTAGAAAGACCAAAAAACAAGGAACAATTTGAATGCAGCTGCAGTAAAGGCATGGCCAAGCAGCTCAACTCAGCATGGTAATGTCCATGGGTTCCAGACTTACAAATATTACAAAGAAATCACATTATACAAAAAATATTCCAAATGATGTTAGAATAATATATCTATAATAATCTGCAGAGAGCCCTGACCTTAACCCCACTGAATACCTTTGGGATGAACTGGAATGGAGACTGCAACCTAAGCATTCTAGTTCACCATTAATGCCTGACCTCTCTAATACACTTTGTGGCAGAATGAGCACAAATTCCCACTGCCATGCTCCAAAATCAAGTAGAAAGCTCTTCTAGAAACGTGTGGGTTATTATAATAGCAAAAAGGGAACAAAATCTGAAGAATGAGATGTTTAACAAGCACAAATCATGAGGTGTCCAAAAACGTTTGGGTATACTGTATATAGTGTATAAATGTTTATTTATTTATTTATAAAATAATAAATCCTTTGTGGGTTTTTTTCTTTCGGGTAAAGAAAATATTGCTTGTATTTCGACAAGAGATAAAAGCTAATAAAAAACACTGACATGACCTTTTTAAAGCATTTTTTTAAATCAAGTGCCAGTGATTCCAGAGAGAGCATTGTGTTTCTCTTCAGTATGATAATCTATCACCCATTTCCCCATCAGACGTACAGATAGAGACAGGACGAAATACCTTTAAACACTCAATCAAGGACTAGGGGACAAAAGTAGGTATGTCAGACAAAGCTGACATCCTTATAGCTTTGACGTCCTTATGGCTTTGCTTTTTTAATTAAGTGGATTAATATTGATTAAGAATATAGTCTACTCTATATGTCATCCAAAGAACAGTAGTTCCAGGAACAGGCGACGAAGTTCCTGAGACAAATACAAATATTTGCAAGCATGTGAGCTGGGAAGTGACTCGAAGGAAGAGTGTGAGTAGGTGTGATGTTCATCAAAAGGGTGATAAAAAAAGAAAACAATGTTCATTTGAGCAGTTAACACTATCAATTTTCTTTTAAGGTCACCAGTTGGTTGTTTTATATTAAATGGTTTTATTAAGAGTGTGTGAGACAGTTATCACACTTTGTAATTGTGTGGTCTGTGGAACAAAGAGGAGGGAAAAGAAAGACAGATAGATAGATAGATAGATAGATAGATAGATAGATAGATAGATAGATAGATAGATAGATAGAGAGTACGAGGTGCATGCCTGCACAGCGGTAAGAGTGTCTGTGCATCTTTCCAAATTTCAATCTTTGCACGCATATGTGAGTGTGTGTGTGTGAGTGTGTGTGTGTGTCAACTTGTGGGTGACTGTACTCAGTAGGCATTAATGGAATTGGGTGAAAGTTCCTTTAACAAGGGTATTTTAGCAAGTCTTTAAAACACAAACCAGATGTATGTGTGTTTCCCTGCATGTACCCTCTGCTCCACTCCGCCCTCTCAATCACCCCACTGAAATACCCCCTCCTACCATCCCTCCACCACATCTTTATAGCCCAATTTTGTCCTTTACTCCGTCATAAGATTTCCTGTGAACAGCAGGGAACGATGGAGACGTCTCAGCTGCTCCTTCTGCTCTGTGTGTGGGCGCTCAGCAGCCTGTCCCTGCAATCAGGTGAGTGGCCACTGCGTGCATGTGAAAGAGAACGGGAGACAGGAAGACAAAGTTAGAATGAACATGCATTATTATGTCAAGCGTTTTAAAATGTAGTAGGTTTATTACTTTATAAATATATAATTGCTTTGTGAATGAATGATTAAATGCAAATTTATGGATTTTTTGGGGTGGATTGATAATAGATACAATTCTGAGTCTCTGTACCGAGTCTGTGTACAGTTACAGTAATGTAATGACATTCAGGAATTTAGGAAGAGGCCCTTGATTAGTGGCGCTGCTGGAATTTTATTGAAAACCTTTTCTCCTACCTTTTTTCCCTTCTCTCACTTTGCCTTGCACCAAATTGGAATTCCATAAGATAGGTGCAGATATACATAATGTGTTTATTATTAAAGTTTTAATTTTACCAAGTAATATGCACTCAAATGCAAAATTATGACTGGGTATATATATGTAACAACATTGAACTTCCACCAGTAGAACCCTATGGACAAACCATTATTCCCAAACAGCAGCACTTTATTTCTCTCTTTAGACCTTAAAGTTAAGCACATTTACATTAATGAACAGTGAAGTTCTATATTCTTCGCTTATACCAGCTGTGTTAAAAGACTGGTGTCAGAGCATAAGATCAGACCTGGTGAGTCAGACTAGTTACATAAAAATAGATTTTGACAATTATCCTGATCTGATTGGAGAGCAGTAATCATTTTAAATGTTTCCATATACTTGATCAGATTCTCCAAAATAAAGGCTGATTTTTTTTTTTTTTTTTTTTTTTTTTTTAACTTTTCATA
>JAQMYL010000033.1:11434986-11478283 GCA_030014365.1 Clarias pachynema | reverse complement strand
TAATATTTTTTATATTTTCTACAGCTAGATTTCTATAGCTAAACTTATTCTTATTTTATTCCACTATTTATTTCTTGTTAATTGTTTTTAAATTTTTAAGGTCATGGGCGGTCATTTAAGCATTAACATGGACACTGTGTATGACTGTGTATGTGAGAAATAAAATTTGAATTTGAATTTGAATTTTAAATCAATACTGGGAATTTTATTGTGTAACAATACTATACAGTATATGTTTACAAATTGGGCGGCACAGGTTGAGGGTTTGAGCCCTACCCCAAGGCAAACCTTGTGCCTCTAGTGTTCTGGGAAAGGCTCAAGCAGTATAGAGAAAGAGTGAGTGAGTGATAGTGAGGTTTATGAAAGTGTGCAGTGTGTGTGATAGAGAGAGAGAGAGAGAGAGAGAGAGAGAGAGAGAGAGAGAGAGAGAATGCAGCTATTACCTGTAGGCACAGTAATATTACATAAGTATCTGATTTATTCAAGTTTCTAAAGTGTTTACTCCATATATCCTGTCTCATACCATCTGTATAATCTACATATGTAAATGCAATATAATAAAAAGTAATATAACATTTGCAATAGATAAAAGCCCCTTGAGTGCTATCCCCCTTGCACGATGCACACTGTAGCTTTCAGTGTTGGCAAAAAAAAACATGGGTTCTCAATTTATTTATTTATTTATTTGCACAGATCCAACTGTAAAAAAAGATCTTCATGTACCCTGTTAGCGCTGACTTATTTTATGAACCCAATCTTTTTATCTGTAAATTATGACATTTAAATGTGCACGATATTATTCAGACTATATATACAGTACAGCCCAACAGTGAAGAAGAAGCTTTATTCTATTTAATTAATTAATTAATTTATTTTGTTTTACGTTTTATTTTATTTTCCACATTTGCATTACGGCACATTCAAATTCTTTTATTCGTATATGTCCTTGTTGGGGAGTTGGGGTCAGAGATACAGCTCATCTTTATACAGCTGTGATGTGGCACCCCTGGAGCAGAGAGGGTTAAGGAGCTTTGCTCAGGGGACCAAGTGTGGTGGCTTGGCAGTGCTTGAGCTTGAACCCCTGACCTGCTGATCAATAACCTTGAGTCTGGGTTGTTTAAATAACCAGAATAGCAACAAGAACTATAGCAAATATACAGTATAGAAAATATAGCAAACTTGTAAACTTTTTTTTTTTTTTTTTTTTAAAGGAACCTATGCTTCACTGACACTTTGGGCTATTTCTTTAAACACATGTTATTGTTAAATGTTATTATTAATAATAGCTAATCATCTCGTGGTATATCTTATTACCCACTTTGATACAGAATTGATTTTAAGGTGTTGTGTTAGTGCCCTTATACCTTTCTGAGCTCTCACTCCCTAACATACCCTCTAGGGCTCCTCCGATCATATGCTCTTGGTTGCACCAACGTCCAGACACACGCTCAAAGGAGATTATAGAAGAGTCTACCCCTACAAATTAGGACTGCATTAAGTCTAGCCATAAACCCCATCATTTTCTAATGGCTTTCACACTTGGTTGAGACAATAACTACTTATTTATTGATTTGCATTATTTTATAGTTGTCTTTTATGTGTTGTATATTTTATTCCTTTCTTTTATAATGCTGTAAAGCATTTTGGTCACATTTTTAAATGTGCTTTAAGTAAATTTTACTTGACTACATCACCTTTGAACAATCTAAGAGTGTAAGAGTATACCACTAATTGTGAGAGCATTTATTGGTGTACATGCTCACTGTTCAACATTGACTCACACAAGGCGTTTCTGTACACAATGGGATATGCTGTAATAGGAAAATAATGGGGTGGTGTGATGTGAAGCATGACCTTACTCCCCTTGTACCACAGCAGCTTCCTGTTTCAGAAAGGGACGGCTTTAAATAAAACTTCACAGAGAAAACGTCACTATGTTTAAAAAGAACTGTTTACACAGAGTGTACAGATGACACATCTCTGTATAATCTGCTAATACAGAAATAACAAACATGAATGAGCACATTAATATGAACTTGTCATTTGCCTTGTAGATGCCACAGAAACATCAACAACGATGTTGTATAACATAAGTGCACTGTACGGTGACAACTGAGCTGTGATTTTTATCAAATGATTATATATCTATATAGTAGATCAGAGGTGGTACAGAGGCATAGTTCTTGCCCCGCACCTGTAGGGTCTGTGGTTCAAGTCCCGCCTCAGGTCTGTGTGCGTGGAGTTTGCATGTTCTGTCCGTGCTTGGTGAGTTTCCTCCCACAGTCCAACGACATGCAGATTAGGCTAATTTACATTCCCAAATTGCCCGTAGTGTGTGATTGAGTGTGTGTGTATGTGTGGATTGGCACTCTGTCCAGGGTGTACCCCGCCTTGTGCATGAAGTCTTTTGGTATAGCCTCCAGGAAAAGTTGGACAGAAAATGAATGAATGAATGATACTGTCGACCTGTTAGCTGGTAAAGTTTTTCAAGTTGTCAAGCCTATTTAAGGAATTTTCAAAAATACAAAATGCATTACACAAATTATTTGAAAACCTAACCGAAACCCATATTTAACAACTCATACTGTTTGTGTTGCGATGCATGCGACGTTACAGCAAATGCCATAAAAGTACCCTTTTTTAAACGCATGCTTGATATCTGTTTCCTGTATATGATTTCTTTTATGATGGAACAGAGGTGACTGAGCACTGCCCAGAAAGGATTCTGGGTAAAGAGCAGAGACGAACATGCCTTAAAAAGTGCCAGCAAGATGATGATTGTGGCAACAAGCGGCAGTGTTTATGCGATGGGTCGTGTGGACTCAGCTGCGTGGCACCGGGTCAGATTTTTACAACATGTCAATAACACCTAGGCAATGCTTGTAATTGTAAAACTATGAAAAGTGTTACGTGAGAGGTCACACCGAACAGTCCTTAAACATTGTTCGTACCAATTGAGTCATATGAAGACGTTCATGATTAGTGTTTACGTAAACATTCCTACATGTCTTTGTATGATTCACGATTAACCTACAGTATGTACAGCATTTCCTATAAATATTACACTCTTTAATGAAGTATAAATGAGGAATGTATTGTAACTCTAAAACTGTTACTACAGGTCGGACGTGTCCATGGCCTCTTCCCGACAGTGAGCACTTCAATGTGACTCTCCTCTCTTCATCTCCTTCTTTCTCTTCTCTTTTGGAGGTGCGCTGTCATCCTGGTTACGCCATGGCCGATGGCCGGGATATTACCCTTCGCCGGTGCCAAGGTGACCGACAATGGAGTGGTGATGAGCCTGTGTGTACAGGTAGGAAGAAACATTTAAAAATACCCTCGAAACACATTAGATAACACAATATTGCAGGCAAAACTAGAGTTATGGATAATGTTTATAAAATCAAAGTGTTTGACAAAATTGATTGTGAACATTCATACAACAGACATCAAAATTCTTTTCACAACCCTTGAAGTCCTTGAAACATCAGGCAGGCATGTTGTAACTGATATGTTTAATGATGAAAAGAGTGAAGCTGAAAGCACAATATTTGCTCTCTGTCTACTTCTGCACTTGCACATTCTTGCAGTTATTTATCAGCCTGGGGCATCCGCACTATACTAAAAAGCCAAGCGCTTCATGTGACTTTAGCATGGTACTGGGTTGGCTGGGTTGAGTATCTCTGAAACTGTGAGAAAAAAAAAACATTAAGTGAACAACAGTCTCTCTCACTCATTCTCTATACGTACGGGGTCGCAGGAGGCCTGGAGATGATTCAGGGAACTCGGGGCACTAAACACTGAATGGGGTTGCCAGTTCATCGCAGAGCAACAATCCTGTGGGTGGAAAAGCAGTATTGATGAAAGAGATCAGAGAACTAGACAGTTCTGAGCTGAACAGGAAGTCTCTGATCCATCAAATGATCACTCTTCGCAGCTCATGCTGAGCAGAAAAGCAGTTCAGGACCTGGAGGTGGATAGGCTAAAACAACAAAACAACGAGCATCTGAGGCCATCATGGGCACTGACTCACTGAAACCAGACAGCTGAACCCTGGGAAAAAGACAGCTGATTTATTTCTAATGTTTAACTGTCCAGTTTCATTGAGTCTGTGTCCTCGGATTCCTATCCTTGGCTGGCAGAAGTCGATTCTGATGTGGTCTTTTGCTGTTGTAGCCCTCCAGGTTTGAAGAGTTTGTGCATGCGGAGATGCTTTTCTGCTCATCAATTACTGCAATCCTTTCTGGCAGCTTGAACCAGTCTGGCCATTTTTCTCTGACCTCGCTTATCAACGAGGCAGTTCAACCCACAGAACTGTCAATCACTCAATGGTGAGAATAAAACGAGGTGAAATAAAATAAGATTATATAATCTGACATAAAGCTAACTGGGAAAAGTGCATCAAGAAAAGTTCTTAGTCCAACGTCGACATGGAGGTGAAGGAAAGAGTGTGTGTTTACAGGATATTGTTGGTTGGCGTGTGTGACGATTCCATACAGTAGGTCCTGATTAGATAAGGGGACAAAGGGTCTGAGACTGAGGGACCAGTGCTGAAATTTGCCAGGGGTGAGAAAATTCCTTCTAGCTTCTTAACTGTAACCGTAAGTGTGTTTTCTACATTATTGTCAAAGTAGAAATATCGTTACTTTTTAGATTTTGCTCACCAACACTGCCGCACAATAAGGACTGCGCATAAAACTAATGTATCAATTTACAATCCAGGGAGTAAAACAAGCCCAAATAAACATAACATCATCTTCCTATCTCCTTTCCTCTGTCTCTCTCACATACAAAGACAGGTGCACTATGCTTTGTGCGAAGCTCTCTAGCATTAAAGTACAAGAGTCTAGTGAGAGCTGTATGAGCTTGACCTGCCTGCTGGGGAGCCCACACACATACACACACACACACACACAGTACGCTGAGAGATATTTCCAGGACTAAAGTGCCAGGCAGAGAGGAGGTGTGGGCGTTTTGAGAGCATTCCTACGACAGCACCTGCAGCTCAGTGACATGACAGAGCAGAGAATCCACACACATGCCAACATTGTAAATGTGTTAGATTTCCTCTCTCTTCACCAGCAAATCACCCACGCATGTTAGAGTTTGCCAGATATGAGTCAAGTGAATGTGTGAACAGATCATTCCAGATGGATCGCTGTGAAGCTGTACACTATTCATCTGTCCTCCCTTCCACCTACCCACCCACCCACTCATTCATCCATCTTCCCGTCCGTCAACACAAGTCCTTCTGCAATCCTTTATGTCCTCCGGCGTTACAATCAGCATTGTTTGTGCATCGAGGTAGACGCTTCATACTCAGTGATCAAGATCTGTTTTTTTTTTTTTTCTTTCTCCATAATAGGTCAATAAGTATCTGCTTTAATAAGGTCTTTAGGGTCTAATGTGCTGTACTGGTGTTATTGCTTTCGGTGCAGAACTACCAACACAGTTATAAATGGATAAACTATTCCATAATACTGTGTTAAAAAAAGAATCTGTCAATAAATACACATGAATATTCATTTGTTTTTATGAATGTCCACCAAAACTAAACTAAAGTAGGAGCGGAAGAGAAAAGTGTAGAATCTAAAATAAGATATTATTAAAATAAATACATATCTGCAGTAGCTTTCCATTCCAGCTTGAGCCGATTCATTGGTTAACCCCTTAAGCTCTGGATTAAATATTGATCTTCTTTACCATAAGCCTTATATTCAATTAGGTGGCTTAGTGGTTATCACTCCAGTGTTGGCGGTTTGAATCTCACCTCTGGCGCTTTGTGTTGAATTTGCATGTTCTCCCAGTTCTTGGTGGGTTTCCTCTGGGTACTCATGTTTCCTTGCAGAATCCAAAGACAAGCACTGCAGGCTGATTGTACCTCCAGGGTCGAGGGTTCGATTCCTGCACTGGGAAGTTTGCATGTTGTCCCTGTGCTTGGCGGGTTTCCTCCCACAGTCCAAAGACATGCAGATTAGGCTAATGAGTGTTCCCAAATGTGCGAATGTTTGTTTGCATGTGTGCCCTACTATGGATTGGCACTCTGTCCTGGGTGTACCCCGCCTCATTCCTTAAGTCTCCTGGGATAGGCTCCAGGCTCCCCACGACCCTGTATACAGGATAAAGTGGTACAGACGGTGAGTGAGTGAGTGTGAAAAGTACAAATCAAGCTTGGGTTTATAGTGATGATGATGATTACCTGTCCTATATTTCCTAACATATTTTTGTCCTGTAGCTTCGCTGACTTCTCATGACTGATAAGTATGAAACACTATGTCACTATGAGCACAAGGGCCATGGAGTCATAAACAGAGTTTACAATCACACTGAACTCTCACTGTGCTACAAGCCCAGTGTAGTTAAATAAAAGACCCGCATAATAATAATAATAATAATAATAATAATAATAATAAAGGTACATCAGTTGTCATGCTGAGACTTTTATACATTTATAACACTAAATACAGTATATACAGTAGTATGTGATGTGTATGACAAGAAAATATTGCTTAAAGGTTATATAAAAACAGTTGTTCTTAGCACAGTCTTAATATATAATTCCAAGGTGTGAATATTAAGATGCATTTCTATTTATATTTACTGCATATGGCAGACACGATTATCAAGAGTGACTTACAGAAGTGCTCTAAGGTCTTCATCAATAAATACATTCTTATACTGGTTCACTGGGTTATTGAATAAGAGTACTGTCAGTCGAACCCCTGTTGTGGAGGTTTTCTTTGTTTTTTTAAGATGCAGAGATAATTTATGCAAAACAGCAAAAGAAACATCCTAAATTGGATGATCTCATTCAAAAAAATGGTTCGCTGTTTTGAAAAGGACTGGATTGTTTTGCTTCTGGCGTCTACACCGACGGTGACTCACGTCCTAAAGGGACACCTAGTGTTCTTTACTTGAACTAATTAAGTATTAGAAAGACCTCTGAGAGTGACAGGGATTCCCATATCAGGAAATGATGAGAGGATGTTGATGAAGACAGTAATGGAGCACAGCCATATCCAGACATGATTACTCATGGTATCAGATGCAAGAGCGAAAAAAAATATAATCTCTATCAATAGCTAGACAAGAAGATTATTATGGCTGAGCAGTGTATTATGTCATGATTATGTCTCATTGTTGCCAAAATGAAAATGAGTTGGCAAACTATTACAAACTGAAAATAGGCGACTCTGCTCATAATCTGTCTTTTAATAAATAATTCATTATTATTTATTTCTAAAATTTTTTCCCTCCAAGTCTGTGATGCCATGTTTTTTCCAACAGAAATGATGCTTTTTTGGTTCGACAAAGTCCCAAATAATCAGATAGAGTATAAGACATTAGTTAATAGGAAATAATCAGATATGAATTGTAAGATAGTATCATTAAACGATGAAGGTTTATCTCAGCTAGCCCACTGTCACCAGCTTCCTCTGTCCGTAAAAAAACATTATAATTTCTTTAATCTGCTCTTGTTGAGGGTTAAACTGTACCTACACAGCCTACGAATTATGATGTCTCTCTACTTTTCTCTTGCTTTCTTCTTAGGTAAAACTGCTGAAACAGAGCCTGAATCTAAATTGTCTTGCCCTTTGCCCGATAATGAGTTGCTGTTAATTCATGGCAGTGCTGCTGTCGGCTCCACCGTCCAGTACCAGTGTGCCCCCGGGTGAGAGACGGCCTGACGGATAAACAAAGACACACAAAGGCAGCAATACACAGCCTATTAATTTTTCCTCACAATTCCTCATCCTTTCATTCCTGCAGATCTGTGCTAGTAGGAAACAGTGAAAATGTTTGTCACAAGGACCAGACGTGGCGTTACCCGCATCCCATCTGTCAACGTAAGGATGCAATGTGTGTATGTGTGTGAGTACTTGTGCAGACGTTTGTCAGAGATCAGACAGGTTACACTTTTAAATAATTACACAGCAGGAATGTCAGGTGGTAAACAGGTTGGCGAAGATGTGCATGAAAAATAAGGAACACTGAGCGCTGTGTGTTTGTTTGTGCATGCACACATCCGAACTTGTATTGGCATATTTTTGAGTAAGATACAAATTGGTGAAAGATGTTAGATTGTTAGAGATGGAGTGAGACATGGGAAGGAAGGGAGGAAGGAAGGAAGACTGTGTAGGTAGGATTGTACTCTTTGTGTGAAGAATACTATGCTGCCCTCTGCTGGATCAATTTGAACATCCAGCATATTGTGTGTTTCAAAATCCTTGCTTGCCATCTGCAGGATATAAAGAATGTAACAACTGCTGCACTTTACAAGAGCTCATATGGCTGATTCCACGTTTTGGGTGGGATTTGTTCATTACATATACAAATGTGTGTAAAGTAAAGGTAAATGCAGGTAATTTGTTGATGTATGATGCTCCTAGGAAGTAAGACTTTAGCCAGTCCCAGTCCAATATACAGTAACTACTTTTTACCTTGTAGTCTAATCAAATTACAAAGGAATATTACAAAAGGATGCCTTTACAGTAATGTGCGAATCTCTTCATCCACTCTGTTCTGTTACCTGAATACATTCCTCCCCTGTGGAAAACCTGGAGTATGTTACAAGTCACATATTTAACAGGACGTTACATCATGTGACTTTCCTGAAGATCATAGGAAAAAAAGGATTTCTCATTACTTTCATCCATCCATCCATCCATCTAGAAACCTCTGTCGTCCAACTAGAGACTGTGGTATCCATTGTATTTAGTTCAATTTATTTGCCAAAATTTACACAGCGCATTCACACACTACGGGCAAATTGGGAACGCCAGTCACCCTAATCTGCATGTTCTTGGACTGTAGGGTTAAACCAGAGGAACCCACTAAGCACAGGAAGAACATGCAAACTCCATGCACACAGACCACGATGCGGGAGTCAAACCCAGACCCTGGAGCTGTAAGACGACAGTGCTAACCACTAAGCCACCATGCCACCTCTCTCCTCTTATGATATTGACGAATTAGGACCAATTTATAGACTTAAAGTTAATTATCCATTTGAGAGTACCCCAATTGTGGGATCACCTATAAGTGAAACCTTAGTGAGTTAACTGTAATGTCAAGGTTTCTTTTTTCAATGTATTTATTTATTTATTTATTGTTATCTCTGTGTGTTAATGAGTATTATGCATTTCTAGGCAATGGCAAACATACAGTCAATTGTTTATATGTGTTTATTTGTCCTATAGGTATGTTTTGTCCACCGCCACAGGAAGTCAATCACAGTCACTTAGTGGCCATAGAAAAATCTACATATAACTTGGGCGATACCATTTATTACCTTTGCAAAAAGTCTTTCCTACTGGATGGGACTAATGAAGTTACTTGTCAGTTAGATGGCACGTGGAGCACAGCACCTTCCTGCCGAGGTAAGGGAAGACCAATCACAAGTATAAAGTATCTTATATAGCAGTTAGTTCTGAACAAGAATTTTGATTGGACCAAAGGCAATCCACGAGTGGTGTTATAGACCATAACAGCACTGGGACTTTTAACTATAGTTTTTTTTTTTTTTTTTTTTTTACTTTACCTTCCTAGTAATTGCTTTTACGTGATTCCAAATTGCCTCTGAACCATATATGCTGTTTTGTTTATAGCTAATGTGAGCTACAAAGCTAACTAGAATTTAACACGAGTCTGAATCCAAAATCCCCATCCAGCCCCTGATCAAGGGTCTACTTGGTATGTGGAACAAGGGATTATACACCTTACATAGTGCACTAGCATCCCATTTTACTCTATTTGGGATCTAACCCTGAAAGTTAGCTTGTAGCTAGCTTATACTGTTGTACAGTAATATCACTCTCGAGGTCAAGCTGTTGTACTGAATATTAGTGGTCTGCGCTCTCATGCCTATGACCACACCACAGCCGTGTTGATATTCAGTCCAACACCACTCTTAGGTGATATTGCTTAAAAATAACGTATTAATCTACATGTGTGTGTGCAAATATAAGCAAACATTTTATATTATACTATAAAAATTAAGGCCACACTCATAAATCAGAATGATCAGAACATGGTGATTTTTTTATTTATCTATCTAACAACAGCTTTGACATCATGCTTGTTAAGATACGTTGTAGTTTCTACAGTAGCAAATCTTTCAATGGGACTTGATGTACATAACCAAATCACAAATGAATATAAACTGTAAGGAGAGGTTTATTAATGTTTATAGATGGTTAGTGCATTTGACCATGGAAAAGTCTTCAGGACACTGCTTCCTCTGTACCATCCCAATCTGCATTGTGTTGTCAAATTCATTTCAATTTGAAGAAAAATGTGAATGTGTTTCAAATAATTGAAATGTATGATGTGTCTTTTATTAATAAATAGACATTTTTATTTTAGGCAAATTGCTTTGGTATAAATGTAATAAAACACTTTAGGATATGCTGTTGTTAAAAACAAAACAAAACTTGTGTTCCACTCTGCATTGTGTTTTATACTTACCAAAATGTTATGTATTCGATGTGTGCCATTTTCTCTACCTGTCTCCTCTGCTATTTAGCCCATTGTCCAGTCCCTGTACAGCGTAGCAGGGTGATAGTGGGTGGGGTTAAGAGCTGGCCCTATGAACTGACCGACAGGAAGGTAACTCACGGCGAGAATGTAACATTCTTTTGCAAACATCCACAAAAGCATTGCAGTTTCACATCTACAGAGACCTGTTTTGATGGACTGCTCCCTTCACCACGCTGCTATGTTGGTTAGAAGAAACACACAAATACTGTACAAATATAAATCTGAACATGCATATACGTTTAATGGATCATGCATTACATCTTTTCTTACTCTCGTCCATGTTTTATTCTCTCAATTCCTCCAGAACCCAGCTGGGTGCAGTACAATCTCTACGCTCATCGAGTGGTATCAGAGATTAATCCATGTGATCCTGCTGACCTGAATACCATGTCTGAGTGAAGCTCTTTTTCTGCCCTCCATTTAAACTAGATGCCACTTTGCCACATAGGACTCAAGCTTCTTGTTATCTGTTTCACTGGTTCTAGGATATACATAGATCATTTTACACATTTTTTTTCATGCAGAGGAATTTAATTATCTGAAGCACTTTCGGCATACTGACCTTCATACAGGTGCAAAGGCCAGGAAAGTAATCAGCATCAGTATGCTGTTTAGGGTTCATTGAATACAGTTGATAGCAAATCCACAGGGACATAACAGAACTTGTGGAACCATTCAGATCATTTAATAAATGTGGAATATTTTTAGCAAAAAAAAAAAAAAGAAGTCATACACTGTCTGGCCAAAAGAAGTCACAGTCTCATAAGGGTCTGCATCAAACAAAGAAAATAACTAAGGAGATTGATAAAAGCAATGGAATTTGGTTAAAAACTGTCCAAAACATTATTATAACCTGTAATTACAGTATAGTGCTGGATTATGAACTTTGTGGAAAACAATTTTTAAAAATTTAAAACAGAAAAACATTTGGCCATGATAGCAGATCACTTAAATGCTTGGTGAAGTTTAAAAAACCTTAAAAGTTCAACTGTGAAAATCACCGCCATAGTTAACAGTGAAATTAAAAGTGTTGTGCCGATAACTCACATGGCTAGGACTAAACAGCTGTGTGGCCATAAGAAAACCACTGGTTTAATGTTAAGATTCTTCTTTAAATTAATAAAGAAAAAAGAAAAAGGAAGTGGCTGAAGTGCCCACTGTACAAGCCTCTGGAAGCAGTGTTACTGTATCATCTGGGGTTGCTTCACTTGGCCAGGTCTAGGCTCAGCAACGTTATGCAGTACAATGAAGTACAACTTGCAACCTGACTGTACTAAATTAGCAGGTTATCATATCAATTCGTTTTTTTCTTTCCTGATTGCATGCGCATATTCCAGGATGACAATCCCCAAATATTTCAGGCTAAATTGTATAAGGGCTCTGGGAGCAAGAGGAATAATTTTTTAACACCATATTGCACACTATAATAAAAGCCAAAGGTGATCGAATGTAATATTATAGTGCGTGACATTTTTTGGCCAGGTAGTGTAGATTTACTGCTTTCATAATGAAATTTGTATTTATGCGTTTTTTTTAAGAGGTCAATACTCTGTATTGCAGTTATTTTAAACTAAATGATTGAAAAGTATGTACTGTATGTTGTATATTAACTGCTGTATTCTTGTTTTTGTAAACCATTAACAATTGATAAGAAATATGTCAAATGAGTGGCTTTCAAAACCTTTCTGTCTGTACAAATACACAGCTTAGCAAAGCAAAATGCACTTTTCAATAAAAATATTTTACTAAAACACTGAGCACTCCTTTTCTTCTTACAAGAATGTTCTTTTAATATTTTCATTATTTAATTTCCTTTGTATTGTGATCGATGACTTTCCCTTGCATGATAGTGAAAACAATTGTTTTGTGTAAACTTTTGGTTAGAAACAGATCAAACAATTACAAATTGAACCGAAAGTGCTACAAACAAATATTTTGTAAATGAAAAATATTTATCCCAAGCTTACCATATCTACGGTAAGGGTAAGAAGACCTTAAGTTATTGCAAGAAATATTACTTTATTTCAGTGTGGGGTGTAAATCAGTGTGAGACTGCATGAGGATGGTGGTGCATTGAGGTTTTTGTGATTTTTTCCCCCCTGCATGTTTTCTTAATTTCTAACAGTCTCAAACCTTCCATAAAAGTCATCTGAGAATGAAATTAGGCACTGCGTATTGTATGCGCTGATTCAGGATTTGTGGAGCAAAATTCCTGCACACAAGGTGCTCTTGATTCTTCTCTGACTTTCTGGCCCTTTTTAAGCTTTCAATTATATTCAGTATATATTTATTACTTAACTGCTTTTATCTGTGATCAACATCCAAAAGCCTGTTCATCTGGCTTTGAATAGACCCTTTTTAGACTCGAACTCTAATGCCATGTGCCTTGTGATTTCTCCTCACTGTTTCTGTTTATTAGCACCTGATACTGTACTGTATCTACTGAATTTGATCATTGTCTTTAAAGGGGATAAAATTTCTTATGTCTTGATGTAAGAATCTTACAAGGATACATGGAGTATACATGGAGTTGGGAGAAAATGTGGTGACGTTATATGAGGACATCGGGGTCTCATGAGTTAAACTTGAATGAACTTGTTTGGGATTTTATAACAATGTATTTAAACATCAACAAATTGGGTTGTAGAGATACACAGTTTGCTGATCGTAGATAATGGATGATAATTTAAGGAGACTAAAACAATTAAACTGGGTTTTTCAGTTCACACAGTGCATTGTCCTGTTAATTGTAGGAAAAAATTACCAGTTTGACAGCAAAATGCGATTTTTAAAACTTTTACTCATTTTGGCAAGTTATTATTCCCTGGCACACAAGATTGTCTAGAACAAACTTTTAATTTGAAAACTGCTATATAACCTTAAGGTGGCACAGTGGATTCAGTTAATTAACGCAAAATAGGCTAGTTGGTGTTCCCAAATAGCCCGTAGTTTGCGAATATGTATATGAGTGTGTGGTATGTTCATGTGTACCCAGTGATGGATTGACAACTTGTCCAGGGTTTACCCCGCCCCGCGCCTGAGGTTTCCTGGGATAGGCTTTAAGATTCCTGTCACCCTGTATAGGGTAAAACATATAGAAGATGACCGAATTAATATATAACCTGGCCACAAACTTCCACTATTTAACTGCTAGGTCTTTGGGCAAAATTTCAAAAGTCTTCTTGCTGTCTGTCCCCTGATCAGTGATTTGAAGATACTCCCTGTGCAACACAGTGACTGCCATGTTTGGTGGAGAATGGTGAAGTCAAGAAAATAATGTTTACACCCTGTTATTGCTATTGCAGTCCAGCCGTATAAAATGGCAGGTATGCATCTGTGATATGTTCAGTGAAACAGGACATTTCTGTATGTTGTTTGAGAACCATGTTGTTATACTTAACAAAACTATGTGGGATACTATAGTGTGGTGAAGCAGTGAAATAATGCTACAAAACTTAAAATATGCACAAGCTATTTGTGTGCAAGAGAGATGAGATGCACATGCTGTGTGGCAAGCTGTTACATTTGTTTTGTCTGGTTCTGTCCACTATCACTGTAATGTAGGGGACAACTGACAGACACAGCATTTGATGCCACTATGTTTGATTCAATGCAAAATCTACTAAACTGCATACCTATATAAGCACAAACAAAGCTGCAGCCTGAATTATTCATTGTGACAAAACTGTGGGAGGAGGAGTTATAGCTTTAAAAAAAAATTATCAATCAAAAAATCACAATTAATTTACACTGATATAAACAAAACAATTTGGACAAAATATTTTGGCACCCTTGTTACTCAAATAAAACATTTTCTCTATAAGTTTGCAATATTTTATTATAATTTTTTATCAAAACTACAAACATGGAGTTACTATCTCATTTTGCTGTCAAACTGTTCAAGTGAAATTGGCACTTTAACATACAGTAGAACGGTAAATACAGTAGAACGGTATATACTGTATATCTTGATGTGATTTTTGATCAGAGTTACATCATGAACAAATCTTTATTTCTTCATCTTATATATGCTTCAATCTTTATTTTGCTTGAGGAAGTTACATTTGTTCAACATTAATTATGAGATAATGAAGAGGTTTTGTTTGTGTCTGTTATGGGCAGTATTTGGAACAATTCTCTCTTAGACTAGCTTGGTAATATAAAGAGACAAAGAGGATTAATAAAGTATATAAGGCTGCAAGTAATTTAAGGCATCAGAAATACCAGTTGATTTGATTTAGAGTAGATTTAATATATTTACCACTGTTGACATCGGAAATTGCGCTTTCATACGTAGTCAAGACTTTGCATTCTGTAAAACTTTTTCCCTTTATTTCATACTGAAAGGAATTAGACATTATAATGCAACCAGGAAAGGGCAAAATGTAATGAAGTTTGCAGACCTGTTACAGGGCAATTCCATGCAAAGGTCAACTTACCCATGGAAAAATAAGCATAATTCATGGGGTTGTTACCAACCATATTGCTGCACTAAAAATACTACTGTTCATAAATATTGGAACAATTATATATATTTTGGCATTTGGCCTCTGTACAACTGGAGCAGACAGGGTAAGGGCCTGGCTCAAGGGCCCAAAAGTGGCAGCGTGGTGGAGCTAAGGCTTGAACCACAGACCTTCTGATCAGTAACACAGAGCCCCACCCCTTGGAGCTACCACTACCCCAGTAATGAAATCGACCTCTACCTGTTTTTCTGTACCAAACAGTTTCAATATGGCTTTCTTAGGAAATCCTGGAACTATTAGTTTCTTGTGTAATCTTTCCCCCACTTTTGTCAGATTTTTTTCCCAGATTCCAGAGACATTTTTCCTTTATCAGTAATTAAAAGCTATAAGAAATGTATTTATTTCTGTTTCTAAGATTTTGTCGGATTGCAAAACTACATATCTGGAGTGAAATAAAACAGCAGGCCAACTGGGACAAAGTTGATTTATATTTAGGGGAAGGATGCAGTGTATTGAGCAAAGTTTGTCAGAGGCTAAATTGCACATACTGTAAGTTGCTTTGGTTTGTTTGAGAAATGTTTTTTTATTATTATTTGAATGCTTCACAGTAACAGGTACATTTTTTATTTGTATTTGTTACTACTGATTATACCACAACACTGTTAAATTCTCACATTTGACTAGTCAGAAAATGTTGATTTATTTTTCTATAACAGCATGACTCTGAGAAAGGTGCCAACTGTAACAGAAAAAAACCCTAAAAACCTAAATTCACTTGTTCTAATATTGTCTCATTTAGGGTATAAACCATTAAATCAATTAACATTTATTAAAAGGGGTCTCAGGTGTCATTGCTTTGTAACAATCAGTAAGTTTCTGCTATTAGGGAATCTTCTGAGCAGAAGATTTTGTTCTTTCCTGTGTCTCAGTAACATGACAAGCTGACTTTCTCTTCCAAATAACTTCATAACAGCTACAATATGACTTCATGGGTGCCCCAGAACATCCATCCATCCATTTTTCTACACCTCTTATTCTTTGCAGGGCCCAGGGGCCTGGAGCCAATACCAAGGAACAAAGCAGAGGATATGGTACCCCGGAATTCCACAAAATAATGGGTAAACACACATGTCAGAAGAACAGTAGGTGGCATGGTGGATTAGTGATTAGCACTGCTGCCTTGCACCTCCAGGGTTAGGGTTTGATTCCTGCCTTGGGGCTGTGTGCGTGGAATTTGCATGTGCTCCCCTTGCTTGGTGGGTTTCCTCTGGGTACTCTGGTTTCTTCCCACATTCCAAAGACATGCAAATTAGGTAAACCTGTGTTGTTCGCAAATTGGCGGTATATGAATGTGCACACTCTGTGATAAATTGGCACCGCATCCAGGGTGTACCCCCCCCGTTCCCTAAGTCTCCTGGGATAGACTCCAGGCCCCCAGAGTCTGTATGCAGGATAAAGTGTTTTAGACAATGGGTTAATGAGAAGCCCAATGTATGGTTCATTGATGAAGAAAAAAAAGAAAAGAAAATATTGGCAAAAAGCTGACATATAGGATGAATAGCAAACTTTGGAATGTGCTGTTTTATAAATACAATTCAGGACCCATGTAATCTGTGAGTGTTATTAACCCTTAATGCCAAAGAAGCACAGATACATGCTGGCAACTCAGCATAGGTCAATGATGATTAAAAAAATGTGCTTATATAGAAGTCTTTCTGGGGCATTTCAGGACGTTGTTAACAGTGAGGCTTCACACTTCAAAATGTGTATTTGGGATTTTGGATATCTCAGGTATGACAAAAGTTATCATTACTTTTTATAAAGGCTGAATTTGACCACTACCATAACATGGGACCGACAACGCAAAAATGTAGAACTCTCAAAATGAGCACATTTTTATTATTTTTTGGTCATAGAAAACTACAAACAATGAGAAAAACACAAAATCATTTGTATCTGTGCTATTTCTGTGCCCATGTGACCCATTCATTTTTTATTTTTTTTGCTCAGTCATGTCTGGGAAGTTGGTTAAAATCAACTAAAATTCAGTTAATCATATTGTCTATTTTGTGCAGAAAAAAAGGATATAACACTTTATACTGCACAATCCTGAGCCCTATATATGTTTACTAAAAAAACAGATA
Source organism: Clarias pachynema (assembly GCA_030014365.1). Taxonomy (NCBI): domain Eukaryota; kingdom Metazoa; phylum Chordata; class Actinopteri; order Siluriformes; family Clariidae; genus Clarias; species Clarias pachynema. The sequence continues at coordinate 11,461,134 of JAQMYL010000033.1, read as the reverse complement.
ATCAATAATGGCTAAAATGTTCTGAGCTTTAAATATTAAACTACCTTAATCAGAGTTTAGGCTAATTTTGGCTCATGTTATGAGTCAGTCCAGGATATCTCTGTAAAAATCCTATTTTCACTCCTGCCTTCTTATAAATTATACGTGTGTTCTTCTTATGTACATGAAATTTGTCATAATTTAAAATGCAAAGCTGTTTTAAACTTTATTATGATCCCATCTGAACTGTCGTGTCTGACGCACTAAACTGCGACACCACAGCAAGCCCCGCCCCTAGCTTTCACTGTCCCCGCCCACTCATTCATTCATATTTGGTGTTCCGGAAGTGCGCGAGGGTCGGGTTAGCCAGTGCCTGCGCGAGCTGACTCGTGGGGTGAGAAACAGTTTCATGTTGAATATTTCAGTTTAAAAAGGAAGTGTCAGTTCAGGGCGCGAGTAGCGCGGGGGTATAAAGAGCGCGTCGCTTCAGTCATAGCGTTGTGCATATGGGCTTACCTTAAAGAAAGTTTGAAATATGGTTTGTAAGCGAGCGCTGTGTTTTGCGCACGGTGTCACCGGCTCGAACCCTCGGTACGCAGAAAATGGCTGGTCGCAGGTCCGAGCTCGGAGTCTGTGCTCGCAGTGCGGCAGCGCAGAAACGCGGCTAGCCTTCGCATGAGCTGATTTTCTACGGGAACGTAATTGAGCGCGTTCACGACACGGGTTCGAGCAACTACATCGAGTCACAACATCTAAGAATGGTAGGCTAAAGGGTTGTTTTTTTTTTTAATCGGACCTTCGACTCCGTGTAATGGCGTCCGTCTGTGCCCGTGTCGCTTCCTCCGGCAGGACGTTTCTCAGAGCTTTGACTCTGCGCTTCTTGTCAAACCCTGAGACGGGGGCGTTCACTGATGCGTGCACCTTGTTTATTAAGATCATTAAAAGACGTAAATGACTTTCGACTAATAAGGACCAGATGAACTGGTGGTGGGGGGTAAAGATTATTCACATAATTCAAAATAAGCCAGTCTGTGCTTCTACTATGGCCTAATATTTAGATTTATTTAGGTTTGCTGAAGGTATTTTATATCTTATAATAGGCTATAAAGTCTTGAGAGATTAATTATTAATTATTTACAAATAAAACCCACCATAGTTACAGATCATTCTGCGAGAACCGCTCAGCCCACTCTCCAGTGCAATCTTCAGCAGAATAGCTTAAGAAGTTTAAACTGAACTATAAATGTTGCCTGACTGGGAAGGCACATGGCAGACTTCAGATTTTTAACAGATGCTAACTAAGATGAGATGTTTACTAAAACACTCAAATGCCATTCTCTTGTGGAGAAACAAAGGAAAACAAAACTTCCTAAAGTTATGCACATTTCCATGTTCTCAATAGGGTGCATATCAGAAGCATGAAAGCTGCTAGGAACGTTTTATGTCAGAGATGTCAGCTTCATGGGTCTTGACACCAACAGATCTCGGGGTCTCAGCATCAGATGGCAGGAAGTGATGTCAGAGGTAATTTTTTAAATTAAATTTTTACTTTTTGATCTTAGCCATTGTGTTGAAGTAAAAGCTTATGTGCAATGTGAGTATTAGTTGGGTGTCATGGTGATGCCATGGTTAACCTTGCTGCTTTACAGCTCAGGGATCACCGGTTTTATTCTGAGCATGGTTTACTATTTGTGTGAAGTCGCTGTGGGGGGGAGGGGGTATTGAGACAACTAGATTGACACAACTAGATGAAAATTATCATTCGTACATGTGTATATGAGTGTGCTTGATGCTTTGGGAAGGACTAGCATCCCAGTAGGTGTGTATTCCCTCCTTTCTGTGGGGTGGCCTGACCAGGATATAGCGGTTACTTAAGATGAAAGAATGAAAATAAAAACTTAAACTCTTATAACATCTAATTTTATAAAAATTATTATATTATTGTTAATGCATATTAAATGTATTAATGTTTATTAATTAATGTATCCTATAGAACTGTGTATTTTAATGAATATTTTAAAGTGGATTTAGTTAACTGAATGGATGATTTAGGATCAACTCAGACTCAAGTGTTGCATTCTCTCAGATTCCTTAACATATGCTATAATCTGTGCAGAAATTGCAAACTGCTTCCATCTTCAACTTTTTCCAAAGTATTGTTTCAGCTATTTTTCAGTTTATGGGCGGTTGGTGCAATAACACCACCTACTGGACTGGAGTGTGATACAGAAAAGGAAAAAAGATTATTGCTTAGTATGAGATATGACATTTAATAAAAAAAATAAATACAACAACAGCACAAGGTACACAGCATTCCAGTGCGTATTATGTATGTTTAGTACTTTCATTCTTGATACCTTTAGTTTAATCCTTTAAATCCTGTTAGAAATATACAGAAGGTGCTTGAGACAAATGAGATAATAAACATTAAGCCTGATTTAACCTTCTGTGTCGGGTCTATGCCGTAGGTATAACGCAATCTATGATATAGCTGCATGTACACCTCCTCAGAAATGTAAATACACGTCATGGCAGCTGTGATTGGTCCTCTTGGTGGTATTGCATTTCCGTCTTTTTCTTTCTTTGCTTCAATTTTTAAATTGAGTTTAAAATTGTACTGACCATCTCCCCCCAAATCATCTCTTGTTTCTGAGTTGCAGTGACTGAGTTGCAGTAAACTGTTGTTTAACATCTTGGCTCCAAGTCCAACAGGATCTGCTCAGTTTCCTTCACCATTAGTTGTAGTAGACCAAAAAAAAAAAAAAAACCCTCACCAGAGAGTGGTGAAGAGACTAAGCACAGTGGCACAGAAACTCCACCGCCAACTAGAGGTTTTCCGGTGTAATTGCAGATCCACACAGACACCAGTACACAATTATAAATGCTCAAACGCCATAGGCCAATTGCATATTGTTATGTGTAGGATTCTCGTAGACTTGATGCAAGAATCGAATCAACAGTGTACCTTTTGATTTACAGCTCTAGTATCCTGATACTTGTTAAAATAACAATACACCTAATCACTTTTAAAATATAAAGTTTGACATTACTGTAGTAATTCAGTCCTGAAATAATATCATTAAGAATATTTAATAACAGTTGGCATGTCGCTAACATATCGGTCTGAGGAAACTTAACCAGACAAGAATAATGGACAAGTGATTATGCACCGACACCTGAGTAACGATGTAGAGTACAGTAATGCACATGTTTTATGTAAGGAACTATACACAATGGATTGTGCTGTTACACAAAAATAACCCAGATTGTTGTGGCGTGGCCCAATGTGAAGCACATTAATACCCAGAGAGTGTTATGCTTATAGACTCAAGATTCAAGTATTTAATTTGTCACCTACAAAGTACAACAGTACTGAAATGCAATTGCAACAAACTCCAGACTGTGCAGATTTTTAGGAATAAAAAAAAACTAAACAAAAAACAAATAAAAGATTAAGTATGTACAAAATAAAAACAAGACTAGAAGACTGATATAAATTATATACAATATAATATAAATGTAAATATAAATTATACAGAATTATGTTGTAATCTGTGATAGGTGTGCAATGATATATTATAGCACATTTATTTGCTCTGATTTTTCTCACGTTTGAACTTAAGACAAACCCCCCCCCCCCCCCAAAAAAAACAGCTGGTCATGAGACTGAGAGTCCAGAAAGCACAAAGCTCTCTCTGAAATTTTGTAACTGTTACAAAATGCTGACACCTGATACTCCTTCCTGAACTTTTACATGATTTCTGTTCTAACAGAAAACGTCACCATATGAATGCAGAGACATTTCCTTTGTTAAGCAGTAATACATTTTTGAAAATTCATAAATGACTTATTGAATTAAATGAATTATTATGGAGAGCGTCCACCATGCAAGTCCAGGTGAATGAGCTATGAGAAATGATACTGTATAAGAACTAGTGCATTAATAGAACCCTATGATTAATGTTAGTGTTAGATTTTCTGTCAGAGCCGTGCTGAAATCGGAAATTAATGCACACCTTCTGATTTGCGAATGTAACTGCACTATGGTATAAAAGTAGCCAAGAGGTTACAATAGTTTTGGAGAACTCCCAGTACTTTCTGCTATAAGACAGATTTCTGCCTGTCAGATTTCAGTACTGTTGGTACTATAGCATGCAAATTGTATTGAAGTGAGTGCATTTCTGTCTGGACACGAAAAGCAGAGATATACACAGACTGTCCACTTTACTAGGAACACTTGCACTTTATTAGTGTAAGTGTATCATATAATACACTATCATTATTATACAATAATCATTTGGCAGCAGCAAAACACCATACAGATACAGTTCAAAAGCTTCGGGTAATGTTCACAGCAAACATCGGAATAGGGAAAAATTGCGATCTAAGTAATTTCAACCATGGCATGGTTGTCGGTGACAGATGGCCTGGCTGGAGTATTTTAGAAACTGCTGAGCTCCTGGGATTTTCACTCACAACAGACTCTACAGTTTAGACAGAATGGTGCAAAAAAACAAAAAGCATTCAGTATGGGTTGGGGGGTGGGGGGCTATGCAGGCTGAAAAACCTTGTTGATGGGAGAGATCAGAGGAGAATACCAAACTGGTCTGAGCTGACAGGAAGTCTTTACAACTGTGGTGAGCAGAAAAGCATCTCAGAACACCAACCGCATTAAACCTTAAACTGGCCACAGATAAACAACATCACAGACACATCTGAACTGGACAATTGAATAATGGAAAAATAACAGGATTTTTTCCCCCTAATGTTCAACTGTCTAGGCTGTGGGAGTCTGTGCCCATATAGACTCTGATTCTTGTTTTTGGCCGACAGGAGAGAAGCCTGATGTGGTCCTTTGCTGTTATAGGCCATCTACATCAAGTTTTTCTTCTTGTGTACAATACAAATGATTTTGCTCAACACAAAGGTAAAGGGTGATATTATGAGTTACTGTATCCTTACTGGCAGCTTGAAACAATCTGACCCTTTTCCAACTGTGACTCACTTAATTATTTAGTTTTTTTTTGTTACAACATTCTGTGTAAACTCTAGAGATTGTTGTGCGTAAGACATCACTGGACATCAGTAATTCTTAAATACTCAAACCAGCCCATCTGGCACCAACAACTCTCACTTTTTTTCTTCTTAAATTGTATCTGCATGACTTTACGCATCGTGCTGTGGCCACATGGTTGCCCGATTGAAGAGCTACACAAATCCACTGCGTACAGATTTATGTTACTGTATCATACTATATACTCAACCCCCCCCCCAAAACATAACTATGGACAGTATTTTATTAAAACAAAGTGCTATTTGCATGCCTTGAATTTATGTCGCTCTGTCACTCATTCTCTAAACCTCTTATCTTGTTCAGGGTTACGGGGGGCCTGAAGCCTATCCCTGGGGACTACAGTAGGTGGGGTACATCCCAGATGGGGTGCCAGTCCTTTGTAGGCCACACAAGCACACACTTACTCACACATTACAGGCAATTTAGAAATGCCAATTAGCCTAATGCATTACTTTGGACTGTGGGAGGAAACACAAGAAGTACGGAGAGGACATGCAAACTCCATGCACACAGAGGCTCGAATAAAATCCCAACTCTGGAGTAGCGAGGCCACAGTGCTAACCTCTTTGCCACTGTATGTGCGTTTTATTAAGTTGACATTTTCCCCAATGTTTAAAGAAGACTATTATTGAAGTAGACAGTAGAAGCAGTTTTTGTTAAAGATGCCAGCTTTTTGTTCATATGATATATTTTAGACTTATTATTTAATAAAAAAAAAATTAATTTCTTCCATAAATTCTGCCAAATTATAGAATTTTTTTTTGTTCTTTTCCAGATTAATGACCTTTCCCAGTGGCAGTGACAAGGATGGAGATGAATGGCTCCACAAGAGGAGAAAATGGTTCTGTTTGCTTGCTTTTTACAAGTGGATTTGAAAGTAAAGTTTCAGTAAAGTCTCAGGTAGTAATAAACTGACTATTACGCATTAAATGACGTCATCGCTCCTTCTCTGGTGAGCTAACAACCAAAGTTAGCGTATTCTTGTTTAAAAAATTAGAGGATATTGTTCAGGACCTTAGCCATCGAAGGGGACTGATGTTAGCTCTATTCAAGTCAATCGAAAGTAAATTTTATGGATAAAGCTGTAAATTAGATGAGCTCATGGAATTTTAACCTGAAAACCAAATAGTCCTTCCATCTCAGGAGTATCTGAAGAATAGTGTGGTACTGACAGTGAAGACAAAGCCAGAAGGGAGTAGCACATCATGCCTGTTATTCAGTTTCAGACAAAAACTCTGCTCGTTCAATCAACCTGTCAGAAATGGTGTCACCATGCTTGAATCCATACCAGACAATATACGCATAGCTTCACAACTGGCACCCGACTTCAGGACTAACACCATTTAGTCAGAAATGAATGAACCAATAACCAAAGCAATATATTTTAATCCTAACTGCTTATCCAGTAATCACAGACAATCCCCGCTAAGGAATACAAGTAATAAAAAATATGATGAAACTTTCAGTCACATAACCAAAGAGGAGGTGAAGATACAGGACTTTGCAAAGGTTACCTGCTCTGGGACATTGGAAAAGACCAGAGACTGTGTGGACAAAACACGGACAGAAAACCGTCAGGTGTGCAACACTGCAAACAGTACGGCTCCAGTCCCCTTTTATGAAAGCCAAAAGGGATTTGATGTAGCAATGCCTGAAGCTGTTACCAGTGTTAAAGAAGCCATGGGACAGGAAGAGGTCTATGCAGTACTGGATTTAAGCCTGCCAAAAAAGAATGTCAGGGATAATAAAGAAAAGTGTAAATGGGTTCTAAATCCTGAAAACCAGATTTCATTAATAATGGAGGTAGATGAGATCAAGGGTGATACTCAGCATGTAGAAGTGGTGCAAGAAGAAGAAGATGAGGACTACTGGTCTGACTTGGGAAATGATCATATGAACAACTTTTACTTAGAAAATTGGGATCAGTGTCCTTCTGCTTCACGTGTAGCCATACCATCTACATATGGATCAGTTATGTGTCCTGATCCAAAGGATACACTTCTTATAGATGACCATGGTATTCCCTATACTCTTACTCCAGAAGGGCAAAAAGTTCCCCAGATAGAACTTTTTGAAATGCCATTCACTACTTCAGATGAGATGGGTTCTGCAGAGTCTGACACTGAGATGCCTTTCCAGGACGGAGAGCCTGAGTGTGAGTTGTTTTATCCAGATTTGGATTTGGAGGACTCATTACCTAGTGTTTCAAAAGAAAACTCACAAGTTATTATAGCAGTGGAAAATAAGTCTCCAAATGAATCCACTGTTGAGACTGGGCCAACTGCCTTGCCAGCAATGTCTACCCTGCCTTCTCTTCCTGTTCAGATTATGGCTAGTAATACTGATTCCAACACTCCCATTCTCCTACTCCCACCATCTCACCTTCAGACACTTACAGCTTCAGCAAGTAATGCTAATTCTGAACTTATGGCTCTGTCGCTACCATTTGCGCTTGCCCCAAACACACAGTCTACCCCTGTCTTACTTGTTCTTTCATCTCCTGAAGTGTCTTCTGGAATTCAATCTTCTACAGTTTCAGGAAATGTTTTGTCAGTTTCCTCCCCATCATCTGCTGCACTTCCTTCATCTCCGAGTTCGCCAGGCCCTAAACCAGAACCTGTCTTCTGTACAACCGCTATGAATCTCTCAGGACAAAATAAATCCTGTAATTATTCTGCTGCCCCTACCTCACCCATTGCTTCCTCTAGCACTTCCTCTTCGAATTTGGCTAAACAACTCAAAACTGACACCTGCTCTGACAGGCCCACTTCTTTCCAGGAAGCACTGTTAAGATTAGCTGTATCGGCTGAACAAAAAAATGAAAAACGACTCAAATGCATCGACAAATCATCAGTCTTTAACTCATCATCTTGTACTGAAGCAACTCAGGCACTAGAGGAACATTGTGACACTGAACAAGTGTCACCAGTCTCTGAGCCAGAGTCTGTCTCAGTGGACCGAACAGACTCTTTATTAGGAATCCCTACTGAAGACCTTCCACTCCAGTCCTCTACTTCCCCTTCCCGCCCAGACTCACCAATACTTTCCAGCAACCATTTGAAAAAACAGGATCCTCAGGCGTTAGGCCCACGTCGCATTCTTTACTGCCAGTACTGCCCACGGGTTTTCTACTACCTCTCAGATCTTGAACGCCACTCCATCACACACTCCCAGAAGAAGCCGCACGTATGCCAGCTGTGTGGCAAGGCTTTCAAACGCTCCAGCCATCTGGAGCGGCACAAGCATATCCATACAGGAGAGCGGAACTTCGAGTGCCAGCTTTGCCCACGGCGTTTCCGAGAAGCCGCAGAGCTGACAAGACACCAGCGGGTACACACAGGTGAAAAGCCTTACCAGTGCCTGTTATGCCATATGCGGTTTGCCGAGCGTAACACTCTACGGCGACACACTAAGCGCAAACATCAGGGTCAGCAGCAGGAAGCGATGAACACAAAGGTAAAGCCAGAAAGCGAAGGGACTTCACTTGTTGGTATGCAAGAACAACAGGAAGAAAATGCAGAGTGGTATATCTCAACGTTGACTGAAATGGAGTCTGACAATGACACAGGAGGAGAATGAGGATGAAACATTACAATAAGGCTTCATTTATATATTTAGGTTTGTTTTTTTATTATTATATTTGCAAATTATTTACTTTTATATTTAAATACTGTTCTGTTTTTATTATTAAGTATGCAGCCGAAAATTTCCACCAAAATCCACTTAAATAGTTTGCTAGATATGGCGGTATCTCGGCTTTGTTATTGTTTTTCCTTAATTTTTACTCTTAATACAGTATGTCTTAGAATGTTTTCTTTACATGCGTGCACATTTCTTACTCTGGTAAAATGAACCACTTTGCTGTGAAGGTCAAGTAATCAGAATAGTTCACTCTTGATTAGTGCTTGTCCTGTGATCATTTAAAATGCTCCACAAACTTCATAATCAAGTATGGCATCATGTCACATGGTGCAGAGTATACCGAGGTGTTAGTTTAACGTTCCTGTTATTATTTAAAAAATTTTACTGATCTGTTTTTTTTTTTTTTTTTTTTTTTTTTTTTTTTTAACTGTTGTGCCTTGAAATACACTTTACCATTTCAATTGTTTATTGATTTTCAAAAGTAATACACACTGTGAAAGTAGAAGATTTAAAGTTACTTCTTAGCCTGTTATTTTTACAGCTTTCAAATGGAAGTGTTCTCTGTATCACTGATTGTCGATAGTGGAAGTGTTAGCAAAATTGTTGCTCATTTGAAGTTTGAGTTGGTTTATGTTTGTTACATTGCAATTTGGTGTAATTTGATTAATACTAAGAAATGTAAATAATATTTTAAAACAGTGTATATAGATAGCGTTTGGTCGCTTAATTTAATTTTCATTGCTTCATTCGAGTGTGACTCAAAAAAATGCACATTAGCATCAGAATAGTAAATATACTGTGTAATATGTTAATATATTCCCTGTACATAACAAAAGGTCATCCTAGGTTTGAGTGCCCTAGGGTTAATTTAAAACTCTATAGTGTGTATTTCATATATGATTAGCAATCTGAATATTTGCACACTTTAATTAAAGCATGCTTGCTGACCATTTTCTCTCATTTTACTCATTTTAATAATTAATAGTGCAGGCAATTTTTTCTGCTTTAGCATCACTGGACTACAAATATTAAAAGCAGCTTAGATTATATTATATAAATGATGCATTTAGGGCTGCAATATAGTGCTGCACTCAATGTATATTTAAAAAAAATCTGTTTTAGTTATTGAGCTCATTATACCTTAGACTTGCCACGGTGCTATGTAATAAATGTGTAATTGTCATAGGAGGGGGTGTTGTAAGCCTTACTAATTATTTTAAAATGAATAAGCAAATTGACTGACAAAGAAAATGCAGGCAATATCATGTTCAGTATTGTCGGTATTAACAGATATGTGGTAAGACCAAGCACCTCAATGAAAGTCACTGGGTTATATTTGACGCATATGCAGAAATATGAGCATACGCCATAGTCTCTGTCACACTGTCTCATATCTAAATAAAATGCCTTAAAATAAAACTTGTCTTTGACATTTTCATTCTAAATGTTTTTGGTTGTTTTTGGCATTGTAGTGATTTTGTTTGTGGCTCTCACGAATAATTTCTTTTTAATGTATAGGTGATTTTAGAAATTGTTTTTATTCAGATATTGTCTTTGTGCAAAACATCAAACCTGGTGGTAGATGGAATACACCAGCAGAGGACCATATCAGGTTCGACTCCTGTCAGCCAAAAACAAGAATCTGAGGCTGCCGTGGGCCCAGACACACCTGGACAAACTGAGTAGTTAAGGATTCAAAGGGAAATGCAGTCTTCATTTGTTTAAAAAATTGTCTAAATCTATCCTCATGATGGCCTCATATTCTTGTTCTTGTTTAAAAGTAGTGGAACTTGATATAGTTTCCTGCTGTTTTAGCCTATCCGCCCCAAAGTCCACGGTTGTTCAAGGTACATGTTTAAGTTGCTCTAGATTTCCAGTTAGCTAATTTTTCTCATGTCTCTTATTAATAATTGTTTCAGCCTCAATATCCTCTACAACCATGATGTTTGTTTGTTTGTTTTTATCTCTATTCTGTATAAGCTCTAACCAACCCATCTGGCACCAACCACTATGCTCCATACACTTTCTCACCCATTCTGATGTTTGGTTATGTCGATATTGGTCTTGTTTTATTGTGGATATTTTATTGATACTTTTGTATGTGTTCCCTCCCGTGTCTTCACAAGGTACTTTGTTGTTGTTCTGGGATTGATTTGTACTTTTTCTAGAAAAGTACATTCATCCCTTGGAGACAGAACGCGTCTCCTTCCTAAGCAGTATGATGGCTGCATGGTCCCATGGTGTTCATACTTGCGTAGTATTGTTTGTACAGATGAATGTGGTACCTCCAGGCATTTGGAAATTGCTCCCAAGGATGAACCAGACTTGAGGTGGTCTTGGCTGATTTCTTTTTATTTTCCCATGATGTCAAGGAGGCACTGAGTTTAAAACCATCGTGCCTTGAAATACATCTACAGGTAAACCAAAAATGGACTCAAACAATGTCAGTTAGCTTCTAAAGCCATGACATAATTTTCTGGAACTGTTTTAAAGCACAGCCAACTGAGTGTATGTAAACTTCTCTGTGTATATGGAGTTTTCATGTTCTCCACGTGCTTGGTGGGTTTCCTCCAGGTAGTCCAGGTTTCTCCCGTAGTCCTATGAATGGAAAATTTGTCTAATTGTCATTTTCAAATTGCCTGTAGTGTGTGAATGAGCATGTGTATGTGTGTGCCCTATGATGGATTGGTGTCCAATCCAGAGTGTATCCCGCCTTGTGCCCTAAGTCTCCTGGGATAGGCTCCAGGACCCCCTACGACCCTGTGGATAAAGTGGTATTGACGATAAGTGAGTAAGTGAGATTGTCTAATGTAGCTATATGTAGCTTTGTTGACATTTTGGGACACTCGTGGCATCCTCTCATCAGATTCATGAGGTAGTCACCTGGAATGGTTTTCAATCCACAGTTATACCTTGTCATGGGTTTGTGACATTCTTTTCCTTCTTAATGTGATAAAAAAAGACCATCAGTTGTCCTGTGCAGAGGAAGAGTGGGTACAGAGTCAATAGCCCTTTGAATACAACTACTGTACAAAACATACAACCAGCATGGCTACTACAGCATTTTGCAGGACCACCATTTATTTTCCAACAGCACAAAACACACCCCAAACACACCTCTAGGTTATATATAGCTATTTGTCCAAAAAGTAGAGTGATAAAGTGTTACCTCAGATGACCTTGCCTCCATAATCACCCGATCTAAATCCAGGTGACATGGTTTGGGCCGAGTTGGATGGGAAAGTGAGGAAAAAGCAGCCAACATGACCTCTGGAAACTTCTTCAAAATTGTTGGAAACAAATTCCAGGAGACTACCTCATGAGGCTGACTGAGAGCATGTTGTATACAAGGCTATCATCAAAACAAAAGACGGCAACTTTGAAGAAAATATAAAACATTGAAGAAAATATAAAAAAAAACTGCCTATTGTTACAGTATATTCAGTTAGGAGCGCCTGTGACGCAACTACTTATGCAAACACTTTCCACTGGCTAAACACAATTTCTGTTTTATATATATTCTAGAGGTTAACCATTGCTCTGCCTGCGTACATAAGGTTTACCAGCGGCTCAGCCTGTGCGCCGATCCTGACGCCTACGTACTACCATTACCTACGTATGAAGTGTGTGGTCAACTCGCTGACACTCATCATGCTGCTTCAATGTTTCAACAGCCCTTACTTCTGCCTGTTGTATGTACCTTCACTGCAGACGCTCTGCAGTCTGATCTGGGGTTTCAGTAGCTATGAGCTACTTGGCCTGATGTACCCATTTTTGCGATGGACGGCGCTGCCTACCCACCCAAACACTGCCTGCCTCTCAAACAAACAGAATTTCTGTTATATATTCCAATGTCTCAGGTAAGTAAGCATGAAGTAGGGTTTCATGTGCTGCATTTTTTGCTATCAGCAAAAAAACTGTTGGAAATCAGTGGGAACCAGGTACACCCATCTACTGTCTGGCCAGAATTGGTCTTCATGGATGAATTGCGACCCAAAAGTTATACTTCTGACTTTGTGGAAACAAGACTAAGTGACTCAATTATTCACGAAAACATAGGAATTGGGCAGCGGAAAAATGTCAGCAGGTGCTCTGGACTGGCCAAAATATTTAAATATTTAAATTGACATATTTGGCAGTAGCAAGAGGTAGATTCTTTGCCGAAGGACTGAAGAGAAGTACAATAATGAGTGTCTGCAGGCAACACATGAAGCACTAGGTTCCTTGCTAGTTTCGGACTGCATTTGCAAATGAGGTTGGAGATTTGGTCTGGATTAATGGTGTCTTCAGTGCTGAGAAATGCAGGCAGATACTTATCCATCATGCAATATCATGTGGGAGGTGACTGATTGGACCCAAATTTATTCTGGAGTAGGACCCAAAAATACAGCCAATGACATTAAGAACTATCTACAGCACTGAAAGTGATGGTTTGGCCCCATTGATGTTAATATCACAGAGCTGTGATATTAACATCAATGAGTCTGTCTGGGATTACATGAAGAGACAGAAGGATTTGAGCAAGGCTACATCCACAGGAGATCCATGGTTAGTTCTCCAAGATGTTTGGTTCCTTCAAAAACAGTATGCAAGTGTACCTAGAAGAATTGATGGCAATTCTGCTTATGTGGACAAAGGGTGGTCACACCAAATACTGTTATGATTTGGATTGCTCTTCTATTCATTTCCATTTCATTTTGTTAATTGATCAGAAATAAACTATTAATACTTCTATTTTTGAAATCATTCTTACTTTACAGCATTTTTTTCACACCTGCCTGAAACTTTTGCACAGTATTGTATATACAGTACATAGATTGATTATTGGTTATTATGAGTCAGCTAATTATAGCTAATCATTTGATTGACATACGGTCCTCACAAGGATAGTAAGGCAAACCTGTCTGTGTGTGTGCGTGTGTATACACATGCACCCCAGATGTGCCTTTGGTCTGTGATCCATTTGGCAGTATCTTCAAAAGACAGGAGGTTTAATGATAAACAAGTGACAGGCTGTGAGTTAGTTATGGAATTGTTCTTTCTTTTTCATGGCTCATCATTCTTTTTATTTTACATACTGTATATGCTTTGATTATATTTCTGTATGTGAGGTCTTTCCCCTGCAAAGCATTTTAATGTCAACTTTTCCCCATTAGCTAGTTTGCTTTGTGCAAATGGATGCATGCCAGTCTCAGAGACATTATTGTTTTTTTTTTCTCATATGATTTTCATTCATATTTCCATAATTTAACATTCAAAGGATGTATAATGTTGAGCATTATATTGTATTATTTGAATACATTCTCTGTAAATGGATTTATAATGGTGTTTTGCATCACTAAACATTCTAATCTTTACCCTTTAGGTAGTTATTTTTGTGCCAGCAAAAAAGCAGGCAATTGCCAGTTGCTGGCTTCTCATCTGTCCTCATATAACCAATCATGACCTTGCTTTGGCGCGAGTCGACTCTCATTGCACGGTGCTGCCACTGGATGGCAAACTCACTCCAGATTTCTGTGTGCAGTGCAACACATGAAACAACCTTACCTACATACTGTCTCATATTTAATGAAGCTCTTGTTGCTGATACACTGACAAATACAATTTGCAGCCTTCTGTGGTTTCATATATTTACCAAATCTAGTTTGTTCGGCTCAAAAGCTTCATATATGTCTTTAAAGATTTGTTGACCTTTTGTTTTCTTATTAGTTTTTCATATCTGACTGAACTGGGACTGACTGTGCACACTGTACTGAAGAATAAAGAAGCCCAAACAATATAAGCAGTACGTGCCTTTCAAGCTGCGCCACTCACTGACACAGGCTGGGGCTGTGGTGGGTTAAAAGGAGTGTAACAGGTGTTAATCAGAAAGGGATTCCCAAAAAGAAGGGGGGGGGGGGGAGATAGATATTTGACAAGGGAGTGAGAGATTACATCATTTTCCCTTCATGTCTATAGACGTGTCACTGTGTGTTTGTGTGAGTCATTGCTGTGCACGTTAGACCCTAATGCCGTGGACCTTCACACAGAGCAGACATTTTGACCTGACATGGCTGTCAGTTTGTCTCCAATGATCACACAACCCGTTATATTTTACTTCATCTTAACTGAATTATTATTGTGTAGATGCTCTACATGCAGGCTTTAACATCTGCTTCTTTCAGTCCTGAGCTCTATATATACAATCTGCATAAAATAATTAGGATTGAACTTCCTGCACTCCAGTGCCTCTCTCTCTCTCTCTCTCTTCTCCTCACCCATCTTCCCCCACGACACACACACCACACTGCTGATGCAGCAGCACACACTGACATGCCTGTCAAAGTAGCGGAACAGGTGGTGCTCTAATGACCACACTCTACCCATCCCCCTTCGTCCCCCTGACCCCCACCCACCCACATGCGCACACACACACACACACACACACACACACTAAATTGATAGATTGATCCACAGTATGTCTTAGTGCTGTACATATGTGTGTGAAATCCGGCAGGTATTTAATGAGGGCACTGCACATACCATTGCACTTGATCTCAGAAGATGATGATCCAATAACTGAAACCATGAATGTTTTTTTCTGACTAGGAGTCTATAAGGTCATGCCATCTTTCTCTCAATCCTAACACCTAAACTTTACCAAAATTTACCAAATGATTTCACATATATTTATCGATTCTTTTTTATTTTAATCTGTCATATACGCCTATCCTCATGGAGACATTTGGTCCCCGCAAAGATCTGAAAACCTGCCTCCCACACACACACACACACACACACACACATTAGTTTATATAGTTTGGAGTCACATGTTCTGTCAATGTAACATAACTCATGAAGCACGCTGGCCCTCTGGTAATCACTCTGAAATCTTCATTTTAATCAAAGCTCACAGTTATTGGGCAAATTATTCTGATTTCAGCACTTAAGTATTACATATGTGAATGTGTTAGTGTGTAGTCTGTAAGGCTTTGGTGCCTGATCAAACAAGAGTCCGGGTGTGATTGAAGCCGTCAAGCCTCCAAACCTCAGCATCAATCAGTCAGCAAACAAGTCTGTGTGTGTGTGTGTGTGTGTGTGTGCCAGTCCTAAGGTTTCCGAGGAGGGGGTTGAGTTTGGGGTGGGGGTGGGGTGCTTCAGGGAGCTTGTTTGACAGCCCAACACAGTTGGCACAACTTCGTCCAGAGAGGGGGTTATGAGAGAGAGAGGGAGAGAGGACAAGGTAAGTTTGGAGAGAATACGAAGAGCTAGGATCTCTTAGCTCCTTGACTCCAGACACTCACCTTTAGAAGATCTCGGAAGAAAAAAGAAGCAAGCTTGGCTTAAGAGCCACCATTACTAAATGCATCTGAATTCCTGCCCTCCTTCGCCTCGTCCTTTGGTTTCTCTCTCTCTCTCTCTCCCTGGCACAGGCCACTCCACTGGCAGGTCAGCACAGAGCCTTCTTCTGTAAGTATCCCTTTCATTCTCTCTGCATTCTCTCTCATACATCTTTTCTCAGATGTATTTTAGAAGAGTGTGAATGTCAAAAAAAAAACAGTCGGACACACTTAAACTTCACAAGGAAGACCTTGATGGTATTTTTGGAGTAGGTCTCTTCTGGGGAGTACCCTTAAAAATTATTGTGCCAAGATATTGCAGAAAGTCGACATTTGACAGCGGCTTGTTAAAAAAAAAAAAAGAAAGAAAAAAAAAGTTAATCATCGTGTCCATTCCTGCATCAACGGCAGTAACTCAGGCCTCCGTGTGAACGATTTTTATCTCTTCTAGTATAAGCTCTGGCTGTTTTATCCATGGCTACTCATTATTGTGATTTAGATGATGGAACCTGTCCTGTTTAATAAAATGCTGCTTATAAAAACGTGTGTTTGCAGTCATGACTACCACCAGCCTCTTTGCTAACCCTATTTTTCTTCTTTTTCCTCTCTTTCACACGCTCTCAGCAGTACTTAAGTAATCAAGTAAGAGGTGTATTCTGCTGTGTGAGTCACTTTAATGTAACCTTTCTCTCTTTCTCACTTTCTTGCAGAGGTTGAAAAAAAAAAAAACCATCAGAGCCCATCCTTCATACCTGCTGTACAAGAGAAAACCTTGCAGGACCTCTATTTTCCCTCAGAGATTTATCTTCTGCCTCCAACTGTCCATCATGACCTTGCTGGCCTCTGAGAGGTCGCTGCTTATCCGGAGCAAATTCCGCACAGGTAAGCACTAAGGTCAGAGTTCACAGGAATCTTGAGCACGTAAGATCATGACTATCATATGTGGGAGTGCATAAAGGTGAAGGATGCTGCTTGGAAAGTTTTGCATGATGATTGGTGAGCAACCATAGGTGTGTGTGTGTGTGTGTGTGTGTGTAATGGTTCCTTGGTAAAGAGGACAGCTAACTTTTCTTCATTTGGTGTGATGTGGTGTAATCTGGGATCATGTGTTTATTAGATAGCTAGTAGTATTGACTGTGCTTTTGGTTCACGTGTGGTTGATGAGTTGAGAAGTTCTTGGGATGTCCTGTACTGATCATGAGAACCTTTCTGAATGATTTGCAAATAAAGTTTCCATTGAATTCAAACGTTTAAAAAAGCCCCACAAATTCATTGTGTAATTAGTAAGTATGAAGCTACAAAGGCGATCGAGTCAAACCAGGACTTATTGATTGTGCCTATAAACAGAACACGATTATGAGACTTGAAACTACCTGTATTTCTTTATATAATCCTCAGCTACACTAATTAATTTCACTAGTGCTGAAGATCTCTCATAATCGGACTGCTTGCTTCAACACCTGAAACACTGGCCTCCCAGGAACTCCATTAATGGCCCAAAGATGTGGAAATGGCTTGACGCAAGGTCCAGTCTGTACGGGAGATGTGACGATAACTTCCAGCCAAGTTCCATTAATATGCGAGTGGTGTCCGTGAATTATTGTGTGTCCAGTTCCCACAGACAGATGGGAATTTATCCGTCCAGTTTTTAAGGACCAGGCGTTCCACTTGCTGAATGTTCACAGGAACGAAACTTTAAAAAGTACCATTCCAATGTTTAACTGGGCCTAAGAGTCCTATCGGACTACCGGACTGCGCTTGACGTCTTCTGTGAACCACAAATGAGATATTTCATCACAAATCCCAGTTTGTTTTGAACGCACATTGTCTATATACATATGCACAATTAAGCCTTATTTTGTGTTTGAGCCATTGAAAAGATTCAAATGCACCACTGATCAGAAACCTCGTTAAAAGTTTTCTAATCAGTTATGCTTTTAAACTCCAAAGATGTTGAAGGAAATATTATTGGATGAAAATATCAGAGTTCCAAATGTTCATAGAACTGAGGAGTTCTATGAACATTTGGAACTCATGATTTTCTTCATTTTGTAATTTGTAGTTTTCTATAAAAAAATCATAAAACATAAGGGACTGTTATTGTAAAACAGGACATATTTTACATAATAAATATGTTGACTCACATAGGTAATTTCCATTTTAGTTTATGAAACTGCTTGTCTGGACTGGAGGTAACTGGAGGTTTCACTGTGTGAGAACTTTGATTGTCATCCGATTAATCTTTTAAGCTGATTGCATGTGTGATGTTCTGAGATATTAAAATTAAAATGGATTTACGCTTCCTCATCAAAATACATGTGGACACAGGGAAGGCCATGTGCCCCTCTTATCTGCGTTTGGAACTCTTTCAAAAACCAGTGCCCTCTAAAACACTGCATCCATGTTCAGCCCTGTTGACTGAAGCACACATGTTTGGTCAAAGCAGATGATTATGCACAAACTGAGTTGGCCTGGGATGAGAGAGACTGAAGGCCTCATGATTGTGGAAGTGAGACTGGAAGACTGAGTATTTCGGTGTGTTAATAGATTCTGTAGCCTTAAAATACTGAATCAGCAGTTTGTCTGTGCTAGACAAGGATTTCTTTTCGTTCACTAATGAAATAATATGCCATGTCTGGTAAACACAGCGGCTTTGTACAGTAGCTGTCTAGAGTGACGGTATTACCTGGTGGAAGAAAAAAAATAGCTATGGGATTAAGGTTAAAAGGGTGGTCTCTTGAATTCAGCATATTCTTCTAACCATGTTATAATGACCAAATGTGATTTATTGCATCTGTTTTGCATAACTGTGGCTTCACTGGTATGAGGGAGAGAAACTGTGAAAAATCCAGTCATTGCTGTTGGGCTCATGGCAACTTGTCAAGATAAAAAAAAAAAAAAAAAAGGAACGGTTCTAAATTGAAACAGCAACTGTTTTTAATAAATTCTAACGAGATTACCAAAGCTTACGTCTGCAGAAATCTTTTTATTTAACATGCCTACAGCTACATGTCTACAGTACTTTTACCGCTTATTACACCTGAGTACCACTGACATTCCCATGATGGATTTGTTCACAGACGTCACTGAACAGGAAGCAGGACATACGGCATGCTTCCTTCCGTTTTTCTTTTGACAACGTTCTTCGATCCAGCATTGTTTACTGCTCTGCTCCGTCATTGACCTTTGACATGCCTCTTGCTTCTATTTATTCATCCTTCAAGATTAAACGTCAGTAATATATTCCATCTACCCGGGATTTTGTTCTGACCTTCAGTCTGATGAATTGCGACTAGAGACAATAATACATATAGAAGGAAAAGCCCTGGTTCAGTGTAGCACATTAAATAAAATGGAAACCCATTCACTTAAATTGATTAAATGCCTGCCTGCACCTTTTGTCCGTTCTAGAACTTGCACGGAAGTCACAGCAGCTGATTTGACACCAAGGCGGAAGACAAATCGCATTTTTGCAAGTGTGAAAGGTGTTATAGAACACATTTGCTGAGACACAGTAATGCCACACTCAGGGCAGGTGTATAAACACCAGCATTTCCTCACATAAACCATAAACTGTTGTTTTAACACACTTTAATAAATTGCTTTTCTTGCCTTTTTCCCCCCTGTTTTTCAAATGAAGCCACTTTCTTTAAAGCTGTCAGTGCAGCTGTACACAAGCGCCTGATACGCAGTGCTGTTCCATATTTTTTACAGCAAATGTTCTTGGTACTGTGTATCGTTTTGAACGCTCGCTTTGAACGTTATCCAACTAAACGTCTTTGATTCATTTGATCAGATACTGATTTACAAAGTCTACAGATTTTCTAGGAAAGTGAAAAGAGGAAGAAATTACTTAGCAGTATTGACAGTGAGAAACAGAGAGACGGGAAAAAGAGGGACAGCTGAAAGGGGGATGGGAGATGACAGAAATAGAAGTACTGAGGGATAAATAGTTACCTCCTCCCCTCTTTTCCTCTCTCTCTCTCTCTCTCTCTCTCTCTCTTTCTCTCCCCCTTCACCTGCTGATCCAAGTAACTGTATGCGTGTGTGTGTGTGTGTGTGTGTTTGCATGTGTGTGTGTAAGGAAGTACAACCATTGGAGGATGTCACAGAAAGTGTGTGTTCATGTTATGTATAGTATGCTCCTGGACCTGAGCGTGCAAGCAGCATGAATACGTGCCTGAAGACAAACTTGCTTTTGATCACTAACAGAAATGATTGCACTTTTAAATGTAATATCCTCTCCTGCTCTTAATGCGCAAAGTTCCACCACAATGCCGTGCACAGAAGATGAGCTTTACTCAGCATAAATACGATCAGTTTTATAAACCACTAGAGCTAGGACATGCATCAATTTTCTTAAGTGATTCCTGGTTTATTGTAATACTGCTCTTCTTTTTCAGTCCTGCAGTTGCGAATACAGAATCGCAGACAACAGAAGGAGCTAAATGCTGACTCCGGTGAGTATGTTCATTCATTTGAGTTGTGCTCCTTACCTTAACAAAATATCACTATTATAGAGTGTGAAAACAGGCTAATTTATAATATCAGAGTCAGCAGTTTGTTCCCTACAGTTACAATAAGATTCATGACTTTAGCTTCCTTCTTTAATTCATTACTCTTTTTTTTTTCGCCAGAAGGTGTGAAGGCCTCCTGCTCTGACAAAGTAGGGGAGAAAGAGGTCAATAGCACTGGGGTGAGTGATGTGTCGGGATGTAATAAGCAAGAAGCACAATGACACTCAATAAACCAATAACAATGAGAAAAGAGAATGTATATTCTACTGGAGGAAGCTGTTAAGGTTTTTAGTAATCAGGCATGAAGCAAACAGGATTGTTCTAGTATTAGGTTAGTACACAAGACAAATGAATATTCATTTGCCAGTTCAAACCTAGTTCTAGATTATCTGTGGAATGTGCAAAATAGGAAATGGTCAACTTAATGGGATACAGTAGCTGTGTGTCATTTTTCTACATTTCTTTTAAAATATTTCTCTTTTTTCGTTGCTAATTTATAATAATCTATCTATCTATCTATCTATCTATCTATCTATCTATCTATCTATCTATCTATCTATCTAAATAAAAAAAAAATAAATAAAATTAAAAATGAGATGCATAGTTCCAGTTAGCCATACAGCTAGCTCTCATTAGGCTAGTTCTGCTTAGATTAGCCTAGCTTCAGTTAGCCCTACCATTAGTTTTAGTTAGCAATATGGCGAGATCCGGGAAAGTACTAAATACTAAATACATTGTGCATTTGAAAGATGGCAACTCGATTTAGCTCAGTGGGACTGCAGAAGCGTCATATGCGTCTCAGCTGAACTTTGGAATTAATTTTTGCCCAGAATGAGGGTTGTGGAATTTGGCTCTGATTATTGTTACATTGTAATTACATTGTTGGTGATGAACTTTACGGTCAATGAACAGGAACATTTATATCGCCTAAGATATAAATTTATAATGATTTATAATGACTTGTAATATACCTACTGTATATGCACGTCAATATTAATTTTAAGGCAGACTTGAAAAAAAATTCAAACTATTCCTTTAAGAAATGTTTTGTTAAATAAAGTGAAATTAGGTAGGATCTTTCATACAGAGCCAAAGTAAAAATGTATTGGAAAAGTTTTTAGTTTTGGTAGCTTACTATTTTCCATCACTGTCCAAACCTCCTTCAGCATCCTGATAGCAATTAAAGCTCAAATTGCTATAAGGACGTATATCTATACCACAAATGCTAGAGAACCTCAGGGAAATTCCATAAAATGGAAGACTGTGTAAAACTGAGGTGTAAGCTTTTTAAAAATTATTTGTTTAAATCCACTATTGGAAGAAGATATTTGTATGAAAATCAATGAAATGACAAACTTCCTCTGTGTATTCCCAGTAAATATGAGGCTAAGTGAGTGTGTCCTAGGCTATACAAGTCTGTATTATGCTGTGAGTTTGTGTGCTATGCTGTGTGAGTGTATGTTATTGAGAGTGTTCTGGTGTTAATGGTTGGTGTCACTGGGCTGTTTCCCAATGCAGCATCAGACAGTGGATGGCACCACTCTGAAGTCGCCCCCTAGTGCTCTGACTGCTGAAACTGCACAAGGTGATTCATGATGCAAGAGGGAATGGAAATTATTGTTTTCTA
The DNA here is from genome assembly GCA_030014365.1 of Clarias pachynema. Lineage (NCBI taxonomy): Eukaryota > Metazoa > Chordata > Actinopteri > Siluriformes > Clariidae > Clarias > Clarias pachynema. Next base: position 11,438,976 of record JAQMYL010000033.1, on the reverse strand, counting down.
TAAATATCAATCATTAGTAGCACTTTTCCCCAAATGTTAAACTGATTCATTAGTTCATCTGTTGTACTTTTTCTGCTCTTGGGGTTACACTCAACCTGAAGTAGACAGTAAGCTGATTAAAGTAACAAGAAATTGCTTTAGGAGAAAATTTCTAATGATAGCTTTCACATATCCAATTCATTAGTCCCCTTTAAAAGCCTTTGAGGTTTTCTTTGAAATTACAAGGGTAGCTGATTAAACCTTGTGCCCCCCTTTTCTTTTTATTTTAATGTGTAGATAAGACTAGCGGTGGTGCTCAGAGACAGAAGAAGGCCCGTCTGGTTGAAAATGTCAGTGAGAAGATCCAGAGGCAATCTGGGTCCATTGAACTACTTCAGAAACACATCGCACCACTAGAAAACAGTGAGTAAAAGTAATAACCCATTCAAGATATTTCAAGGATAATTGCACCCAATATGGTAACAGAAAACTTTAACAAAGCTTATAAAGTTATTTCTTTGTGTCTAATTTAGCAATGCTGTCTTTAAGAGTTTTTGAACATAATTACAGAATATGAAACTGCATCAATATTTACAGCATCAGAGAACCTCCAAACTTAACACTGATAGACCTCTCACTCTCTTGACTCTCTGTTTCATTTTGTTTTTCAGCTTCTGTTTCCTTTTCCTTACCCTCAGATGTCTTCGAAGATGACATCTCCTCATGTTCCTCTGCGTCTCCTGAGCAACTTGGGACACACCAATCTCCCAGCTTCTCCTCGTCACCTGGGCTGAGCAGTGACCAGTCACTGAGTGATGTGTCACCAATTGCCATGCCCATCAACCATAGCCCAAGCAATGTCCAGGTATGTACAGTAAATGTTGTGAAACACCAGAAAAATTTATATTTGTTTCTTTTAAGTTATAAAACCCCTCTGTATCCTGAAAGCCATACTATGCTGAAACGTATACTGTACGTTACCGCATTAACAATGATTACTCACATTTTTTATAATTCTATTCATGTGGCGTCTCTGCCATACAAGTCCCTGTGTAAAGAATAAAAATATAATGGATTCAAATTAGTGCATTTAGATAAAATCTGTGATCTGTCTTGCCAGTACTATTTCTCAAGCCATGCTGTTATAGTAAAATTAATCAACACAATTTTTTTTCCTCGTGATTTTTTTGAAACATAAAGTACCCATGTTTAAGAAATATTATATTACAAAATACTGTAATTTATCATATTTTATACCTGGTATTAAATGAAAATGCTTATTGCAAGATCCCAAGCGAGACTCAGACCTTTGGTCATTGTTGTAGGAAAAATGGAAACAAGTGAAATCCAATTATAGTTTAAAAACTAATTTTGTTCATCTTGCAGCAATGTGGTTCGGTTTTGCTCCCAGCAACTGAGGGCATCACAGAGTCAGTGACCATGACGGTGGCAGGGTCAAACTCTATGGCAATGACTGGGAGACCCAAAGGAGTGTATGCGCCCTCTCAGATGTCACTGCTGCCAAAGGTGCAGACTCACATCATGATTGGGGCCAGGACATGAAATGCTTGAATGCACTGGAAATGTGCACTGTGAAATATGTGATAAGAACTTGAATATATGGACTTTTGTTTTACCAAATGACACATGCCGGGTGTGGAAATACTACAAGGGGTGTTCAAGTCAAACCTGGATTTTTTTTTTTATTGTTCAGAATAACAGAACACAGTTATGAGAGTAAAACCTTTATTTCTCTATATAATCCCCTGCTACACTCAGGGTTTCACTATTGCTTGGATGCCATAAAGGTTTTCTCAGTAGGCCGGTGTCATAATTGGACTGTCTGCCTCGCGTCTGAAATGCTGGTCTCCCTCGAATTCCTTTAATGTGAAAATCACTAGGAGCACCTGTAATGTGCAAGTGGTGTTTGCGAATGAATCTGTGTACAGTTCTCACAGACAGATGTGTCCCTTCCTCAGCGGGCGACAAGTTATCTATATTTTCAAAAGGACAGGTGTTCCACTAGCTGAATGTTCATGGGAGCATACAGCCTTCCTTCAAATGTTTTACTGTGGCTTAGAGCCTCATCATCCTACTGTGCTAGAAGTCTTCTGTAAATGTCGATTGCTTTTACACTTTTATTCACAAGAAATTTCATCACAAGTTCCAGTTTGACATGAACACCCTTCGTATTTTATTGGAATGTTCTGTTCAAACCTACACACAGATTTATTTATTTTTTTAATTATGAAATTTCACATTTTTCTCCATTTAATATGATCCTCTCATTTTTGTTTTATTGCTCTCTCAGACAGCTCAAAGTATAACGCCACCTACTCATTCCATTCTGGGAGGGTCTTTATCCTCACCACGTCCTCCACGGCCACGGAAACCACGTGACTGCAAGCCTAAAATGAGGAAGCTGAAGTACCACCAGTACATACCCCCAGACCAAAGGGGAAACACTGGTGGCACTTCTGGGAACAATTCCCAAAAGAACAGCAACACTCAAGTTCAGCCTATCGATCCTGCATACTCTAGCCTCCTACACCGGCAGCAGGTTGTCCTGCAACTGCAGATTCTACACCAGCAACAGCAGCTCACTGTGGCAACCAGGTAAATGAAACAGTGTCCGGGCTCACTCTAATAACCTGTGAGACCCTTAATTACTAGCTCTTGAGACCTATTAGGAATTTTCCCAAGTAACTCCACTTTAGAAGCCCACATTATTATTATTATTATTATTATTATTATTATTATATTTTAGTAGCCATGCTACTATATAGTAAATTACTATGAAAAAGCATTCAAACCGCAAACTATTAGATAAGCTACTTATTCAGGATTTCGGACAGTTGTTCGGAACTGGAAGACAGTTTTATCAGTTTCCCACTGACAAAAAGAAAAAGAGATTTGTGGTTATCAGTCATCCAGCAGGCAGACGAGGCTAATCCTGTTCAAAGATGAGCGCCTGTTGGGGATCACTGGCACTTGTGTGGTGACCATTTTATCTCAGGTAGCATAATCATGAAGTAAATATTCTATAAATTCAACACAATAAATATTCACAATAATATATTACTTGATGGGTTACATTTTCTAATTTAGAGAATATGCAGACTCAAAGGTATAGTGTGTTCACACTTGACATTTTGGTTTGTTTAAAATGAACTTTGGTGCTGTTGTACTGTTAGTGTAGTGTGGTTTACTTGAACAAGTGTGAATACTGCCATACGAGCCTTGGTGCACCAAGCAAGAGAATTGAGAGATGGGTCTCGGTCTGCTTCCAAATGTACTCTGGTGACGTTCGACTGAAATGTGAATGCACCACAGACCAATGATATAATAACGAACCTAGTCTGCTTTATTAGCATTATCTGATTATGCAGGCAGGCAGACGGAGGAGAGGAAAACATTCAGCACATTGGCATACATTTTATTTTGCCATCTGGATCCCTCTTGTGTTGTTACATTTTATAAACTCTTCATGAGTTTTCAGCTGGTAAGCATACCACCATATATAATCCACCTGCCCTTTGGTCCACATGCCTTAAGGGAACCAGGACTGATGAACCAAAACGAATATATCACTTGGTGCTATGCTTTGTTCCAAACCAAGAGAACTGAACCATAAGTGTGAACACATTCATAAATCGGGTAGGTTTTTACTGGTCGAGGTTTCTTATCACATCGATACACATCTAAACACATTGACAAATGATATTCTGCTTAAGCAATGTTTTGGTTTTACTATATGATAGGTTAACATTAAATCTTACCTGATGAGGAAACTGTAAATAACATCATATCCTCCTGACTACCAGGAAAAAAAAAATGTTCAAATTACTTTTATTTTTCCTTTTTCCAATTGTTTGAAAGGCAATGAGCATACTGACAAGTTTTTTTTATTTTTTTTATTTTTATGTTCACAATATGTTTTGTCCACCACACTGGACAACGGAAGTTAGTATATCAGAAAACAAACCATGAACACAACAAGGAAATTACAAA
>JAQMYL010000033.1:11414424-11424469 GCA_030014365.1 Clarias pachynema | reverse complement strand
GGGGGCTCTTATCATGTTAAACATATTATTTGGAATAAAGAACCATAAGGAATTGGGCGTCACTCTGTCTCCCTGCTCCATCGTGGACATTGTGACGCCATTCCACGCTGCTGAAGGAAGTTGCTCCGACTGCTTGGTCTGCTTAGGATGTGGCTCCGCCTCCTCGTTCCACCGAGGACATTCTCTGGTTCTATGCACTGCCTGGGAGCATGTGTCACACCCTAGCAATCTGGCGGAAAGGAGAAGAGACTGGTCTAAATTATTAATTAAAAATTGAAACTTTGGCCAGTGGCTGTTTTATAAGAGAAATAATATGCATATGCTGAAGTGTAATCAGTGATTTGATGGTAAGAGTAACTCTCCTTTGTAGCTTCATCACACCATCCTGTTGTCAATTATTTTCCACTAATGATACGCCCCAGTTGTTTTATTGCCATAAATATGTAATGTGCATCAATTTACCAGAACAGAATACAGCTGCACAAAATGATCTTTTTAATAGTTAAACATTGTTAGATATTAAAGACAATTAAACATTTGTGGGACAATATGGCACAACTGTGAGCACTATGACATTCCCTTTCTCCCTCCCCTGCCTTTTCCTTGTTCCCATCCTCTGCCTTGCTGCCTTGTCCCTATGCATTTCCCCTTCTTTATGCAGAGCTTCATTAGCACAGAGGTCAAAGTGTGAAATCAAAATGCATGAATGCAGCCTTCGCACCGGAACATGAGTGTTAGCTGAGCAGAAGCACATTGTGCCGGATCTGTTGTCTCTGCTGGGTGCTTGTTTGTACAGGTGGAACCATGGGAGCCAAATGGACCCAGTGAAAATGATTACATAATGATCATTACTCTACATATGTCAACAGCGGCAAACACCCAAGGTCATTACCACACTTCTGGTCTTATTCTGTTCCAGTTGTCTAGCTCAGTTCTTTCCTTTTTTGGCTGGCTTAATCCATTCCAACTGATTCACTCTGACCAATCCCTTCCTCTTGAGTAGGCTTGAGTTTAATTTGCTGATGCCTCCTATGGCCTTAACTACTGTATTTTGATGGGCGCGACAAAGAGCACTGATATGTATTGAAGAGCAGAGAGGATCAGAGAGCGGGGGAATTTTAGGTTAGATTTAGAGAAGTCACTTGAGTTAATGATAATAAGCTCTTGCAGTATGTAGATAGCAATCTGAATGACATGGTGAGAGAGAGTAATTACAGCCTCAATTAAACAAGAGAATCTCAGATTCAGGTCAAAAGCTCTACAGAAGCGTATCTCTGACACTCTGTCACTTCATTACTCTCACATTCTCTCTGTCTCTCCATTCCCTTCCTATTTGTTTTCCATTAGTAGACTATCTTTCACATCGTCTTACCTCTGCTCATCTCTATTTAATGTTCATATTCTATACTCCTTTCCATTTCCTTCAATATCACTAGCATGCAGCATATGCGCTGCCCTCCTCATCGACCTCATTACCGTGTCCAGGTATCTGGTCATGTTAGGTTGATGGTAAAAGATCTTACAGGCCATGTTATCGAGATGAGCATCAGTATTTGGCCTGTAAAGATGCAACCTGTTAATATTTATAAATGCATAGCTAAAGGATTCTTTTGAAGGTCAGCCACTTTGGGCTGCCCATAAGTGCTTCTGAGAAGCTGAACTTTTGATATATACATGGGATCATCACAGAAATACGTTTAACTCTTAAATTCAAGGACGTTCCAAGACCATTTCTACAAACATGGCTAACTTAATTATGAAGTTCATTAATAGTGTGAGCAATTTTAGAACATGTACTTGTGTGTTTAATTGTTTAAAAAAAAAAAATATATATATATATAGGTTAAGAACAAAACTTAAAAAAATCATTAACTATTTCATCTAATATGGAAATGGGCAGAACAAAATAAGAACAAGCTTTAAGAATGCACAATACAGTGACGCAGTAAGAAAAATAGCACATACAGTACAGTACAGTGATGTAATAGTATGTAATAGCACAGACAGTGATGCAATAGAGTAATAGTATACAGTAAAGGCACAGCACGTACAGAAATGCTAACAATAACAGATTTAAAGAACAGTGTGTACAGAACGTATGTACCTAGTTAGCCACAGACACAGACAAAAGTAAGGTTTAAGAATACTCAGTTTAATGTACTGTAAGGATTAGTCACAAATTAATGTATACAGAGTATAAGGCCCCCAAAATTAAAAAGATACACAAGACATAGAAGGGCACAGTATGCAATACTCTGTGAGCAGGAACAACAGCCATAGGAAGTTAAGTGGGAGGTACAAAAGTAGAAATGCGTCTGTTCGCAGACGGCACAGGAGTAAAATCGGTAAAACACTATCACCAGTACGTATACTGACAGACACTTTGAAATCGGTCTGAATGGCAACATCATAACAAATTGGCAATAGAACAGCGCTAAGCTCAGACCCTGTGGGCGAAGGGACATGCGGGTAAGGAGTGGGCCCAGGATTGGTATCACCATTCTTGACATGAGTGGACCCATTCTCCTAAGAATACTGTGTAGAGGACTGTTGACACCCAACCTTCACGGCGCCCACAGAGGCTCGATCCTCGACATAATGATCGATATCACTGTCCATACTGTCTGAATCATCCAGAAGGATGCAGATGTTGTTTGACCTAGCACAATTGGCTGCAACAGAGTAAAATAAGACACATAAGCACAACATAAACAAAATAAAAGAAAATAACATTGAAAACAATACATAAAGGGATGCTTACCCATGGTCTGTCTTCTATAACTGTAAAGTTGACCTGGAAATAGAGGAATCGGATAAGGGGGTGTATGACGTACAGTAAGAACAACAAACGCTGTCAATTTTTTTTTTAGATTGAGCAAAAGAAGTTTAAAGATAATGGAAAGGAATTCGGATGAATATAGAGTTATAATGGGATGAAACGTAAGAGTCAGATGTCAAGGTGTATCACTTTACTATTTTTTTTTTTATAAACCAAATAAGAGGTTTAAAGATAATGGGAACTAAATTGTAAGAAAATTAGGACTATAATGGGAGTCAAAGTATGACATACAATCTAAAGAAAATCAGATTATAATGGGAGTCAATGTTGGCAGGGAATAGAAAATAAAAAGAAACTGTAGGAGGAGCAAGTGTGTCCCTCCCCATTTGTAAATCTGTATATAAGGAATGCGCATACGCTTGTCAAGTCAGTCTGCTCTTGAAGATGCTTGAGTTTGCCACTTATTGCTATTGCTGCAATAAATTCTGCTTACTATTCTATTATTTATTGATATTGCTTGTTTAAAGTTTAACTATGCAGTATTAACATATATGTGGAGGACCTTAAAAATCCCAGACAATGGTTAAACTACATTCTAAAATAAAATGACGCATATGACGCGTCCAATGTGTTCTAAGATGGCATGTTTATGTTCAAATACTGAACATGGGTATTCTGAAGTTGCACATGTGTATTTAAATCTAGAACACATAAGTTCAAACACAGAACACTGATGTCAGATATTGTGCACTTCATGTCATAATTACACTTAAAAACACAAAAATTACATAAAAACACAAAAATTACATAAAAGCTCAAAAATCCAGATTAGAAATAAGGTACTCCACTGTAAAATAATATTTCTCTTTAGTTTAAATAATACATCGGACGCGTGCAAAGCTTTGTTTTTGACAGTTTTAGATTGAATTTGCATACAGTATATATTGTGCTAAAACAATATACCATTCTACCATTATTATCAAATTATACACATACACTTTTTCAAAATGTGTTACTAATCGCCCAAATGCCACATCTGACTACAGTACAACGTACACTGGATTTGCAAACTAAAAAGTAGTTTAGAACACCGATGTGCTATCAGTGGCGACACATAGGCGTTGCTGCGCAGAGTGTACACTTCCTGCAAATGTCTAAGATTTCATTTAGTCACTTTCATCTTTGATTACAGCACACAATGTGGTGTCAAGTTCACAACTGAAAGAAGTTCTGGAATATATCTGCCATCAGAGAAGAAAAACTCCATTGATGTGATAACCTGATCATTCAGTACATTTAGGTCATCAGCTGACTTCATTTTATTGCCACATATTTGTGAGTCGAGACCTGACCAACTGAAGCAACCTCAGATCATAACACAGCCAGCAAAGCTTTGTTCTGATTAGTCTCACTAACAAGTGTTATTTATGGCCACACAGCTGTTTAGTTCCAATCCTGCGAGTTCTCATCACAGTGTGTGCATATGGAAATGCTATTTTTACTGTTGAGTTTTTACCATGCACAACTTAAAGTGTTTAAGTGATCCCCATTCATAATTTTTTTTTCAACCATATTTCTTCCATAAACAAAGTTTACAGTTCACCACAATCAGGTTCTGATAATGTGTTGAAGGGTTCTTAACCTAGTTCCACTAGTTTCAAATATCAATTATTGGCCTGGCAGTGTATAATGAAGCAATATTACACAAACAAGAGTGTGAATCCCCTTAATATCAGTACATTTGTGATTTGCAGCAGGCACAGGCTAACATTCAGTATAGCTGCTCACCTGTGAGTGTTAAATTGCTTTTTTTTTTTTTTTTTTTTTACAGCAGAATTTAATATGAAATAAGTGACATTTTGGATTTACAACATGGGCAGATTTTCTGTTCTTTTTTTTTTTGCACTAGGTCGAATAGATCCTAAAGAAGTCACCCTCACTTTTTAGCACATTCCCTATCTGGCTAGCTGACTCAAATTGATTTGTACATTCCTGTTAAAAGTGCAGTTAAAATTTGGTTCAAATGGTGTCCCTTCAACTTTTCCATTTTCATCTATCATGTTTCAAGCCAAAAGTTATATTCATGAAAAGTATTCCTGTCTGCTGATGTTACTGCTAACATTACTGTAATAACAATTTTGCTCTAGGAAGTGTAGATTACAGACTGTTGGGGCCAAAGGCAAAAATTTCAGGGGTGCTCTCCATTCAGCATTCATCAACATCTTATAATGCTGATATGCTGAACGCTGGAAGGAGACTCATGAGTAAAAGTAGTCCGGTATGGCCCAGTATAGTGTACCACTAAAAGATTGGGTGGTGGAAAGAGGAGACAGCAGATGCTTTCCAAAACCCACATTCAAGACCAGTCACAGAATCACTTTCAGCAAACACATCCCATAACATTGTCATCTCAAACAACACTTTGTCTCCTTAGTAATTGCTTCTAAGTTGTTCCAAATTGCCTCTGAACTGACCGTATTGTGTTTCGATCTTTTATTACTGCTAGTTAACGTGAGCACGGGCTTCCACCAGCGAGCTGACAGGTTCATGACTCACCTCACCTCTTTGCTCACGACTAAAGGCCAATTTATTCTTCTGCGTCAAGTCAACTCTGAGCCTATGCCAACATCTACACAAATAGCCCAGGGCACTGTGAGCGTTTATACTTTGGTATAAATGCTCACATTGTCAGTTGTGCAGCATTGGTGTGTTTGTGTCTTGCTACAATTACACCATCAAACTGCTGGTTGGCGTTGGGCTTTCTATGTCAATTTTCTATATTCTGTATGTTGTCTGTTCATCAGTCTGTAGTGATTTAATTTGGAAATGAAAACAAACTAAAACTTGCCTAGGCTATATTCTCTCAAACAAAACCACAATAAACATGTATTTGTGTACTTTTCAATGTCTTCCTTTAATATTTGTAAAAATGTGAATGTGAAGCGTTGTCAGTTTTTTTTTAAATGTGATTTTCATTTATTGACATACATATTTTTGAATATCCAGTGAATAAAAAGCATCTCAAAGATGACACAAGGTTGTGTTTAACAGACTCAACCCAAAGTATATCCATATATCTTAATCCAAGTTCAAAATAAACCTATTAAATCAAAGCGACCCATGTCTGTGTGTGTGTGTGAGAGAGAGAGAGAGAGAGAGAGAGAGAGAAAAACTCCATTTAAATTACCTTTATTTAAGAATCAGTTAAGAGACCATGCACTCACTTTAATTAACAATGGGCACAGTTTATTAAACCGAAGATGTAGCCGGAAATGTGATGCTGCCACATAGACAAACTACAGTTACTATAGTTTGCATTGTCGCAACATGTAGTTAACTTTTGAAAGTGCTGCACGTCCGGCCAAGCCATAGGGTACGGCGTATGGTAAGTGGCTACGCAAGACCTATGGCATAGACTTGACACAGAAGCATAAATTGGCCTTTAAGACAGATAACTAGCTTCTTACACAAGGCTGAATCCCAAATCCCTCTCTAACCCTCTGATCAAGGGCACTACTTTATGTGAGGGACACTCTACATTGTGCACTAGATTTCCATTTTATACTATTTGGGATTTAATCCTGGAACAGTTTATTTATATGAGGCTAATGTAAAATGGGATAAGTGGAAATATAAAGAGAACCTTAGGAGATTCACAAGACAGTCCACCACCTCCATGGTTTACTCTCCCTGCCTTTTGGCAACATACTGTAGTACCAGCAAGAATTTTACGCCTTTTCCACCCCTGTGTATAATAACTAAGTTTGTCAGCCCTCAGGGGCCCGCAACTGACACATGGCCCCAAGCAGTTGCCTGCCACAGATGTATGGAGTAATACACAACATGAAAAGTTCCAGTGTGGTTAGAGGAAATATAGGCACTTGAACACTTTGAACACCAAATGGGTTAACTCAGAGCTAACCATTGCATAGTGAAAACATGTTCTTGTCCTGCTGTTAGGGGTTGCCACAATGGATCATCTGATCCTATCCTAACTGGCACCTATTCCGTTTTTCCCAGGAAGTCACCTTTTTCGTATTACATCACTTTTCCCAGGATACATGGCTCCCTGTTTTTATATGGCTGATTTTACATAAAACAGTATTTTATACACCTATATTGGAAAACTATTTCACAAGCAATCCATTGATTTCCATGAAAATAAATACAAGAAATGCACCAAAAATTACGTCTCCAAGAGACGGTCAGTCTTGTCATTTGTCAGTCAATTGATTGTATTGTTTTTGGGGGGTTTTTACAAGTAAAAAGTGGCAACCCTATCTGATCTGCATATTTGATCTGGCACAGGTTTTAGGTCCAATGCCCTTTCTAATGCAACTGTTACACATGAATCCACAATCTTTTTATAATAACTTCTGTGCGGTTACTGAATGACCTATTAAGGCGATAATTTTGCTTTAAGAAAAAAAAAAAGAGAAGAAATAGCAGAGTTATGACTGCTATATATGAGTTTTGTCCTTACGCAGGAAAAGTGGAAGAGTGAATGTGATCAGTGTTCAGGGTCTGGGATAGCGCAGTGGTTAAGGTTTGGAAGGTCCCAGGTTCAAATCCCTCGACTGCCAAGTTGTCCCTGTTGGGCTCTTGAGCAAGACCCACTGCACTTCTCACATGGATAAAGAAATACAAATGTAAGTCGCTCTGGATAAGGACGTCTGCCAAATGCCTAAATGTTTCTGGGATAGACTTTGGATCCACATGTCAGTGACCATTATAAAGAGTGTACTAAAACTCAAAGGGGATTGTTTTCAATTTCGTATGATTTGCTTTCGTGGACTTAAAATCTCTGGTTGCAGCAGGGCATGAAACCTAAGGGGATCGTTACATTTTTTAAATAACAAAAAAATAAATAAATAAATAAAACATGTTGATGTGCCAAAAAAGAATGACCTTCTTTGAATCAGTGTGTAACAAAAAAGGTTGTGGAAATGACTGTCAGACTGATTCGGGTCAGCTTGCTGCTTCACCTGTTTCTCTTTCTCTCAGATTTTAATCAACTCTGCTGTGGATCATACCGCAAGGGCATTAATACAGAGTCAGAGGCTTGTTTACTCATGGTCATTCTGTGCCTCAATGCTGAGAGCAGGTCCACATTAATATGTATGACGTGGGAGTGCAACACAATGTGCATCTGTTAGTATGCAGGCATGTGCCACTTGCATAGGTTACTCATTTGGCTACTTTCCTGGAAGCGTAATTCATTCTAATAATAGCGCACGAGTTCAGGACTAGGTGCGGCCTGTGGCAGATTAGGAAACTGATCTTCATCTAGCGAAACCAATTTGCGGATTCATCTAAACCGAGGAAGATGTAACGAGAAAGGATGTGAAATGAAACCAGATCTGATGAAAAAGAATTCTCTCTGCACTTCAGAAGGCAAACACTGGAGCTGGGAGGTGTGAATCTGAATGCAAAAGATAAGTGTAGGTGATGAAAGGAAAACTGTAAAGGAAATAAAATACAGGACAAAAAAGATTCGGAGGCAGCTAGCTGATGTTGTAACAGAAGTGCAGGGGAAAAAGAGGGATGCATGATTGAGTCTTTACACAGAGAACAGTGTGGCATGGGGAAGATTGCATGGGCCGGACGTTTCTTTTCTCTGGCACTCATTACTATTCCTCTCATGTGTAGGGAGGAGAGGCTTTTTGGCTGTTTGTCATAGGGTGAAGTCTCTGTAATGATGCATAATGACCGTCATGTGGGATGCTGTATGTGTGTCCGTGTGAGTGTTTTGTGGTGGTGTTTCTGTAATCGTGTACAGCAGTATGTTTGTTGCTTCTCTCGATAGGTACGTGGCATACCCATGACCCTACACAACCATGTAGAGGCGTTCAGGTTGTAATGTGAATCTTTGCGGCATTGTTGTCTAGCTAGTGGAGCCTGTAATTCCGGCTTTGTGGATCAATAAAATGTGTCCTATTAGGAAGCATTGGGATTCATTAGGGAGCATATGTTGCTCTGCAGTGCAGCACTAACTGTGGAATTAATGCCCTGGGTGGGCCAATTAAATTTGGATCCTTTATGGTTGCGCTGATTGCCATATTTAGGATCTGAATTTCAATGAATGCCTTCCAAACATCCCGTGTCTCAGAGGAGTGCGATAGCTAGTGTTGGTGTGTGTATGTGGGAAGGGGGGCTTGCTTTGTTTACATGTAGAAATGTGTAAATATGTTTGTTTATGCATGATTGGAGAAAGAGTTCATAATTGACTTCTGCGAATGAGCCCACCTGGACTTTTATAAAAACAGCAACATGCATGAAAGACGTCTGTGGTGTCTGTTCATTACGCATGTCACTACTCAAACTCAGCTTACTAAAACTAGTGCTGTCACTATTGATTGTCTTTGTTAGTGAGTAAATTATGGAATGCCAGTCAAAGGTTTTTAAGCTCCTAGAACCGGGCAATCTATTAACAGGTTGCTCACAGATCCCAGAGGGACTCCTAAAAGATGGGCAAAAACATTACTATAGAAAAAATAGACTGTGCTTTTACTGTAATAAATGTAATACATACATATGTGGTGTTTCCATGGTTACCTTGTTAGAAGGATTGGCCTCTTTAGATTATTCAAAAAACCTTCAATTTAATAATATTCTTCAATAATACATACTGCTTGTTTAGAAGTTTTTTTTATTTATTCATGTATAGTTTAAAAAAAATTATATTTAACAAACTCATTTAAATGGAAAAAAATTGATTGGCAGTGCATATCTCTGTCAGACTACAGTATGTGATTGTTAGCAAGACCAGCAGAGGAGGTTATGTTAAGCTCTCATAAGGCGCAACAAAAAAAGCGTTCCCCTAATTGTTGGGAGTTTGGTAGTTTAAATCCTTCAAATCCTTCACATTCATCTCCAGCCACAATGTGACACTAGCCAATTTTGAGTAAGAGGCAGTTTGAAAGGTAAAAGTGGTTTGCTTTGAGGAAGTATGTGTTAGCTTAGCTTTCATCCTACCCAGTGGCTATGTGGTGTATAATAGAAGACAACTGGATGGTGGGTAGGAATTGAGAGGTCACCAAAATTGGGAGAAAACGTCAAAAGAAATATGTATGAAAAATTATCACATTATATGAATATTTAAAAATATATTAATTTTAATCCTTATCATAATTATATGATGTGGATTAATTAATGATTCCCAGTGGGCACAGACAGGGGCGCTGCTAAGGATTTTGGGCCCCATGAAAAGAATCTTGTCAGGGCCCCCAACAGAGCTGAGACTTTTTTCATATTAATTTACATAAA
>JAQMYL010000033.1:11378156-11404378 GCA_030014365.1 Clarias pachynema | reverse complement strand
TTATTTATGTGAAGCACTTTGGGGCATTCTTGTTGTTAAAGTGCTATACAAATAAAGATGAGTTGAGTTGAGTTGAGTTGAGATATATATATACAGTATATGTTAGGGGTCGGGGTAAGTGTATATTTTTTCTCTTTGAAATTCAATTAAAATAAATGACAAAGATAGTAATATAAAAGTGTGTGTGTGTGTGTGTGTGTGTGTGTGTGTGTGTGTGTGTGTATGTGTGTGGGCTAATATTGACTTTAGTCTCTGGCTTTTTAGATCTGGCTCACAGCTCACAGCTCATCAGATTATAGCAGGTTGAACTGCTGTTTGTGTGTGTAAGTGTGTGTAAGGGGCATATTTTTAAATCCAGTTTGAGACCTAATGCCTGAACCAAAATAAAAAGACGCCATGTGATAGTTTCCGTTCCTCAGGTTAAGTTTCGGGTTAGATGTACTGTAGGTGTAAGGCAGAGTGTAATTATACCTCGTATTTCTTGTAATACTTGTCAGGAATCGGGTCGCTCAGTATATCCAAGAAGTAGACGCTGTCTTTCGGGGTGGGTTTGTCTTCAAACACCTGTAGAGATGACATCAGAGAAAACGGTCACTGGATCTTTGAAATGGTACGAGTGACAGCACAGCGGTGGCAGGGGTGAGAATGCAAGTCACAATCACTGCATTTCACATGCTCACAAGGGGTCTGAGAGCTGGAACCCACTAGCCAAATGTGCTGAAGCCTGAAAGCCATTTGTTTTTTTTAAATAAGTCATGCCAAAATCGCAAAAAAAAAAGCAAACAAGAACGAATTGCAATTTAAACGAAACCAATGGACGGAAACACAATGGGGCATGCAAGTATGCAAGGTCCTTGTCATGGAATGATTCATAATGCCTTGTTATGAAATGATTCATGATGCTGAGCCAAAATATCTGTACAACTGTAGAAACATTCTTAAACACACCCTTGGCATGAGACTATAAAAAATAAAGAAATTAATAAATAAAAAACAATGACAAAAGACAGCCTGCAGCAGTCAAAGCCAGTGATTTATGCAAACTACTGCAGGCGAAGGGATCTTTGCCCAAGTCTGCTCACCTCGCAATTGAGAGCGAGCCACAGAGGGAGCAGAGGCAGAGCGGCCTCGGCTCTGCGGCGCAGCAGGTGCCTTTTACAGCAGGCAGGATGAAAGCGAGGAGAGCTGGACAGGATAAAAACAAGCAGCGTGGGCTTCTGTCATCAGTGACTACTGCAATATCAGTCTCTGTGTATAAGTCTCTGACCTACCTCCTCTTCTTTTTATTTATTTTTTACTTTGCCTTCTGCCCAGACACTCTCTCTCTCTCACTCTCTCTCTCTCGCTCTCTCTCTGTGTCCTTCACACTATGGAGTGTTGCTTCAGTGTTTGCTCTTGCTCTTGTCGGCCGTGTTGACACTTTTCACGCGTGTTGTTTCGCATTATCCTCTCGCAAGCATTTGTGAACTCGTATGTTTGTGTGCTGGAACATTTGCTGAGGGAATGTCTGGGTGTGTCTATTTGTGGGACGATCTGGAGCGATGGCGTGGAGGCAGGCTGGGGCTTGTACAGCCCTCATTTGCATTCCTTAATAAGAGACGGCACTTTGAGGATGAGCCAACTTTTTGTCAGGCGCTGACTGCATTCAGACGAACATCAACACTATCAAACCCGGATTTACTCAGTCTACCACACACGTGGCCTGCCTTACAGTCCGAACAGCATCTCTGCTCTCGCTCTTTTAACAGGGAATGATGCTGAAACTAAAACAAACGGATCTTCCTGACGAAGGTCACAAGCAGAAAGGTTCTTACAAGGACAGTAAGGGTGCAACGTGCGGATGAATACGTAGCTGTGCTTTAAAAAGATTAGGGGTGTACGCACCTTCACACACATACACACACACACACACTGGACTCACATTATCATTGCTGCCATTGTTGTTCTCGAAGTGTGTCTCGATTTTGACGCTCAGCTTGGGAAGGAAGGAGCACTGGGAAGACAGATAAAGAGAGAACGAGAGAGAAGGAGACACACAAGAGGCTAGTTGTAGTGTATGTACTGTATGTACAGTATATTCAGATAGTCAGTAAGTGTATCAGGACTGCATCAGTACTGTATATGAGGCTACTTACTGTGTATTCTGCAGCAAACAGATGCAGGTGGAGTAGGAAGCATGGAGAGGAAAAAAGAGTCGGAGCATTATGATCAAGGATTTCTCTGGGGCAGGATAATTAAAAACACATCACACACTCGTGCATTCCTTGCAGCTTAAATACAGCATCGGGAAAAAAAAAAAATAATAATATATACAAAAGAAATACAAATATGAATTTGTTAGGCTTATAGCTTATAGGATTTCGTTATAAATAGAGTACGAAACCACCACACACACACACACACACGCACACACACACACACACACAGGAAGACAAACAGGCAAGCCATTAACTAGCTCTTTCCTTTAAACCACAGAAACCTTGTTCTTGTCATCATGCTTTCATGTCATTTGAATAATGATGGGATGATATTTACTGCTGATGTGTGATAGATATGGAGAAATGGGAGGAAATAAATTAGCCTCAGTGCACACAGAGTTCCAGGCTGTGTAACCATGTGACGAGATTCTCACCGATAACTGCATCAATCTACAGTCCGAGCACAGATGTAATCAGCCATAGCTGCTATATGATAACATTGTGCATATTTTTATTCTCACAGCTGTTGATAGCGCTGTTGTTTCAGCATCACCCGTAGGTGTTTCACGGCCATTGTTTTAGTTAAAAGTTGTCGAATAAATTATGTTACGCTGAAGAAGAAGAAAAATCAGTCAGATGCATGTCAAGAGCTTCAGTTAATGTTCACATGAGAATGGGGGTGGAAAAATGTGGTCTCAGTAACATTAACCATGCCATGGTGGTTGAGGTTTGGGTATTTCAGAACTGCTGATCTACTGCGCTTTTTACACTCAACAGTTTCTAAAGTTTAACCAAAATTGTGCGAATCACAAAAACATCCTGTGTCTGGAAGGTCTGCGTGATGAAACAGCATTCGTGACAACAGAGATATACACTCACATTGCACTTGCACTTTATTAGAACACCTGTACAGCTGCACAGTCATGCAGTTATTCTAATCAGCCAATGATGTCAGCCAGTCATGTTTACACTGAATGACGTGAAGAAAAAAAAAAAAAGAAAACTCTGAATGGATGGTCTGCAGACTGAAAAACCTTGTTGATGAGAGAGATCAGAGGAGAATGAGCAGAGTGGTCTGAGCTGACAGGAAGTCACCCTTGACAGGTATCCTTGAAGATACTTCAAGACTTTTTCAAGACTTTTTCTGCATTCTGAAGATGGTGTGAGCATTAACTGAAGCTCTTGTGAATCATGTATCTGCATGGTTTTTGCTTCATGATTGCTGATTAGATACTAAACTGTATGCATGTACAGTTCTACTGCTGTCCTTAATAAAGCAGATATTTGATGTACATATATAGAACTGTGGAAAAGTATTGCGCCACCTCTCATTTCTGTATATTAGATTAAATTAATGTATATAGATTCATTTAAAGAAATTAGATTTTTTTTTACTGCGACAGGTTGCACAGTGCCTAAAGATACATTTTAAAAATGGTTGTTTATATAACAACCTCAGCAGCAACCTCATTTCCCCTCTTGTCCGTTCCAACCAATCAGCATTAAGCATCACCAGTAGAGTAATCTCTAGCCACATCATCTGCACCTATTTCTCACTGGTTACATGTGTTACATGTTTTTTTTTATGTTTGAATGATTCATAGGCAGAGGCATGATGGAGTAGTGGTTAGCACTGTGGCTTCACACCCCCAGGGTCAACGGTTTGAACCACACCTGTGTGCGTGGAGTTTGCATGATCTTTCTGTAATTGGTGGGTTTCCTCCCACAGTCCAGAAATATACACATTGCCCATAGTGTGTATTTGGGTGTGTGTGTGTCTGTCCTGTAATTGATTGGCACCCTGTTCAAGGTGTACCCTGCCTTTTCCTGGGATAGGCTCCAGCCCAACTCAAACCAACCCCCCCACCCACCTGCGTCCCTGTATACAGGACAAGTGGTATAGAAGATGAATGAATTAAAAACCTGCCAAAAACGAGAGCCAAAAACGTCCTTTCACATTCAGAGAAATATTGGTTAAGACTACATGAAAATACAAGAAAGTCTGACTCTTTGGAAGCAAAATATGAAGAAATAAAGCCGGCTCAAGACTTTTTGCACAGTACGTTATGTTTATCTGTATTGGATTATTGTTACTAACCTGTGATAGTGTATGGGTAAAAGTTCCAGGCCTTTTCTGTGACATAGAAAATCATAGGGACAAACTTCTTCATCCAGGAGGGCAATTTACTGCAATATAGTGATAAAAAAAATAAAAGATAATAAAAAAATGCATGTCATTTTTATCAGACACTTTTATCAGTATTATCATGTTGCTCACGCAGGCATAGTTGTGCGAAGTAAAGTAAGTTAAAGCTGTTAACTGCTGACAGACCTCTGACACATAAAACTTTGTAGGCTATAAAATGAACCGTTCACAAAAATAGAAACCCACCGTGAGAGAGAGAGAGAGAGAGAGAGAGAGTGGGACAGAGAGCGTGAGAGAGAGAGACCTCTGTCCTCTAATAAATGACAGCAGTCCAGAATTGTAACCGCAGGAACAGAGTGATAGATGTAGGGACAGATGGGTTGGTGACACAAAGAATAGATATGATGAAAAAGTTATACATATAGGCTGTCATGCCTAAAAGAAAGTCTTCGTCTCCCTTTATCTGTCTCTCTGATTCTTAAGGGACACGTCACCATGGGACTTTCTATCGCCTGATCCATTCCCATATCATAATGATTTCAGTATTAAAACTGAAATGAACATACATTTATTTAGCCATTAAGAAGATCATGCTTCTGTCTTTCCTAACACCTGATGGTTTGAAAATAATCTGTTCTGCTTCTGCCTGTAAAGTCTTTCATGTTTTAAACTCTCAGTCCCCCAGGGCTGTTATGCATGCAGGTTATTTTTGTGTGTTTTGTTTGGTGTATATGTGTGTGTATGGACGACGTGCATCAGTCGTAAGTTACTCTCAGTGTAGTTACACCAGCAGTCCAGATAAGAGCAGAGTAGAAAAATTCTTGAACGATTCAAGCCAAAATACTTTGCTTCACAAGTATGTGGCTCTGCAATTATTCACTCATTCTTCACTTGCTCCTGATTCAGCATGCATAATCTAAATGCTAATGCCTGCGAGAATGCAACACTGATTCAATTAGATTTGAAGCCTGGGGAAAAAAAAAAAAAAAAAAATCATCATATGTACAACTTTAAGAACTGCCGGAACTGTGAGCGATGTTCATTACATGGAGCTGAAAACAGTTTACAGTTGTATTTAAAATGGAATTTCATTCAACTTGCATTCAAGCATCGCTGATGAATGATATTTGGAAAAAGGGAGGGGGGGAAAAAAAAGTACAAACACAACTGCTGCAGCTTCCTGCGTCTTTAAGAGTGAGAGGAAATGAGAGTGCGAGCAAAGAGATCACATACCAATTAAAAGATTTAAAAGCTGAATAATTAGGGTTGTGAGAGAAAAGAAAAGATGCCATGTTAAGCCTTTATGCTACCTGACAAACCTGATTGAGTCCAGGAAGGGAGGGATGAGAGAAGGAAATTCAGCCAGGAAATTCGCAATGCTGTTAGACCGACACCTTATGATCCAAAGCCTACTTGTCTTTCTACACATAGTGCAGCCCTTTCTTTTACCCTAAGGAAGCTTAAATGATCAGGCAAAGGGATATAATGGTAATAGTGTGACTGAGCAGAGTGTGTCGTCTTACCTGTTGAGGTAAATACGCTTCTCAGTGACTTGACCAAGTCCGTATTTAGGGTGTGTGTCAGGCTCGTTCCGGACGACCTCAACACCATCTCCTCCCTCGCTGTGCTCGTGGCTGTGCTTACTGATCATGTACAGCTGGCCAATTCTGTACTGAATCACATAGAGGGAAGATTTCTTTCTTTGTTCTTTTTTGACACTTTCGTTGTACTACAGTAGTTAACATGTGTACGAGGGCCGATCAAGTCAAACTGGGACTTGTGATGAAATCTCTTGTGAAAGAATGTGTAAAACTGATTGACATTTACAGAAGCCCTCAAGGTTGATGAGACTGTGAGCATCAGGAAAATATTGTGAATAGTGCAAACGTTTTAAAAAGCAGGCCATACATCCGGAACTTGTGGAAGAGACACACCTGTCTGTTGGGACTGTAATTGCAATCATTTACAAATACCACTTGCACATTACATGAACTAGGCTGACACATGACCTATATAGTCCTGATCTCGCTCCAAGCCATTTCCACATCTTTGGATCTTGATGGAAATGGCTTGGAGCCGCGGCATACCGAGAAGTCTTTCTACCTTCGTGGTATCCAATCGCTAGTGAAACACTGGGATAAGTGCATTAGTGAGGCAGGGGATTACATAGAAAAATAAAGGTAGTTTTTATCTTATAATTGTGTGTCAGTTATTCTGCACAGTCAAAAGTCCTGGTTTGACTTGAAAGCCCCTCACATTTTCTTTCTCGCCCAATACTCACACATTACGTAACACAAGCCTTTGCAATCCAAATGTGCTGTGATTTGTTAAGCTAATAATGCAACTCAAATGGCATTGAATTCACTTTAGAGACAGAGAGAAAGACTTAATACACGTCTTTGTTCTCAAAGAAATGATTTCACTGTTCGGTCATTTTATGCTGTCATTTTTTTTTGCAGCCATTTTTGGAGTTATTCCTTCGAATAATTGCCCTCCTACTGTTCTATCATTAAAACCACCTGGCCTGGCATGGTGCCACTTTCTTCATCTCTCCTTCATTTGTGCATTTGTACACTTTCACTGTTTTATACTGTATAATCCTCAAATAATCGAGGATCGACGTCAGCTTAATATTATGAAACTTTCATTTTTGTTTAATATGACAACAACAACAAAAAAAACAGGAGCGGCCCTCTGACTTCTCACTTGACTATTTCCTCCTGAAAGACGCTCATTTATCATCCTTCCTTCATTGGTCATCCTCAGCAACGGCTTCAACGATGTGTCAATAAAGTGCGTTGTCTTAGCGGTTATCTGATTTAGTAGGAGCAAAAACAACCCAACTATATCTCGCGAGCTGCAGTGAATGCCACTGATGTGTTTGTGTGAGTGTGAAGCTGGCAGACTTGTTCATCCGGTGGATTGCTGTAAAATACCTGATTGTATTTCATAGTCTTTTGTGTTTACTGAGATTCCAGCTTACAGCCTCTAGTGTTAAGATTTTAACCCGTCCTACTTGTTTAATGAAAAGCAAAACTGCCAACCAACCCCCCCCCACACACTCACACACACACACACACACACACACACACACACACACACACACACACACACACACAAACTGTGGCGGGTTCTTGTTCCACATATAACTTTCCCGGTTTAAAGTTTGACAATATATGACATGGATTTGGTTAAAGGCTAAACCTGATAACTCAGGTCAGGTTCGCAGTAAGTTCACCCTGACATAATAAACATCATCGTCATGTACATTTCTGTGAGTTTACCATGTAAACAAACATAGACTTTTTAATGCCGGCACCCGCTCTCACACGTATGTTTACAGACACGCTCAAAAGGCAGACATGCACTTACCTCCTCCACTGTAAGAGGCATGCATATTCTGTACTCCTTCATCAACATGGTGGCGTTACAGTATGTCAGATTTTCCTGCTGTCTATCCCGGGCTTGTACTTTCTTGTGTCTCCGGAGTCTGTCCTACCTGCAAACTTTTGTTTGCAGTCTCATTTCAAACAACGTCACTGTGTACTACAGCCGCGTGTTTGACTCAGTTCTCTGTTTCACTTTGTCACTTGTTCCAGTTTGTCATTAATCCTCCCACTCCGTCAGCTCTGCACTTCCTTCTTCTGCGGTTCACACTGAGCAGACACTACTTTAACGTCACAAGACAGTAACTTAACCCCTTTCACCTTACCCTTATCTGATCTGTTCTCGTTTTTCGCATGCTCTCTTGTAGATTCTCTCTCCTGCCACATCTACCTGCAGGATCATGTTTTGATTTACAGCCTTCCTGTGTTCCGTGCTCCACCCGTTGACTCCACACTGCTTCCAGTGCCTCCTGGATTCCTTTCTTCTCTACTTTTCCTACCTCTGAGCCTCCCCTTCCTCCCCTTCTACTTCCCTCCCCCTTTCCTCGACCTCCTCTTTTACCTTACTCCCTCACCTGAGGCACAGCATTTTCATATTAACCCTCTGACTCGTTCTTATCTCTGACACACACACACACACACGCACAACCATACACAACCACACACACTCACACACACATTCCTCAGCTTCTCTCGGGTATTTAATCTCTCTTTGTCAGCCTACTTTTCTATTTCTTTACTATTACCGAGATCATGGAAAAGAATTAGAAGATAGTAGGAATAAGTTCTGGTCTCAAAATCTAAATTTCTCTGCTGCACTTACTAAATGAATAATGCTAATTGAGGTCTACTCCTTACCAGCACTTGTGTGAATGAACTTATTCAGCACCAGCAGAATGTTGCTACAGTAGGTGCTAAAGTCCAGGGCACTAGGGAGATTATCGATTATGTCAGGGGCAGAAAAAGGTCTGGATGGCCTAAATAATGCTGGACATCCTAAAAATCCACAGCAAGCTGGTGGCTCAAACGGTTAAATCTGGGTTAATGATCCAAAGGACAGCGGTTAAAGCCCCAGCACTCCCAAACTGCGACCGGGCCCTGGAGCAAGTCTTTAACCGTCTCTGTTCCAAGGGTGCTGTAGCATGATCTGAGCTTCCTAACAAGCTGAGAATGGAAAGAAAATAATTTTATTTTGCTGTGAAGTATATGTGACGTCTTCTTTTTCTTCATATACTCAGGTTCTATGTGCACTGTCACTCAAATGGGGTTTAGGACAATATTCAGCACCTCTGTTGATCCTAATAACCCTCAAATGAAAACAGCAACCATATGATGTGTCGTATGATATTTTTATTACAATTTAATTCCATCTATTTTTAAGACTTACACCAAGTTGCTGGGAACATAAAAAAAAAAGTCACATAGACAAATAACAGTTTGATGCAAAGTGCATACACACCTGCTGAGACGTTTATCGGTAATGTAGAGTGTTTATTGGTGCTGCGCTACAGTTTTAACCTTCAAAAAAGCCAAAGCAATCTATGGACTATTTTAACAGCAAGAGAAGAGAAATAAAATTACATGGCAACCGTAACCAGAAGTGGAGAGCAACACATTACGTCTAGTCTCCTTACAGTACATGGTTCACTTTAATGATAGTTTTAAGTATAATTATATAACAGTTCTTGTACTTTTATGTCAGTGAATCAGAGTGATAACAATCTGCAAATTGTGCCAGCCAAAACCCGTGGAGATATCGACATGTCACAGGTCAACATCCAGCCAGTGGAAACATGCACATGTGAGCCATTAGCTAGCTGAGTGAGTTAGACAAGCTTATCAGTTCTTTTGATGTTTTACAGTCTGAAAACTCTCTATTAAACTTAAAATGTTCATTTGGTGTTTGGTCATTTTTATCTGTTGTGTTCAAAATATTTAAGTCCTTCTACAACCTTCATGTACATAATGTGCATAAATATTATTAGAAAATCTTCATTTGATCAGAGATCATTTAAACATTGGTGAAGTTGCATCGTAAAAAAAAGAAAGAAAGTACAAATCACAGCTTTGTTTAATAGTGAAAGTAAAAGCATTTCCACAAAGGGATTAGGATTGAACAGCTGTTTGACCATAAGAAAAGCACTTGTTAGTGACATTCATCTGTTAAAAGTACAAGCATAAAAATTGGATTTTGGAGCAATGGAAAAAGAGTCCAGATTGACCCTATTCAGGAACAATGTGTACGTCTGGGTAAGAAGGGAAGTGCATGAAGCGATGCGCCCATCATACATAGTGCAAACTGTACAGGCCATAAATTGATTTTTTTTTTTTTTTTTTTTCATCTCTAATAGCAGATGAATATTCCAAGACTCAAATTGTGAAACAGTGGGTCTGGGAACATGAGGAATAATTTTCACACATGAATTGGCACCACATTGTGCACCATAATCAAAGATAATGAAATCGAATGAAATATTAGAGAGTGCAATTTTCTTTTGGTCAGGCAGTGTACAGAAAGTAGTATTCATTTTAGCATCGTTCATTTTGGCAGTGTTCACGTTACCAGCCTGAAGTGACTCAATTCAGATTTTTTTACATTAATGTGACACAGATCTGATTTTTTTTTTAATGTCTGCCTGAACAGACAAATCTGATGTTTTACAGATAGGAGGAACTTTCATATTGTGATCCTGAAACTATTGTATTTACGATTAAGGCATTTGGTAGACACCCTTATCCAGACCGACTTGCATTTATCTCATTACACATCTGAGCAGTTGACGGTTAAGGGCCTTGCTCAAGGCAACTTGGGGGTGCTGGGGATTGAACCTTGTACCTTCTGCACAGTGGTCATACACCTAAACTACCCCCACTACATTGAATAAGAAGTTGTCTCTAAAACGTCTGACTGGTAATATGAACTCTTGACAATGCACACCTGTGAATTGAAAACCCATTACCTTGTCAGTCTGATAAGAGAATGCCATGAGTGTGCCAAGCTGTCATCAATGCTAAATATAGCAACTTTTGACAATCTTCAAGACACGGTCATGTGACATCAACGAGAATAGGCAGATCGGATTTCTTGTAACTTCTTGCCTCCCTGCATATGTCGTCAGTCACCACCGGCAGTGCAGGGATCTCACAGAACTGATAAAGCGAGGCGCTAAAGCGGGGCATCTGGCTTTCTTCCTTCTTCTGGATCTCAACAAATACAGCTGACTAACTGCTTGCTGTCCTCCAGAGCAAAATCCCAAGCAGAATTTTGCTAAGATCGCATCCATTGTTGGAATGAACGAGTGGTCAGACAAATATAATGTGTTTTTAACCAGATAACGTGAGCAAAGATGTGTTCATGCGAGCTGTTTCAGACAACACACGCGTCCACATTAGAGTCAGATAAAAGTCACTTTATATTTATGAATATGGAGCATCATAACATGCAAAGCATCCTGATCTTATAAAAAATTCAACAATGTGGCTTGTGTAGCCATAATGTGAATTCTAGCCTTTGTTGCTAACATGGTTTCCTCACATATACAATTTTTAGATTAACAAATTATGTTGTGTTTTACAGACAGTTGTGTAAATTATAGTCATGATAACATTAATTTCTATAGCAATTACTCAACTAGTTTTCCAACAGACAACTTAGTTTGTCTTCTTTGAGATGAACGATAATTATACTAGTATTTTTACTCTAGCGAGTAACTCTAGCTCGTATGTACTCCGTCAATGACCACATTAAACATATTCAGGTTGAATAACATTAAAATCACTACTGAGATTGATTTAAAAACCTACTGTATTTACACTCAATGTTATGCACTTATTAGGCAAAGTTTATATTAGTAGACAGGTTGCGTAACCTCAGTTAATCACTGAGTGATATTTCTAAACTTGTTTCTAAACAACTGATTGTTAGCCCTGGAGCACATCAGGAACTTTTCCATTCCAGTTATACCTGATTTTTTCTTAAAATTATTTACAGTATATGTCATAAAAACAATATCAGTGTGCCACACTTGCCAGCTCCACTCCTTCTTTCTTCCTAATATGCACTTGTTTTTATAGTGGTGCAGGAGGATCTTTCAAAGAATGGAAAATGAATAGTGACAAAGAGCGTCACATGGGACATTGCTTTGCTGTCAATATTAAACCTATTCTAAGAAACTTCCTTCGGGTCTCAGCATGCTCTCCTCAAGGGTTGCAGTTTAGGGAGCCAAATTACAGCACACACACATGCACGCATGGATACACACACCCCGTGTTGTCGCAATGCAGACGGAAAAAAATAGCATAAGCCACTGAAGGAAACTGATTTGAACAATGTTTGATTTCATTGGAAATCTTGTCTCTAATATTCAGACTCCTCTGCAGTCCATACTTCAACCTGTTCAAAGCTGTAGCTCTTAACTGAGAGACAGCCAGAAGAGATAAGTTTTCAACTGGGCCACTCTTTCATGATTAACCGCTTCGTTTAAACAACTGGTGAAATAGAAAATAAAAATGCAGTTGCATATTAACCTGTAGCAAGTTTCTAAAACAATTATGGTTCGTGTAAAATATTCATCTACTAGTACAATCCATGGCACGGCTTGATGAATAGTTTATTCTTTACTGGAAACGCATTTATAGCATTTGGCAGATGGCCTCATTCAGAGAAGCTTACATAAGGAAAATGGTTTAATGGTTTTTATAGTTTTTTTTTTTTTTTTTTGGCATTTTTTGCAATTTGCTTCGTTTCATTCGGGTGGAGAAACAATGAGAGTCGTGAGTTTTGAAAGCTGGACATGTTCTTTAGAATTACATTCAAATGCTTATGCAAATGGTAAGCATATAAATGGGTCACAGTGGTATTTGGTTGCTACACCTGTGCCGGAAGTCCACTGAGGTCAAATTGGCAGTACTACAGTATTGAAAACAGCTTGTTGTCAATGCTCTTTTTACATGACTAACTACAACTAAGTCAACCCGCATTGAAATTTCTCATAGATGAAGGTATAAAACCGATTGAGATTTACAGAAGACCTCAAACACAGTAGTAAAACATTTAAATAGTGCAAACTCCCAAGTGATTTACACATGTTTGGGCCATTAAAGAAGGGAGAACTGGGAGGCCAGTGTTTTGCACATGAAGCAGGCAGTCCAATTATAGCTCTGACATACTGAGAAAACTTTCTAAGCACTAGTGAAATACTGAGGCACACTCAGTTTTAACTCTCATAACTGTGTTATTTTATTCTGCACAAAGAAAAATTCCTCATACAGATTAAAAGAGAAAGCAGTTTGTTCCTATAGGTCTTGTAAAGGTCATACTGAAATGCTTGTTATGATCTGCCTATGATTTTTATCTTTATTGGAAAGTATACCACACTGAAGTGTAGTTTCTACTAATTTAACCTTAAAACAAGATGATTTGACCTTACAAGTACGTCGAAAATGTAGCCAAACTCACTTAATCTAAATTGATGTGTGCTGAGTGTAATCCTCTAGTGTTAAGGTGCCATTAGCGATGGTAATTTTACACTAATGAGTTTCCTGTGTATTTGATCATTAGCTGTCATCAAGAAGAGTCAGCAATCAAGGGGCAATAGCTGAACAGAGCGAAGACTTGGAAATTTTGGAGGGCATGACTCTACTGTGTCCGCTGGACCTCTAGAACTTTCAAAACAATAGTGAGGACATACAGTATTGTATCTGACAGGCTCACTTAATGCAAGACCCAAACTGCCTTGTAATTTCTTTTCAATGCTTTTGTTTATTAGCACCGGATAACTATTGGATTTGAGCAATGCCGTCTTCTTTGGCAAAAGAGTAATACCCAACAAATCTCATATCAGGATCTAACAAGGATACACACAATGTTATTGGGAGAAAATATGATGTTGTGACATGGTATGAGGACAGTGGGGTCTCGTGAGGGTATTGTTCATTGACAAATCCCTGAAAAACCTACCACGTAGAGATGAAAGAAGATGGAAGTGTTTCCAAGATGCATAACAATATTCATAAATTTGAACTGTTTCATTCCAATTGCACAACACAGTCAGTTCCCATGATGATAAAAGCTTTCTGTTTCGATTCAGCATATTTCACACTGATCAAATCAATCCTGTTATCATTTTAAAAACGTTTACATTATTGACATAACAAGGTTCAGCAAGCATTTATTGTATGTTCCAAAGTTTAACACAGTTGAACAACCTTTAATGTAATTGTTAAAGTGCCAGCCTCAGGCAATGCTGCTGTATATGGAATGTAATTTTGTGGCACCTCACAGCTGATCTGATTATGCCGTGTAATTTATCTCTCTGCAGTGCTCCATCCTCCCCTTGTCCCATTCTTGATTAAGGGCTACTTCTAGTATCCATTTTTCCAATACAAGCCCTACTACATCAGGCCGAAGAATGAGGCACATTTCTCCTGTGACTGATATACAGTATCTCTGACAGAGAGATGGGAGAGAGAGAGAGAGAGAGAATGTTCGTTGTAGCTAAATGTTCTGTAAGTTACAGGCACTTAATGAAGTTTCTATGAGCTACAGTATCTGACTTTTAGTACATGACAACCGCAGAGAGATTAATTAGTCGTTCCCTCACATTAGCCATTGACCAAGATTTGACTCCTAGGATAGCTAATTTAACTTCACAAGTGCCAGATGGAAATATTTTACATAATCCACACAATGTGTTTAAACTTTAAAAAGCTGATCAAGTCAAACATGTGCCGTTAACAACTCACAGTCAGCCAGATGGCATTCAGTTTTGTCGAATCCAGGACTGGATGCATTACTAAACCTCTAAAATATAGTATAGTATAGTATAGTATAGTATAGTATAGTACAGTATAGTATAGTACAGTATAGTATAGCGTAGTATTCTGTGTATATTACTATTTATTCTGTAGTATAGTATAGTATAGCATACTATATTATACTATACTATACTATACTATACTATACTACAGAATAAATAGTAGTATACACGGAAGCACACTTGTATACTATATACTTTAGCATATACTTTAGAATTCATGTAATTTTTTGTAGTAATATGTATAATGTGGAAGTATAAAATAAACCATGACAAAACAAACTTATAGATGAAAACAATAAATTGTTGAATTGTTCGTATTGGCAAATTGCTGTGGTATAAAAGAAATGAAATTGAATTATTGAATTATTAAATTACTTGTGGCTTATCATTTACATCATGTACACGAAACTGATTAATTTGCATAAATTGGAAGTTAGCAGCATAATTCATGGTATGACATGACAATACCCACCACCAATTCCTACAAGCTACAGCTTTAAAACTGTCCCTTTTGTGAGTTATTAGGATATACAGTATTGGTTCAGTGTGTTTTAGTAAAAGTCCACAATTACGGTGTAGTGTCAAATACTGGCAAAGATAACAAAGATAAAGTAACATTAAAAGCAAACTTTTACACTATTACATGTGCAGTGGCAAGTCTTTGCAATGTTACTGTAACTCATTCTCAGCAGTTGGGCCAATTGCTTAGTAGAGCTGCTGGCATAGAGGCTTAACTTTAAAACCCACTTAAGATCTTTGTGTAATAACATTGGTAATAGCCCCGTCAGACTTCATGGTTGTAATTGCTTCTGACTCCATTGGATATAGTTTCTGATAGTTTTCCAATCCTCTCCACACCATGTCTGGCAAATGTTGGTTCAGACCTGTCTTTTGGGTTTCTTTACTTTCTGGTGTTACTTTCTAGTGTAGCCTGTTGATCTCAGGCTACACACTATACTGTCGACCCTTGTTGATGATGCTCTAATTCCGGTCACTTGGGCATGTAGATCTTGTTCAGACTACAGGCAAATCCAACTTGTTTCAAAATCTGATCTTTAGAACTGACTGTGTACATTATTTGTAAGTGATCAGATCAGATTAGACTTTGTCCAAACAAATGTTCATTGGTTGCTGGGGTAACAATGCTGTTATCACTTACACGCAGCACAGTATTTCCTCATATGTTGGCCTGTTTCTATACATTCACTGTATAGTGCTATCAGACCTTTCTCTTTGTCCTCTGTCTATGAACCATTGTTCTCCATTTTCATACTGTAGTTAAGTCAGCTATGATTCCTGAAAGCACAGTTAATCTAGCTGCATGGAAAATGCAAAGATGCAGCTTTTGCATACTTAGTGGTAATGGTGTCAAAAGCACCTCAGCTACCTCCTAAAGCATAGCAAATGTATATAAAATTATATATTTCTATTTCTTCCACCCTCATCCTGCTCTTTTTCAACCATGGATTCATTTACCATACCATGTGATTGTGTAGACTTGAACTTGAACCACGTCAGGTTGCAAGTGACATAATGGAATGTTTGAAATCCGTTTCCAGACTGAGACATGTCTTTGGTGGTTTGAATCAAAATTTCAAACCACCTCTCATTGTGGGTCAGATTGATGTACAAATACTATTAAAGTAGTCAGATTCCAAACTGTTTCAAATCTGCGACTATGCATAAATATTTTGGTTTGGGCTGGCAGTCTGAACAAGGCCTTGTCATGTCTATGATGGAATTGGCAACAAGCTTCAACTCCTAGAGTTTGTCTAAAAACTTCCCCGCCATGGACTACATCTTACAGCCATCTGTTTTTATTTCACCCAATTATTAATCACAAGCACCTGGAATTAATCACATAGCCATTTAAGGACTTATGAGGTGCACACAAATTGGTAAATGCACTGCCCAGTCAAAAATAGGTCATCTGGATTTATCAAATTAAATAGGTAAGAGCCTTAAATTGGATAATTACTGCAGTAATTAATATGTTTTAGCTGGCAACAAGTTATTTAACTCTAAATAATGCAATGCATATTCCAAGATGGCAATGCCTGGATTCATTGGGCTCAAAATGTGTAAGACCCGTTCAAGGAACATGAGACATATGGATTGGCCACCACAGTCTAGACCTTAATCCCATTAAGAATCTTTGGGATGTGCTGGAAACTTTTTACGTAGCAGTCCGAACACACCATCATCAATGCAAAATCTTGGAAGAAAATTTATGAGACACTGGACAAAAATAAAATTTGTGCCCCTTGTATGCGTTGTGCTTGCCTTAGGTAAGGTAATCGAAGTAAAAAGCCGTCTAACGAAATTATTATTTTTTTTTTTTTTGGCCCGACAGTGTATATGCTCTGACAATTACCAAACCTTTTGATTATTGAGTGTCTTTCTGTTTTTTTAAATTTTTTTATTTAGTTTCTGGTTTTATAGACATGCTTTTGCATGCCATAGATCACGTTGTTTATTGATTTGCCTGCACCTTGACCTTGATCCTGCTTCGTGTGTATGTCCTGTTTTGCTATGTTTAATAAAACCCTTCATACCAGCAATGGTGTTCATACCTGTCTTTCTGACATTTAACATTTCATCTGTGGCTCTTGCTGAACCTGTCCCAAGTGTAATGGTCACAGAAAAGGTGAGAGAATCACCACTGTTCTCAGGAAAAAGCTATAGACTCTCATGGTTATGGTCAGATATTGCTTTTGAGTGTTTATCCCACCTACTGCAACATGACAATTTAAGGGGTATTGTTTTTGGCCTCAAAACCTCATCTCCATCTACAATGGACAAAAGGGACAAAAGTGACAGGTTCTTTAGCCCTTCTACTGCATTTAATATTTTCTCCTATTGGTTGCCATATAGTACCAATCAATTATGTACAAGTGTATACAAGCATCTACAGGTGTATTGAAATAGTAGCGGCTTGTCTTTATATTTGTTAATCAAGGGTTCTATTCAGTTTTGCACCTACTGTTTTGTTGTTGTTGCCGTAGGGTTACAATTTCAGTGTTTAATATTTAATATTCTCCTACAAGTATCAACAATTCTCCCTGCATAAGCCCCAGGATTACTCTACAATTATTCAACATGAGGTCTATTAAGACATAGTGAACTGGAACACTGACTGACTCCAGGAATTCTCACCTGACATCAGTGTCTGACCTATCTAATGCTGTTGTGGCTGATTGAGCACAAACCCCATCAGGAATGTATTCCAAAATCTAGTGGAATGCTTTTTCAGAACAGCAGAGGTTTCTGTAACAGCAAAGAAGGAATAAAGATGAAATAGGATGTTCAAAAAGCACATATACTGTAGGTATATGGTTATGTGTTCCTGCTCCTGCAGTTATTGCGAATTGTAAAACCCCCAAACCCCCCCTCTACCACACCCCGCGCGCACACGCGCAAGATTTTCTTGTAAACTTAGTTTGATCTTTCATTCAAGTTGGACTCAATACGATGTACAATCAATAATTGTAAAAATCCCTTTTTTGGAGTCATAGTTTAACAGTGTGGGTCTGATTTTCATTATTTTTTATATATACTGGATGGGACACCTGTTCATCACATTCACAGAGAACAGACACAAGATCTGTAGTAAACAAGCCAAACCTCGTGAGTCAGCGCATGTCCCCTTCTAGCTAACTAATGGTGTACAGTGTAGCCTAAGTATGTATAATAATCAATGCTCAGAAACAATAAGTTCAATAGTTGGAGTCCCTTGTAGTCACATTTGATAGACATAGTTATAACTGGATGCACATTCACACTGAGTTTCAAGTGACAGTAGATAATCCAACTACCAGCATGTTTTTGGGAGGTGAATGTAAACCAGAGGCGATTCATATGGACAAAAGGAAAACACAGACAGTAAACTGAGTTTAGGATCAAACTAGAACCTGTGAGGTGGCAGTGAGTCGTGCTTGCCTTAGGTGGTCCTATTCATCAGAATACAATCAAGTATAGCATCTAAATTGATATACTCATCTTTTTTACCTGAGGAGTGCTGACACATTTTTGTGCATATGCCAGATTCATGCTGACAGTGTGTTACTGTTGCTGGGAAATGACAGCATAAAAATAGCAGTTATGTTTGCTTTTCATGATACCTACCAAAATAATATAAGACTTTTAATTTTAGAGTTTACTAAATGCAGTAATTCTGGTCTAATGTATATTCAGGCCATTTCAACAAAAAATAAAAAAGAAATCACTTGCAACTCCAGGCAAATGTATCTATTATTATTATTATTATTATTATTATTATTATTATGCTTTATACTCCAACAAATAGTTTTGTTTAAATTAATCTTATTATTCATTATTACTTTATTTTAATTCATAATACAATTAAATGTAATGTAACAATTAAATGTAATCCATTGTCCAATATTTTCGCTCCCTACAACAGAGTGCTCCCTAATTAGTCTCACTAACAAGTGCTTTTCCTATGGCCACACAGCTGTTTAGTTCCAATCCTGTCAGTTCTCATCATATTGCGCAGTTCACCACTATCCTTTCAGGTTTAAATAAAGCCTCTGACAGTTCTTCACTTAATTTCAGTAATTTCAATGTTTTCTTCGCTTTGTGCAAGCCAATAATTTGATCCTTATGAAACACAGTAACATCTTTTTCAATGACAGGGGATACATGGTTGTTTAAAAATGAGAAGTGACTCGCTACATCAGTTAGAATTAAAAGAATTGTTGCAGCTGAAACAAATTGATGATTGCAGTAATTAACCAAACCTTTGTCGCCAAACAAGTATTTGCTTATTTGAAATCCAAATGGTGACTTTTTATGGGTGGCTAGACAGTGCATATGCCAGATTCATAAACAAATATTTTTAATAAACATAAATTAATAAAAAAATAGGGTTATTTACTTTAGGCAACTCAGATGTATCATAGTGTAAATACTATAGTCTGTGCCCAAAGAGATCAATCATCTCTTAGAGAGTTCTTTGATTATCGATCAGGGCTGAACTGGGACAAAAATTTGTCCTGCCATTTCTGGTCCAAATGGACATTCATAATCAGTCAGATACCACCCACCAATAGATCATACTTTTAGATAGGTGTTCAATGCCACCAAAACCACTACAAATCTGTACTAAATAAGTGTACCAGTGACTCCCTGGTAATCGGAGATGTCCGATGTGGACACAATCTCTACAGTATACTCACACAGAAGTGCAAATAATTGTTAAAAAAAGCTTTGTGTAGGCGGCAATGTGGTGTAGTAGTCAGCACTGTGACCACACAACCCCAGAGTTGAGGTTTTGTTTCCCACCTTGAGTGTGTATGTTCAGGGTGTACTCCACCTCGTGCCTCTGATTCCCTGGTATGGGCTCCAAGCTTCCCAGGACCTTGTACAGGATAAGCAGAACGAATATATAGAGAACGAATTCGTGAGTGTGTCAGTTTACGTATACAAGAACTTAAATGAGGTCAGAGCTAAAAGAAACTTTAAGATGTAAAAAAAAAAAAAAAAGGGCAATGAAGAAATTCAGTTAATTTTTGTCGTGATCATACTTTCAGGTCCTGAATTGTTAGAATTCCTTGACAAATGTGTGCGAAAAAAAACAGTTGCACAATTTAAACAATGCCATATGGGTAATGAGCAAACTGTTATTGAAATAATGCATGGAGCTGTTGTGTTTTATTTAATTTGATATAAACTATTCCGTTCATACAGAGTTCAAGTATGCAATTATTGAGGATGAATATGGCTTTTTGTTTTTTATTAAGGTTCAGAGAGGAGTAAGAGTTAGAACCTAGTCATTTCAGTAATATTATGATGATACACTGCCTGACCAAAGAAAAAAGAAAAACATTGTTTGGATTTAATTAAACAAATACTTAAGAGCTTTTAATGGGACAATTACTGCAGTGATTAATATGTTTTTAATTAATATGTAAATTATTTTCACTCACACATATTTAACTGATGCAGTGAGAAGCTTCTCATTTACCTAAACAACCATGATGGAAGATTTATCTTGTGGTTATAGAAGAAGAAGGATCAAATTGTTGCCCTGCATCAAGCAATGAAAAGAACTAGGAAAATTGCTGAAATTTTTGAAATTGTGTTAAGAACTATCCAGCACATTATTAATACATACAGAAGAAGGGCAGTGTTGAACTGAAACAAATCATGAATGAACGTGATTAAAGCAAAAAAAAAAAAAAAAAACTCAAGAGAGATCACATTTATGTTTAATAGTGAAAGTAATCAGTGAAAGTAGAAATCACAAGAAAACGAATGGGGAAAAGGGTGGCACAGTGGTTTAATTTTGGTCCCAAATTGCCCATAGTGTGTGAATGAACATGCGTGTGTGTGCCCTGCGATGGATTGGCACCCCATCCAGGGTGTACCCCACCTCATGCCCTCCTGGGATAAGCTCAAGGCAATCCATGACCCTGTATACAGGATAAAGTGGTATAGTCGAGGATTGAGTGACTAATGGAAAAAAGGGTTCAGTTTACTAGAAGCACAAAGATTGGACTTCATGTGATCTGATGAGTCTGGATTGACCCTATTTCAGAACGATGGATACATCAGGGTAAGAAGGGAAGTGCATGAAGTGATGCATCCATTATGCATTGTGCCCACTGTACAAGCCTCTGAAGGCAGTGTTATGATCTGGCGTTGTTTCATTTGGTCAGGTCTATGCTCAGCAACAATATGAGGCAATAAATTAAGTCAACCTGAATGTACCTAA
Organism: Clarias pachynema; assembly: GCA_030014365.1. Lineage (NCBI taxonomy): Eukaryota > Metazoa > Chordata > Actinopteri > Siluriformes > Clariidae > Clarias > Clarias pachynema. Next base: position 11,383,094 of record JAQMYL010000033.1, on the reverse strand, counting down.
TGATCAAGTTTTCCCATCAATACATTTTATCTTTCTTGATGGCACGGGCATGTTCCAGGATGACAATGCCAAGATTCATCTGGCTGAAACTGTTTAAAAGTGGCACCATAATCAAAGCTAAATGCGGTCCAATAAAATCAAAAAGGGTTTGTATTTCTTGGGTCACACACAGTAACAAGGGCTTAACCAACGCAATGCTGACAAAATATGTTAGCTAGATAAGGTTAGAATAATCACCTGATGATAGTGCTACATTGGAGAACTATGCTATGTATGAAAACAATCCCAAACAGCTGGGGCTGCACTATTTGACACTGACTGAGTGACCACCAGCAGTAGGTGATGATCTCACTTTATGATAGGATTACGGTAATGTAATCTTATTATCACTGATTATTTGAATTAATCATCATCATCTTTATCATTATCTTCATCATCACTGGCATGGCACATACAGCATTCTGCTTCCTCCCTGGGAGTCCTATAGTTAATCATTCAAGTAACTCCATCCTTACTGCTTCAGCTACACTTTCCTCCTGTTCATGCTCAGTCTGGCTGCTGTCTCTGCTTCATGGGGTAGTCATTAGACAAAAAAAGAATTAAAGCTCTAAAATAAATTATATCAACCACAAGGTGTATTGGCCTTCCAGGAAAACGTGCCGTAAGCCAGACTACCACTCCACCTCTGCTTTCAGTATGGTATTGCCTTTCCCAAAAAGTTTGTCAAGTTTCTGCCTTTTCTGCCTTTGCCATACCTCATCTTGAGTATTCTCCCACAGAACAGAACAACATATTTCTCCAGTGCATTGTGTGTAAAAATAATCTGGTTTCAGCTGGACTTCTTGCTATCATGTTGCAAACTGCCTGTGGAAGCAATGTTAGCACAAGAATTTCATGGGGTTTCCATAAGCCGCTGAATTGTGTCCCAATCTACTATATAATGCAATAAATCATGGATAGATTAATGTAAACCTCACCTCCATTAGACTCTAAACCATTTTGGTGGATGCCTGGAGAAAATTTCTTCTATAGAGGTGTGATATAAAACTAAAAAGATAAGATAAATAAGGGATAATTTATTGTATCAATGCGGATTGCATCACATTCTGCAGAATTCTGCTTTTCTATTTCGTGGCAACTTTGGGGAAGTCACTTGCCTTAGTGTTGCCACAACAGAGAATGTGTTTCGTTTTGAGTCTGGTTCCTCTCAAGGTTTCTTCCTTCTGCTAGAAGAATGTTTTTTTTTTTTTTTTGCCACTATTGCCTCTGACTTGCTCAATAGGGAATGGCTCAATCTAAATGTAGGATTGCTGGTAATTTTATTGTATTTGTTTAATTTATTTTTATTCATTTTACTGAATTAAAGTGGATTTTAATTGAATAGATCTTGTTTGTTTGTCTGCAACTGAATAAATGCATGGCTAAAGGAATGACTGTCAGGAAGGCCAGTATGGATGCAAGTGCGGGTATATGGCGTTTTATTAAGCATTGCTAACAAGACAAATTTGTGAATCAGGATTAAGGTCAAGGTGGAGGCAATGGGCCAGGCACTCGCCAAACAATGTGAACTAGGGCAAGCAGGACAAAAAAACAGACATAGAATCAATATACAAAAAGCTTGTTAGTGACTAGTATGAACACTACAAAGATAGTATACTGTGCTTTGCAATGGGTGAGTTTACACGGAGTCCTTAAATACAGTGCCTGTGAGTCCAAGTGCTTGTAAGTACTATTTGATTAAACCTAGACCTGTAATGGCTGTGAGTTGTAGTCATAGCGGCCATGATAGTAGGCTGGCCTATACAGTATCAAATCTTATTTTGGTACTGTATATACATGACAGAAGGAATAAATTAAATGCGTTTGCACGCCAGACCTAACTGTCCAACATCAGTGTCTGATTTCATGAAATTATGAAATTGTTCAAAGTGTTGAAATCTTAGAGCATTCTTCCTGAAAAGTACTGTATAAGATTAAATGAAAATCTAATGTTGCTGATAAGCATAAGACACTATAACATAATAAACCTAGGAACATTGCATATTCCCGTCATTAAAAATGTCTTGATGACTGAGCTGCAAGCCTTGAATGGACCACTGTCTCCACGTCTTTATCAGAAATGAATCTTTGTCTTTGTAGGGCTGCTTTTAGGGGACTAAACAGATGAAAGTATGATGGAGCAAGATCAGGACTATAGGGAACTTTTTGCAGAGTGTCTATAGTGTGGGCAGATGGGTGCGGACACGTTGCAAAATCTTGCAAGATCACAACGCCCTTGGATAGCAGTCCTCTGAAGTTTAGGCTTAAGCTCTACAATAAGCATCTCACTATAACGAGCACTGTTGATTGTTAAACCTTTTTCCTGATAATGTTCCAATTCTGGCTCTTAAAGTTCCCAGATAACTGTAAGTAGCAATTTTTGCAGCTGATGGTTGACTTTTGAACTTTTTCTTAGTTGGCGATTGAGGATGTTTCCATTCCATACTCTACCGTTTCCATTCCATACTCTGCTGTTCAGGCTCGTAGTGATGAATCCATGTATCGTCACAGCAATGATTCTCCTTAAGAAAGGTTCTCCTTCCTTATAGTCTCATTTAGAGTATTTTGTTTACAGATATCCAAACGCTTCTGTTTAAGTTCTTCTGTGAGTTGTTCCGATACCACGTACTATACACTCTCAGACCACAAAAAAAATTATCACTCCCCCCTGCTCTTCTTTAGTGCAAATCACAAGTGGGCCATCCATTATTGCTTGCACCATAGTTACAAATACAAATGAGCTGATGTAAGACGTTCACACCTGCACAGCAGTGACTGGGGAGACTGTAGCCTTAAGCAGAAAGCGCTGAAAAGATAACCGCGGCAATAGAAGTTTTATTAGAACTGGAGTGCGCTTCATTTTTGACTCACCCTTGTGTGTATATATTTGTGTGTGAGTGTGTTTGTGAATATACACATATAAATACACATTATATTGTCCAACATTATATTGTTCAAGAGATCTATCGCTAAGTGATTTCCTGAAGGAACAAAGTCAGACCCGATCCTCTGTGAAATTCTTTTATTTCATTTGCCTTATAGCTTGTCCAATAAGTGAGTATTCCCTTCTGTCTTTAAAAAAAGTATGTATAATATATGCATGTATCCTCGTTTGATGACTATGAATAATTATTTGCCTGATATATGCATTCATTATATTGTCTTACTTAAGAGATACATTATGAATGTAATTTTGCCATGGTAATTCACTTTTGTTGCTCATTTATGAATCATCAGGGATAATGCCAGCTCCTTTTTTTATGACTGTAAAGGATCCAAATGAGTGTTCCTTTTAGCATTTCTTGCTCATTTAGCAAAAACAGCAAGTCCGGGGGTGGGTTTAAGAGAAAACCTCCGTCAGCTCCGTGAAGGACACGGACATGGCTTTAATTTAAGGGAAAAGGGTTTGGAATGGTGAATGCATTCAAGACATAAAATATATTCGTTTTGACAATATGAAGATATACTGTATGGGAAGGGCACCATAACAGATGAGCTGCATTTTAAGCTGTGGCCTCTTTTCATTTCCTTCTTTATCTGCAATGGCAAAAATTCCATTGACACAGTCTATGTGTGAGATAGGAGCCTCTGTCGTGGCAGCCTGCTGAATTGGGATCACTCTCTCTCCATCTGGCTCTTGTCTCTTTTTTTGCTTCCTTATTAGCCTCTCTCTGTATTAGCCAACATTCTGTCATTTTTATCAGACACTAATGCCAGATGCTACTGTATATCCTCCTCTGCATAGCTAATCATCCAAAGACCTATGCTTCTAAAAACAATAATAAAACAATTCCACTGAATGACTGTGTACACCGAAGGAAAAATCCAGGTTGAAACGTTGATTATCATGGCCAGGGATTCAGGGACAATGAATTACCCAGTAATCCCCTTCACAATTTGGACGTGTGTAACATTAAGTGGATGTGACTGTAAATTGGCACTGTTACAATGGGAAATATTTTGCCTTTTTTTTTTCAGGCATCAGCTTGCATCTTCTTCAAATTGCCTTATATATGTCACACGTGCAGCAATAAGGAAAATGGGAAAGCAGATTTGCCAGGCAGAATGCGCTTGCTCTTGGCAGAAAAACAAGTTCGCTCACTCTAGTATGGAACTTACATCAGCTGTCATACATTCCCTGGCCACTTGCATAGTGGACTGTTCCCCTGCTCATTCATGCAATTACCCAATCAGCCAATCGTGCGGCACCAGCACAAGTCAAGAGCTTCAGTTAACGTTTGCATCAAACAGAACCATGTTGGCTGGTTCTCCTTGGATTTTTACAGCCAGCTCTCTCAAGAGATTACGGAGAACAGCACAAAATGCAACAAACATCTAGTGAGTAGCAGATCTGCAAGAGCAATGTCGTAATGATGAGACCAGAGGATATTGGCAAGACTGGTTTAAGGAGGGCTATGGTAACTCAAATGATCACTCCTTACAGCATGTCGAACCCTGAATCAAATAAGCTAATACCGATCATCTCTATTTGAAACCATTTATTACCTCACATTATGTATCAGGATGAGTGAGACAATTCAGAGACCATGCCGACTGTACTTGCATTTCTACTTCCTGAGTGTTTCATCAATAAAAACAATAAAACGGAGCAACTGAAATAACCACACATACTTTGCATTTCACTGTGTACAAACCAAAATTGGTCTATTTACTACGGATAGCTGGCGGCACTGTGGCGTAGTGGTTAGCACTATGGTCTTTTATCTCCAAGGTCAAGGGTTCGAGTCCCACCTTCAGCTCTGTGTCCATGGAGTTTGCATGTCCTCCTTGTGCTTGGTTGGTTTCCTTCAGGTTTCTTCCCATAGTCCAAAGGCATGCAGATGAGGCTAATTGGTGTTCCCAAATTTCCTGTAGTGTGTTTATGCTTGTGTACCCTGC
>JAQMYL010000033.1:11356859-11378056 GCA_030014365.1 Clarias pachynema | reverse complement strand
ATAGTCCAAAGGCATGCAGATGAGGCTAATTGGTGTTCCCAAATTTCCTGTAGTGTGTTTATGCTTGTGTACCCTGCAGTGGTGTACCCTGCCTTATACTGTACCATGGAGTCCCCTGGAATAGGGGATAGGCTTCACGCTTCCTGCAACCCTTTATGGTATAAGAGGTATAGAGAATGGTGAGTGAGAAAGACGCAGATAGATTAATTGCACTATGCTAACAGAACGTTTATTGGATTTAGGAATAGTGGGACTATTACTAATTTGTCTTCTAATGGCAGAAAATAACATGTCATAGTGGCTGAGTAATGCAGATCTGCAGACATCTCTTGTTAATCAGTGTGCTTAATGGGAAATACTCTATTTCTGCTTGCTTGCAAGTTTGAAACTAAAAAAAAAAAACTATAGTGTAGGATATTTATAGCATGAATTATAAGTAGAGCATTTAAAATTCAGAAAGCTGTATTTACAAATTTTCAGCGGGTACTTGGCTATGACGTGATTTTTTTTTTTTAATTACATGATTTCATGATTGACAGGTTCGTTTGCATATGCACTGTAGGGGAGCTGAAATAGACTTTTCGACTGTGTACAGTGTAACTTTAGGATGAATCTGAAAATGGCCGTGGTTCAATAATCACCAGTTGTGTCTCAGTTCAAACATCCTCCATTAAACAGCGTACACTCCATTTTGTGAGATTAATTCACTCTCTTTCTTTGTTTTTTATTTTTTATTTTTTTGTTGCTTACGTACTGTCTATGTAGGCCATGCTGTGTATCTGTATACACTCCCAAAGCAAAATGGATCTTTCACTATCAGTATTGACTCATCTGTTGTGCTTTGAGCAGTTCCTCAAACAGCAGGACACACACATATGCACAAACACACACACACACACACACACACACACTGGCAAGGCAGGACCACTGAAATGTGTATTAACATGCCTAATAAAAGGCATACAATATCAAAATCTGCACTGTGACACCATGATATTCTTGTGATCTGTGGATCTGGCATCAGATTCAGAGGGACACAGGAGGTGGTGGGATTGGGAGGGGAATGGGGGGGGGGGGGGTAGTGTGATGAATTCATGAATGAAGACCAGTGTTAAGAACCTGTGAAAGAACAATCATTTACCAAAACCTTGGGCGAAGAATTTTCTAACTGAATAACTAAATATCAGCCAAGCTGATATCGGTACCACTATCTGCACTAATGATAATGGATCAGAAGTGTCTTCTCCTATCATGCTGCCCACCTGTCAGAGGTAGACTGGGGACTGTGGGAAAGCATTTTCAGGGCAAAGGAAGGTGAACACAACAATTAAACAGTACCGCGGCTGTTGATTGCTCATCGTTCCATTCTCTCTTTCTTCCTCTGTCTTTCCCTCTCTCTCTCTTCCCCACACACGCTAGTGATGTCTAATGGATTTGTTCAGTGAAAGAGACAGGGAAAATGTAAAAGTCCATTATGCGACAGGCTTGGCAAAATTTTGTCAGCTAGGCTGCATCACAGAGCATGTGCCATGCCATAGGAACACAAGAAATAAAAAGGATTGTCCAGGTTGATAGGAATCTGTGATCTGGTTTCCATTGTATATATGTACTGCAGCGTGTTAGCTGCCTCGCACCTCGAGGGTCGAGGGTTAAAGTTCCGCCTTCAAATGTGTGGAAGTAGTATGTTCTCCCCATGCTTGGTGGGCTTTCTCTGGGTATCCCAGTTTCCCCAGCAGCCCAAAGACATGTAGATTAGGCTAATTGGTGTTTCTAAATTGCCCATAGTGTGTGCGCGTGTGTGTGTATATATGTGTGTCCAGGCTGTACACTGCCTAGTGCTCCGAGTCCCCTGGGATAGACTCCAGGCCTCCTGTGACCTTGTACAGGATAAGCAATATAGAGAATTAGTGAATGAGTGCGTAAGCATGTCAGCTGAATAGCCCTGCTCAGTGTTCATTAACTTTTAGAATTATTTATTTATTTATTGCTGTAGAGGCTATAGTTCTCTCTTTCCCCTGGACACACCACACAAAGCCTCACGCACAGAGCGGCTACATTCTGATTCTGTAAAATCCTCCTTTTTCCCCCTTTCTTGGAGAGACAGAAAGGATATCACACCAGAATGTGATGTTGCCAGATTGGGTGGTTTGCTTTACAATGAGGATTATTTTATTAATCACATTGAGCTGATGGACAATCGGTTATTTGGATGCTTTGATTGTCTGCTACTGATTTTCGTCAGCTTTATGGGTTACAATTAATTTAGCATAATAGTTAAATGGTTAAATGGTTAGTGTTAAAGTTAGAAACGACACACCCCTTCCTGGGGAAAAAAAATAATCTTTGAGGCAAATAAATAAATAAACCCATTGTAAATTGCATGTCACCACTTTTATTAAATACAGTAAAATGCTTACTTGAGGTGTAAAACATCTTTTGTTAATAACAAGAACAGATAGATTGCATGACGACTTAAGGCATTTGTCATAAAAAAAAAAAGAATAGTACATGCTATGGATGATTTGGCTTCTCCAGCAATCGTGTATTTTCCAGGGAATTGGAAAGATGAAAATGGAAAAGTACCCAATCTATCACCTAACACCTCCTGTACAGTGCCATCTACACATATGTGAAACTGGATTTCCTACTGTAGTAAGTTCCATTTGTTGCCTATAGTGAATTTCTGAATATTTTCCAGTTGTTTCCTCAAACTATACCAAAATTTGTGCATGAATATCTGGACCTCCACTGCCTCCAATCTCATAGTCCCTAAGTGGAGTATTATACTCATATAATACTCCTTGGCTTCCTGTGCCAAGTTGTTGTACGGATCGTATGGTTTGCTGTGGCGAGGAGAATAAACCATGGAGCTGGTGGACAGTCTTGAGAAACCTACGAGATGTACTTTATATATCAACTTATTCCACTTCAGGATATCAGCAAACGTCCGTGGTTCAGGGGTTAAATTCCAAATATTGTAAAATGGAAAGCACACTATGTAGAGTATAAGTTTGAATCCCTTGTTCCACACACCAGTAGTGTCCTTGATAAGGGTTTAGAGAGGGATTGGGGAATCAACCTTGTGTTAAAAGCTAGTTAGCATTGCAGGTCTCTTGTCATGCTCTATTATCATTGCTGTAAGAGCAAGTTGAAAATCTGTTTATAATTGTTAATGAAGAATCCAAGTTTCACTCTGCTCTAGTTGTAGGAATGCTAATCCTCATTACAACTTTTTGTCCATCCCAAACTAGCTCTGTTTCATAATTTGCTTCTGACATGCTCTTACTTTCTATCTGTATTAATAATAATATTTAATATTATTTTTGGCATTGCCCGTCCAACTTGTTCATACGGTAAGTCGTCTTTTTCCAGCCTCTCTGTGGTTGCATGGCATACCACCCCAAGGGTTTTTATAAAATTCTGAATCATCCCATTACTGGTACATAGTCTGACAGCCCACTGCTATATTATCTGCCTGTACCTTTAGTTCCATTTCTGAATTCTCTGTACTGTCTGTCCCAGAGTTCACTACCAGTTCACCACCTGGTCCTGGACTGATCCATGGATGTACTACTCACTGTGATCACAAGCATATTGCACTGGCCTGTGGCACTTCTGTCCTCCAAGCCTCCACTGCTACTGTAATCTGTTTCCCTTGCAGGAACTTTGTCCAAGACCAGGTTGAGCTTGATCCTGTCTCCATCTCTGTCTCTCTCCATCTCTTTTACTCATTCATATATACTGACAAACAAATTTGAAAGGAAGGCATGTCATAGATGAAATGACAATGGCGGTAAATATCATACTGTATATCTGCAGTTACCATATATGCTGGTCAAACAAAGCCTTTCCTACTGTAGGAACGCCGGATAATAGGCTGTAACACACACTCTCAAATGCTCATTCACACCTGGTTTCAATTTACAGTAGCCAATCCCCCTATCAGCATGTTTTTTTGGGAGATAAGGGGAAACCATTGAGCCCAGAGGAAATCCACACAGATCCGCATAAAGTCCGAGTGTACAAATTGCCCTGGAGAATATAAATTTGCCTGAGATGGGGTGATGGGGATGTGCATGCATGTTCTGAGCTATTGTGTAAGCAAAAATCTGGAGTGCCTACACTCTCAGAAATAAAGGCTCCAAACTGTACTTTTCCTTGCCACTCAGGTTGTACCACGAAAGGTTTTTTTTTTTTTTTGCATCTTTAATCTGTATCTTTCACTTTGAAATGGGTATATACTATATGTTTACAATTATTCATGTTAGATAATTATAATTTCACGACCTTTAAAACTTTATTTTGAAAGCTATGTAAAGGCAAACCACATGCTCCTTCCTACATAAAAGATACATACTGTACTACAGGTATAAAACATGTCCTTTGATGGTGCCAGTTGAGCCACAAAGAAAAGTACAGTTTTATATACAGTATATATTTCTGAGAATGTAGAGTTCCTCAAGGACCAGTTTGATTTTATTATGAGGTTTGTTCGAATCAAACCTGGACTTAACTTTCTTAAACTTTCTTGTGAATGAAGACATAACAAAAGAGTTCAAGTACAGTGTTGTGATGCGACTCTTAGCCGCAGTAAAGTCTTTGAATTGTGCAAATGTTTTAAAGAAGGTAATCCGTCCATGAATGATGATCCCGGCTGAGGTGGCTACAGGTATAAAACGGGTCCGCTTGAGCCACCTAAGCCATAAAGAAATGTACAGTTTGGTAGATTTATTTCTTAGAACATTCCCATGAATTTTCAGCGAGTGAAACACCTGATCCTTGAAAATTAAAAGATAACTTATCGCCAACTTGCACATAGCGATTCACAAACACCCCTTGTACTGTACATTAAAGGAACTTGGCTGGGAGTTATTGTCACATCCTTCGTACAGTCCTTACCTCGCTTCAAGCCATTTCAATGTGTTTGATTTATTAAAGGAGTTCCTGGGAGGCTAGTGTTTCAGAAGTGAATTAGGCGGCCTGATCATGGCTCCAGTGTACTGAGAGAACTTTCTACCTTGGTGGTATTCAGACATTAATAAAGTGCTGGGATTAGTGCATTGCAGACACTTAACATCGACTTTAATAGGAACACCTGTACATCTGCTTACTTTATGCAGCTATTGAATACAATTATGCAGATTCAGGTTAAGAGCTTCAGTCAGTGTTAATGGGGAAAAGCATGATCTCTTTGACTTTCCCTGTGGCATGGTTGTTTGTGCCAGATGGGTTGGTAGGTGCATTTGAGAAGGTGCTAGTGTCCTGTGACTTTCAGACACACACACACAGTAGTCTCTAGAATTTACATAGAATGGCACAAAAACCATCCTGTGAGTCCACGGTTTGAAACATCTCTGGTTGAAAAGAAACAGAGGGAAACGACTGGATTGGTCCAGACTGACAGAGACACTATGATTATGAAAATAATCAGTCTTTACAAACATGATGAGCAGAAAAGCATCTCAGAATGCACAAGACAAGACAAGGCTAACAGACTCACTCAAACTGGACAGATAAAGACTGGAAAACCATTACAGTGTGTTAAAATTCACTTATACCACTTCAGTACTGTTATTTCAGTTGGGAAAATATTAACAAATTCCACTAAAAATATTAAATTTAGCTTTTCTAATTAATATTTATTGGTGCAGGAGTTTATTTACATTGAGCCAAGTGGCTTATTAGTAGCTTATTTTAAAGTAGATTATTAAATCTGGCACATAACATCGCTTTTACTCAACATTTTGATTTCACTTATGGTGCCGGTTGAACTTCAGGCAGATATCTAAGTACTGCAAAGTTTCATTAAATTCTTTCCATTCACATACTGTAGGCTATTAGCCATATTGGCTACAAAAATCACTATACAGAATTAAGGAATAAAGTCACAATGCAATTTTTTATTGTGCAATAATTCCTGGCTCAAAAGTCATTGTTTAGTTTGATCTAAATGAATTTACTTGTTGTTTATACATGAAAAGAATTAATAAACGTTTTGGTACCATACACAAACTCGTCACAAAAGTCTTTAGTTAGCAAATCCCGCTGATGCAATAAAAAGGATATCAATCTTTTTCTAACCGTCTCTGACTGTTACACTGTGACATAATCTGGCACATAACTACTCATAACTTCATACTCAACATTTTTATTTCATTTATGGCACAAATTCTATCCATCGAAAATATCCCAGGATAGGCATACAGACAATTTTTTTTTCTGAGACTGGTTTCTGGTCCATTGAAAGAGTGAGTTTGGACGAATGTACAGGCAAAAACTTTATTTTATTTATATAGATATCCTTCCGAGTGACATTATCCTACTTGATGGGGATTTACACACCATTCTCTGTAAACTCTAGAGCCCGTTGTGTGTAAAAATCCCAGATCAGGGGTTTCTGAAATACTGAGTGGTGAAATGTATCCAACAACCATCCCACAGTTAAAGTCACAGAGATCACACTCCAGCCTTCTTATGTTTGATGTCTTAACCTGTATTGACTGATTAGACACCTGAATAAATTAAGGAAGTGTCCAGGTGCCCTTATTAAAGTGGGAAGTACGTGTATGTTTTATGAACATAACCTTAAGACTAACTTTGAGACTATCTTGGACATAGACTCACTCATACAGGACAGATAAAGACTGGAAGATAGCCAGGTATATGTTCATTTTTGATAACCCTGGCCAATGAGAGCATTGGATGTATGTTCTTGGCTGAAAGGAGTGGAACCTGATGTGGTCTCCTGCTGTTGTAGCTTCAAAGGGTTGATGGATGCTGAGATGCGTTTGTGCTCACCATGCTTAAGGGTGATATATTTAAGTTTTTATATCCTTCTTAGAGACATTATCCAGCTGTCACTCACATTGTTTTTTGTTTTACGCATCAATCTGTGAACACTCTAGAGACTGTTGCATGTGAAAATCTCAGATCAGGGGTTTCTAAAATACTTAAACCAAACTGTGCTATTTGGCACCAACAACCAAGTCACTCCAACCTTCTGAAGATTGATGTTTTAACCTTAGACAACTGAATGATTAAGAAAGGGTCCTGGTGCTCCTATTAAAGTGAACAGTAAGTGTATGTATATGTACCTAACCTTGAGACTAACCTTGAGACTATCTTGGACACAGCCTCACTCAAACTGGACAGATGAAGACTGGAAAACAACCAGGTATATTTTTTTCGTCAACTGTTCAGTTTTGATAACCCTGGCCAATGAAAGCCTCAGATGTATGTTCTTGGCTGACACGAGTGGAACCTGATGTGGTCTCCTGCTGTTGTAGCTTCAAAGAGATGGTGCATGCTGAGATGCATTTGCGCTCACCATGCTCAAGGGTGATATGTTTAAGGTTTTATATCGTTTTTATCCTTCTTAGTGACATTATTCAGTCTGTCCTATTATCCAGCTATCACTCAAACTGTTTTTTGTTTTATGCACCAATCTCTGTAAACTCAGGTGTAAAAATCCCAGATCAGAAATACTTAAACCAAACTGTGGTGTCTGGCACCAACATCTATGCCACTCCAACCTTCTGAAGTTTGATGTCTTAACCTTAGACAATGGAATAATTTAGAAAGGGTCTAGGTGCTTCTATTAAAGTGGACAGTAAGTGTATGTATACAGTATGTACCCAACCTTGAGACTATCTTGGACACAACCTCACTCAAACTGGACAGATGAAGACTGGAAAACAACCAGGTTTATTTTTTTCTCTCCATAATCGAGGTCCTGCTGTTGTAGCTTCAAAGGGTTGGTGCAGGCTAAAATGCTTTTTTTGCGCTCACCATGCTCAAGGGTGATATGTTTAAGTTTTTATATTCTTCTTAGTCACATTATTCAGTCTGTCCTATTATCCAGCTGCCACTCATGCTGTTTCTTGTTTTATGCACCAATCTCTATAGGGTTATAGTTAGGGCTAGGGTTAGGGTAAAATCCCAGATCAGAAATACTTAAACCAAACTGTGGTATCTCACACTAACAACCATGCCAGTCAAACCTTTTGAAGTTTGATGTCTTAACCTTAGACAACAGTATAATTAAGAAAGGGTCCAGATGCTCTTATTAAAGTAGACGGTAAGTGTATGCACAGTATATTTACTTATTTTCGCAAACATTGTTTGGTCAACCCAATCTGGCAACCCTGCTGGAGAGAGCGTGGCTGCGCGGAGGGGCCAAGACGGGGGGCGGGGGGGGGGTGTGTGATGTGGGAAGGCTGAGGGTTTCTAGTAAATATTTATATTGCGTTATGATGCACGGAGGCGAACGGTAGCGTTGGAGCAGTGGAGAGGGGGAGAAAGAGAGCAAGAAAGGGGGAGAGAACGCGAGCCAACCGGTTAGTATTATTATTGCACGCCGCTAAGTTTAGCATTCAACACGTGTCGCTTGTGATGGAGCAGAGAGAGAGAGGGAGAGAGAGAGAGAGAGAGGTTGACGGTTGCTAGGTGACCGGGTGCATATACTGAATTTTAACAAAAGAGCTGGGGGAGAGAGAGAGAGAGAGAGAGAGAGGAAAGGGGGAGCGGAGGAAAAGAGAGGGAGAGTAAGTGAGCTCGTGAAAATTGAATCCATGTAGAATCTGTGTGTAGGTGCATTTGCCGGGGGAGAACACGCCAAAAGGGACATAGCCCGAGGAAGATGATGTGAAGAAAGCGGAGAGAGAGAAGGAGAGAGGGAGAGAGAGAGAGAGAGGGGGGACAGGCGCGTGAAAACCGCAGTAAGTAGTCCACATCTGTAATAAACATCTAGGTGGTGGTGTTTTTGCGGGGCGCGCGGAGCGTCTCTGTGGCTGACGGAGCGCTGTTGCGGTATTTGATGATGTGGGGATGCGCGTGCGGGTGCGGGAACACGTATGTCTGAAGGAGACCGACTGGTGCGGGATGGAGCGGTGGGCGCGAGCCGGCGCGCGTGGGGCTTTGACCCTTCTGTCATTGCCGTCCGCTCGCTCATAGGCCATAAGAACTGTGTGACTTCGTCCTGCACCTACATATACTGTATATATCAGTACCTGTATACAGTATATCTCTCTCCAAATACGCACACATGCAAAAGCGCGCATGTTTGCAGCATGTTTGCTGGAGACCCTGAAACAGCAGCTCGGTTAATGAATGCGTTAAGGGAAGCAGCATCCGATGGAATACTGAAGTGCGTTTCTCTCTGGCGAGCAACAGCACGAGCAACAGCGGCGGCAGTGTTTGGCCGTAGTGCGCCGTCAGCCCGCTCCTCTCCAGTCGCGTAAACTGCGGCTTTATCAATATCCCGGAGCGCAGCTGTCGATAAAGCCCTCACTGCGCGCTGCACACACACACACACACACACACATACACACACCACGCTATCCAACACCAGCAAGAGGAATCTTATGTACTTGCGCTTGCACATGAATAATAGAAATGCAAACAGTTCAGGCGCAGAGAAGCAAAAAAAAAAAAATTTTTTTTTAATTATTTTTTTTAATCTCTCCACGATTTGGATTTGTATAGCAGAACATTGATCCAGGTTCATTAAGCTGTGTGTCGATGCTGATTAGTTGACAGACCTACGTGGGATATTCTTGTCACGTGATTTGAGTGGATTGCAGCAAGTGGATTAACTAAAATCGTTGGAATGGGGCCTTCATCGCTCCAACATACCCAATAACTTTGCACAAAATCTCTCCACTGTCAGCTCCGGTCATACAGAGGAAAATATTGATTTTATTTATCTGTGTTTTTTTTTAAATTTTTTTTATTTAAGAAATCAGTCAGTGCATGCTTGACATCAGTACTGTACTCAACCACTTGTACGATGGACCCCATGCAGTGGCCTCCTTTAGGAGATCTGTGTTACTGCAGAGTTTAATCATAACCACTTGATCAACTAGATCAGGTGTTTCGTCCAGGCTGGAGCTGAATTCTACAGGTAGGCGGATATCCAAAAGGAGGGCTGGTCAGTTTCTTGCCGTTTGTAATTTTGTGTGCTGATTGTATCGTGTCAGAGCATGTGGATACGGCCATGGATTGATCTGTCAAGGAAATCTATACAGTGTCCTGCGAGCCAGCAAATCACTATTGTTACATCTCGCTTAATAAAGGCACTGGATAGACATCTGTATTTATTAATTTAAACAAATATCTTTACACGGAATTAAGCAACATGCACACATGCATGCGCACACACACACACTCACACACGAGCACTGCCGCATGACTTTAATGCAGATATTACTGCTCATGTGTTGCCATCCGTGTCAATAGAGCTTCTTGCCATCAGTCTCTCAGCTGTTTTCCTGGTTTCAAGACAGGGGCGAGAGAGAGAGAGAGAGAGAAAAAGGAAAATGTACAGAAGGAAAAAAGAAACACACCAGTGGTGTGGTGATGGTGTAGAATGGGAAGCTGTAAAAAATGAATACACATATAATGAGGCTGATGTGGCAGTAGCGTAGTGATGTTTGGATGGAGTGTTATAGCTGGGGGAAGGGGAGAAGGGTGGGATGGAGTAAATGGCAGAAGAGAGAACAGTGTGAAAGAAATCAACAGTAAAGGAACACACAGAATAGAAAGAGGAGTAAGCGAGAGGAAGATGAGGGAAAATGGGAAGCGAGGGAAGAGGGGACAGCTGGAATTGAGTGTCTGAGGCCAAACAATGTGAGGGCTCACATTGTGAGATGAGAGAAACTGGAGTCACTGTTTTCATTTGTCTTTGTATTCCTGCCTTCTTTTCACGTCTCTTTTGTATTTTAAATATCTTTTTTTTTTCTCAGTAATGCTCATCCTGAAGTAATGCTTTCTTAAATCTGTCTCCTTTATTCCCTTTTCTGCTGTTCTTACAGCACCACGCCGCCTGTCTCTTTCATTTCCTAACAGCTATTCATCGATCAGTCCACCTGCGTTATCTATCTATCAGTCTGTTTGTCTGTGTGCTCATGTCGGTGCACACTTTGATCGAGCTAATATTTCCAGCCCACCCCAAAACTGCACTGGCTTCCTTGTTCCCTCCTCCTGCATCCCTTGTTCACTTAAATGTGACTAATTAAGGTAAAGCTCGTTAACACTGTACATCAATTAGTCTTTAACGAGATCAGAGACCGGTGTTTGAAGGAGATTACAGTGCTCCCTTCTCTGCCGGCTCCCGTGTGGGATTGTTGGGCCCGTGTAGATAAACACTGTGTTAATTCACATTAGTTCATGGACACAGCTTGGGTCAGATGCGGCGGTGAAAATGGGACAGCGCAAAAACATTCACAAACACATTGTACGATACACATTACACATGCACACAAACACACAGTCACGCACATAACCGTAAGCACATGTGTGCACTCACATTGTATTCTTAGAGAGCAAGACAGGTCAAAAAAAAAAGAGAGAGAAAGAGAAAAAGTGAGAGGAAATGTATGGTGTCTCTTGGTGATGAATAGATCCCGAAAATGGAAAGTTAAAGTGTTAATTTAAAAAATGAGCTGCAAATGTTTGCTTCGGGAGGGAGAGAGCGACACTTGACGGCATCCTGCTCTCCTCAGCCCTGAGTTTCTACAGGAAGCCGTCTCTCACCCATCTCCACGGTTACCATAACCACGGATATTTCTGTCCATTTACAACTACGGTCATGTACAGTTACCAGGGAAAACCCTTTTCGAATCCCGTTGCTTCTAAAAAAACACCTTATGTGATCGTATCCGAGGGGATTTGATTAAAAAAAGAATTAGCCCCCTATTTCATTGCATTTCATCAAAGCCTACAGCTGCAGGCTCTTTACACACACCAATAACCACAGCGTGATTTACATTGTATGAGTACACCTCTGTCTAATTAGATTAGATGTCAGGAGCACAGAGTTTTGTTTTTATGCAGACACCTGATGTACTCGTGCATTTGTTGAACATTTCACTGACACCTAAAGAAACATATAAAAAAATTTTTTTTTGTATTTATACTGTAGATGTAAATCTTCTGACTGTTATAATGGCAAGACGTGAACATGACATTGCACACATTTATTCCTTCCAGGTAAAGTTGGTAATGTATTACTAACACAGAACAACAAGGTACTTTATATGAAATGACTATTTGGGCTGCAAGCAACATATTAGAGAGAACGAGAAAAAAAATCTTTTAAAAAAATAATCTTTTGGAGAGAACATTTACTGTCATGTGTTCTGGACAGATACAAAAACAGGTATGTGTTGGAGGAACTTGTATTCTTTTTGTCAGAAAGAATAACAGGGGATATGGTTGAGAGTTAGAGGTGTGCATGAGTAAAGGCATCCTTCAGGATGCAGTGAAAAAAAATCTACTCAAGGGATGTTGATTACCCTGAGCATACTGCTTTCATTCATTTATTCATTCATCCTTGGGATTTGCCTGGTCAGGATTGCAGTGGTTTAAACTAGGCTCCTTGTTTGGTGGCAAGTAATGAAGGTGCCCTTTATTTTGCATATGTGATATTTTGTTATTCTACTCACTACCTTTTTGGTGCAAAAAATTTACTTTTTCCTTCTTACATTTTTAAATAGAGACTGCTTACTTTTTAGATGACAATCAGAAAAAGTGCATCGATTTTCCAATCTAAAGATAATACGTTATGGTGTCACTTATCATGACCTTAGCTGCACAATGTAGGGAGGAAAGGAACAAAGCAATTCCACAAGTCCTGGCAGGTCATTATGAAAGCACAGATTGGTTAGCACACCAAAATGATTGACAGTTACCTGGGCAATGGATCCCGCCCACTTGGTCTCCGGCCTGCAGATTTTCAAGCAATTCAAAATGTGTGCACTTGTTAAAGTAAGATTAGAAGTGATCTAACTAACTAACATCCGGCACAAAAGAGTTGTGAACTCCTATGCGTTCGGTTTTTGTATTTAACGCCTGGTAACAATGTCGACCTTGTAACAAGCTTATAACATTTTGGCACGCCATTTAACCTTGTTGTATTCTATATGCTTGCAGTATGGCCATGTTTAATTATGTAGACTACTTACATTATATATTGTAGCAATGGGAGCAACTATCTGGTTAACTACAGAAGCAATTAAAAACTGATAATGCTGTTCACTATTCATTTAAATAATGTCAAATCTTATCGCTATTAACAAGTCTTGGCATCATTTCCAGGGCCTCCTAAAAAAAAAAAAAGCACATTTCTCTGGGTTGATTTTTTATTTTATTTCAAGACATATTGCCAATCAGCTATTAGAAGCTGAAACCTTAAATTTTTTAACAAAGTTAATCAAAATTTTATTTTTAGCATCTGAACAGCTCCCCTGAAATAAAACTACGAGCGCTGTTGTAAGGTGGTCTCTTCTTTATCCATAATACTCAACATTCTATCTGTAATCTCCTTTGTCTAAAAACGTGTGCTGTGTTCACTTCGTTCTGTCCAGCTATGTGTAAACCAAGCGGTCAAATAAATAATCTAACTAGCGTTGAAAATTTAAAATACATTGGCCTAAAACATTTTATCCCTTGTAATGCCTACAAGGTTTCATGAAATTGTAAAGCACCTGAACACCGCCAGTGAATTGTACTTTTATTTATTCATTATTAACTTATATATTTTTTCTGGTAAAAACTTGGCAAACAATTTGGAAAATCCAACATTTCTTCGTGGAGTACTTGTACTTTTGTACTTAAGGTACATTTTAGAGAATGTATGTAGTACATCAACTTGAGTTTTAAAAAATGAAATGGTACTTCTACTTGTAGTGGAGAACATCTTTAGGCAAGAACTTGTACTTTTACTCAAGTGTTGAGTTTGTGTACTTCTCCCACCGCTGATATTACAGATAATAAAAAAATGTTGCACAATACCGAAGGCAAGTGCAAGCACAAATCCTAAATACTAAATGAACACAAGTGGGATTAAAAGCATTAATGTGCATTTGTTTAGTTGAGAACAACTGTGAATACTTACAGTAGTTAAAGTCAAGGAATGGTCAAACCCAAAACTTGTTAACAGTACTGGATTTTCTTTTCTTTTCTTTTACTTTTGTTTTCTTTTCTTTTTTACACTTGCTTCCTTCTAGACACACTAAGCCAATCCCTACATATTTTCAAACTGCTGCTTATACTGTATTGTGTAACACACCCTTATCTACACCAACAAAGCACTTTATTACTGTAGGATCTCCTCATGACTTTAACAGAATGGAATCTTTTAATCAGCCAATTATGTGGCAGCAGTAGTGCCGGATCACCTTATATTCTAACTGTACAAGTATATACTCATACGCCCCACCTTGTTCTTGTGACAAAGTGTCTGTTACTGTTGACAACTTTGATGACAGGATGAGGGGAAATATTTATCTGGGCGGTAAAAAAAAGAAGAAGATGAAACTCTTCGATAAGTTTGATGTCAGCAAATGACAGTAAAGCTAAGAGGATGTGCTCGCTTGCTGTTCATCCCTCTCTAGCCTGTCGTGCTAACCGAGTTAAGTACAGTATTGTGTATCTTGGTCTGTCTTGGTCTTGCTCGCCAGCCACTTCCCGGGCTGTGTTCTGCAACTTACTACCTGACAAGAGTGAACGTGAAATACAACTATTTATTATAATTGATAAATGCCAACGGAATAGATAAATACTCCTCAACTCTGGACTAATGCAAGTAGAAACAAATGAATGCACATTGACTATTGATTAAATAATACATTTAAAATGTTAATTAGCCGGTCATGTCAGACAATATGGATGCACATCAGTTATTAAATCATAACCACCAAGCCATAGCAGAGGTTGTATTCTACATTTGAAGGGGGCAGGGCAGTATTTCAATGGTGCTATTGCAACTGATAAGATTATTAATAGTTATACAGTAGTTTATAGCAAATAGATGTACTGTATGGCAGAAGTGTATTTGTGTCAGATTAACTGCTTCACTATCAATGTGAAATACTTTTCTCATTTTATAGACAGACGCGTAGCTACTTTTCTTATAGACAGTCGAGACAGAGAGGTGCCCATGCTGATGCTAGAAATGCCCAAGCTGTAGAAGGAACCGAAGTTAATCATGTTTAGATTCTATAGAACATATTCTATCGGTCTAATTGTTCTTAGACAGAGAGACTGAGCTACCTGTGACTGTGTAGTATTGGCAAATGGATTTCATGCCTCACAACAGGTAGGAACGTCCCCTTCATGGGAATTTGGCCTAGGGCCCCAGAGAGGTCAGGACCAGCTCTGGGCAGCAGTGCAATGCATGAAATTATGCAGTTATGGTAATGTTGGATAATACTGTTCACATCAAACAAATGTGATCTCAGTGATTGTACATTTAGGCATTTGGCAGATGCCTTAATCCAGAGTAATTTACACTGACTCTCACTCACTCATCTTCGATACTGCTTTATCCCTATTCAGGGTCATGGGGACCTGGAGCCTGTCCCCAGAGGCCCAGGGCACGAGGCAGGCGGTGCCAGCGCGGGGCACACACATATAAACACACTCACACACTACGGTCAATTGGGAATCGAGCCTGGCCAGGAATTGAACCCGGACCCTGGAGGTGCAAGGCGACAGTGCTAACCACTACACCACCATGCCGCAGAGCGGCTTACAATTTTATCTCATTATGCATCGAGCAGTTGAGGGTTAAGGGCTTTGCTCAAGAGCCCAACGGTGGCAACTCGGTGGTTGTGCAATTTGAACCTGGGATCTTCTGAACCGTAATCCAATGCCTTAACCACTGAGCTACCTCTGCCCCCCCCCCGCCCCCCCTCACTTTACCATGGCATGAATGTTGGTGCCAGTCAGCCAGCCTGAGTATTTCTTAAACTCCTTATCTCCTGAGATTTCTAAGCACAACAGTTTCTAGAGTTTACCCAGAATGATGCGAAAAAGATAAAACATCCAGTGAGTGACAGTTCTGTGGATGGAAGCACCTTTTATGAGAGGTCAACAGAGAATGGCTAGACTATTTTGAGTTGACAGAAAAGCTACAGTTATTCAGATAACCACTTTGTATAATTGTGCTAAGCAGAAAAACATCTCTTGTAGAGGCTACAACAGCAGACACACAAGCAAACAGTCAAGAGTGGAAAGCTGAGGCTGCATTGGGCACAGGCTTACTAAAGCCAGACAGTTGAAGACTATTGATTTCTGCACAGGTGGTAGGGTCAGAATTTGGTCCCAAAAGCACAAATTCATGGCCCCAACCTGCCAGTCCAAGCTGGAGGCGGTTGTTGAATGGTGTTGGAAATGTTTTCTTTCCGGGCCTGTTAATACCAATCAATCATTGCTTGAATGTCACAGCCTATTTGAGTATTGTTGCTGACCATGTGCATCCCTCCATCCATGGCGACAGTTTACCATCTTCTAATGGCTACTCTGAGGATGAGAATGCACCATGTTACAAAGCAAAAGCCATCTCAAACTGGTTTCATGAACCTGACAATGAGTTTAATGTTTGTCATTCGCCTTCCCAGTCACTGGATCTGAATACAATAGTACGCCTTTGTGATATGGTAGAACCGGAGATTTGCACCGTGAATGTGCACCAGAAAAATCTGCATGATGCAATCATATCTACAATTGTGATGGCAGGTTTCAGTCCGCACCTTCATTTAGTTGGTATTTCCTGATGGTATTGTCTTCTTTCAGCAGGAATACTTTTTAAGAATGGATTGGGGAACATGGCAAAGAGTTCGAGGTGTTGACTTGGCCTTCGAATTTCCCAGATGTTTGGCTCATAGGCTCAAGTGTGATTGGTTGTCTGTGATAAACACAGAAGAACATAATAGAAACACTGTCTTGTTCTCAGACAGAAGCTGAAGTGTGAGAGACAGGCAATGATCTGCAAAAAGCATTTTTGTAAATCAAATTTGCTAATGGGTTACAGTGATTACTTTTCAAACTCCATGTATTTGTAACTACTTGAATGCTGCCAATAGTGTGTGATTTCATTTTCCAACAGAACCCCTATGGTTTAAGCTTTTAAACACAGTCCTGGGTGTTAATGACTAAGTATTCTTGCGCTTAGTAAAATACTTGTGGTTTGAGATGACTTAGTGACAAGCCTACATAGTTTTGCTGAAATTTTTAAGCAATTCTACTACTACTACTCCTATTAATAATGGTGGATGTTTCCCTTTTACAGCTTAACTTGTGAATGGACATGTGTGAGAAAAATTATTGAAATGATCATGTTGTTGTTAGTCTTTCGGCTGCACTCGTCAAGGGGATTTCCATAGAGGACCATCCGATCCGCACACAACTTGGCACAGGTTTTAAGCCGGATGCCCTTCCTGATGCAACACTCCCATTTCATCCAGGCTTAGGACTGGCACTGCATCCAGTGGCTGGGATTTGGGCACTGGGTGGGAATTGAACCCGGCCCTCGCACGTGGCAGCACTGAGCCACCAATACCCACCAATGGAAAGCTTTTCAATTCGTGTATCTCCTAAATTCTGTTCTCTTATTGCCCATTGATATTAATAGCTACCCTCATTTATGTGCATATGCAGGACTTGCCACCTTCTTACAACATTCCCTTTGATCTGGCAGTTATGGCATGCCTTTAACAATGTCAATTCTTCGCGAATATGCAGATCGCTGCTTGTAAAAATGAATAACATATTGAGGTTGCGTTGCAGGGTCTTCGGTCTCCCGTGTGTCAGAATGTTAATCGCGGTTGTCAGAGATGTGTGTGTCGGATCAAAGGTTCCTCTGACGCTTTCCTTGTTATGATAATGACACCATTGTGCGGCCATCGACCTTTAATAATGACTGTGTCTAACAAAGTGTTGTATTTCTTTGGAGCACCACCCTAACACTAGAGTATATTTCACACACACAAGTATGAGAGTGTGTGTGTGTGTGTGTGTGTGTGTTTGGTGTCACAATGTGTGTGATTCTTCGAGCATGCGTCCGAGCACATATCTGCAGTTTGTCTGTCATTTAACATAGCGCATGTGTAAGTTTGTCTGCTGGGGAGAGTTTATGTATTTTGTATGTAAAGTTTCAGACATGTATAAATATGTATGCGTGTTTGTCTGTGCGTATACATATGCATCTGTTTGTATACATCTACATTTAAATCATACCTTACATGCCGATGGGAGCCTCCATCTGTGCAGGTGTATTGGTATTTGTTTGTGCATGCCATGGAAGGTACAGGGAAAAGTGACAGCTGTGTGTGTGTGTGTGTGTGTGTTTGTGTGTGTGTGTGTGTGTGTGTGCCTATAAAGTGTGTGTTGATGTGCACAGTGTGAATCCGGTCTCTTTCTTGGCACCCGGTGTGTGTAAGGATGTGACAGATGTTGTGTGAAAGCATGTGTGTGTGAATGCACGTCTGAATTTTGAGTAGACACATTATATCAGTGGTCAGCACTGATAGTGTTCAAAGAGTGCAAGTAGACGTGGTTTATGTGAGGGATTTCCCCCATGTCCTGGTTCTTTTGTAAAGTGTGTGTGGATGCGCAAAATGTAGAATCATGCAGAGTCGGTGTGATCTTTTTGAGACTTCTTTATCCTTTCCTTTAACATTCTTCTAAAACCATGTTGTGCAAAATTGTTCGAATTCAGATAAACTTTTAAAAGGTATTTAATGAAATATAGTTTTGTCAACATCTTTAATTTATAAGTCAAACCAGGACTTTTGATTGTGCAGAATAACAGAACACAGCCATGAGAGTATAACCTATGTTATTTCTCTATATAATCCTCTGCTACACTAATGCACTTATCCCAGCTTTTCACTAGTATTTGGACACCATTAAAGTAAAAAGTTTTCTCAGTACACTGGAGCCATCGGGAGTGCTTTCTTCACCTCTGACATGTTGGCCTCCCAGGAACTCCTCTAATGGACAACATTTGGAAATTGGTCAGGATGGTACAGGGGATGTGACGGTCACTCCCAGCCGAGTTCATGTACTGTGTAAGCGGTGCGGTGGGCAGTATGAGGTCGTGCCTTCTCCGGCAAAAACTGAAAAAAAAAAAAAAAAACCCTGAACGCCTTTAATGATCAATCCAGGCTGTGTTTCCCATTAAAGGAGCAAGACATTAAAGGAGTTTGTGTGAGGCCAGCATTTCAGCAGTGATGATGATGTGAAGCAGGCGGTCTGATCATGTCTATAACTTTCTATCTTGGTGGTATCCAAGCACGAGTTAAACACTGGGATAAGTGTAGTCAGGGATTATATAGAGAAATAAAGGTATTTTTCTACTCTCATAACTGTGTTCTGTTCTTCTGCACGATCAAAAGTCCCAGCTAGACTTGAACGCCCCTTGTTTAATAGAAAAATGTCATTTGATAGGATGAAAAATGCAACACATTTTTGGTTGAGCATGATTAGCATTTTAAATGGTCTACTTTCTCATGATTTCCTCAGTTTCTTTAACTGAAACTTTATAAAGCATTGAGACTGTTGCAAACTGTACAAGTGAGGCTTCTTCCATCCAGAGGTTACTGATCAGGAGGCTGGGGGTTCAAGCCTAATGCACTGCCAGGTTGCCACTGTTGGGTACTCAAGCAAGTCCATTAACCCTCTCTGCTCCTGGGGTGCTGTGTCATGTCTGACTTCAGCTTCTTAACAAGCTGGAATGTGTGAAAGAAGGATTGCACTGTACTGTAAAGATAAAGGCTTCTTTTTCTAAATGCTAAATAAAAGCTCTAACAGAAAAAAAAAATCCACATTAATGATAAGGCATTTTACTTTATTAAACTACATGTTTTTAGATTTTTTTTTACTAGGTTTTAATTAATATACAATATATA
The DNA here is from genome assembly GCA_030014365.1 of Clarias pachynema. Classification (NCBI taxonomy): domain Eukaryota; kingdom Metazoa; phylum Chordata; class Actinopteri; order Siluriformes; family Clariidae; genus Clarias; species Clarias pachynema. Next base: position 11,358,365 of record JAQMYL010000033.1, on the reverse strand, counting down.
TAGGGGTCAAGATTGTGCAATATGTTGAGTGATACAACCTAGGCAATGTGATGAAATGAATTTTATTAAATTTTAACTAACTTTACAAAAACGACTGAGCAAGTAATTAAGAAATGGGTCACATACGCAAAGCAATATCACAGATACATATGATCACTTGTTTCTATGGTTGAAAAATATATGATATGAAAATATTTGAGCATTTTGTGAGTTTGACATTTTTTAAGTCTCCTTGTTGATATACACCGACATCACTTCCATACAAGTAGTTTTTTTTTATATTTTTTTTATTTTTTTTTTTACAATCGGTCAGGTTGACCAATGATGTAATTCTGGCACGGATCCATGCCACTTGAATTTTAAGGGTTAACCTACAGTACATAACCTATATAAGGTTGAACCTACATATAAGGGTCAACCTACTGGTCATACAGCTAAAACTACTCTTTAAACCATGTGTTTATATAAACATTCAAATCAAATGAAAATTTTTATAATGCATGAATATAACAACATAATGCACATCTTCTGACCAGTGAATTTTAAGAAATTTAAAGAATAAAAATATCAAACATTTACATTTTTTAATATATATTATTCCACAACAGGTTGAAGTCTTGTACATACCTAGTTCTAATCTTTTTCATATTAAGTAAATTAGTATTTTAAACGAGTTGTTATTTAACAAAGTAAAAAGGTAGAATTGTGGTGATGAAGCTTCCTGTCTGTTTAGGGTTTATGGAAAGAATTTGCACTCTGTGACCGTCATTAAGTTTTCATCCACACCAGAGGCTTCAGGTAAGAGGACTGTCTCATTTCTCTGAAAAATAACAAGCTGCATTTTTAAATATGTTTTAATAACTTGAATAAAGAGAAAAATTGCAAAGGATAGTGAGGAAACAACCGATTAAAGCCTTTTTTAATAGAAGTGATATCAGAAACTAAAATGCTTTGCTGTTGTTCCGCAACATTAAAAATAACTATAAGCAGTTATAAAGTACACAATGACACAAATAAAAAGATAAAAAAAGATTGCCAAATGGCGGTATTTTAATCTGTAGTATTACCTTCCGAAACCAAAAATTCATTGTGGTACCCTTCCATCCCATCTTATTCCTCCTCATCACTGATGATTTTTCTACAACAGCACACTCTGAAGTGTTTAATTACATAAATAACAGATGCATAAAAATAATGTTGATAGCGGAATGGGTTTGTACGGATCTTGGCTAACAGTTATCAAAGTCAAGACAACAGTTATGAAGATATTTTGTGATAATCTTAATCATCTCTTTGATGATGACAAGGTGTAATTTGCTGCTATGGGAAGCTGTTTGTGTGATACACAGAGTCAGAGTGTTCTGTAAATATCAGACAAGGCAGATTGAATGGATTTCGAAAGTCTAATGCAGAACTAGCATTAATATATAATATACAGTGGCTTGCAAAAGTATTCGGCCCCCTTGAACTTTTCCACATTTTGTCACATTACAGCCACAAACATGA
>JAQMYL010000033.1:11329072-11350192 GCA_030014365.1 Clarias pachynema | reverse complement strand
AGACTAAAGTTATTACCCGCCACAGCCGAATTTTACCCGCATTTGGCGGGTGGGCGGGTGCCAATGTCAAGCCCTGGCTTGAATGTAGATCACCCTGTGGTTTAACACAGAAAACATTCCTCCAGTTAGCACTAGTTAAAGCTACTTTATATTAGCCTAATCTGACTGTGGGAGGAAACCGGAGTACCCAGAGTAAACCCACCAAGCACATCGAACCTGGCCGGGAATCGAACCCGGATCCAGGTGCAAGGTGACAGTGCTAACCACTAAGTCACCGTGTCGCCAGAATGCAGACTATATACACAGGAATGATTATTCACCAATTTTCTTTAAAACAGTCCATTTTAGATGAATGAGATACCCTAGCATATTGCATTCTGTATGGCCTCATTATTCCTGCTTTGCAAGATTGATTGTGGTTTGAATTTCTTTTTTCATCCAATCAGATCACCTTTTTGTGATTTGGACATTTGTTAAAGTACAGATGTATAATACATCTATGGCTCAGGAGAAAAATCAATATCTTTCACATAACACACACAGTCATCTGTCACTTTAATAGTACCCTACTGCTCATTCATGCAATTATCCACTAATCATGTGACAGCAGCACAATGCATGAAATGACACAGATACATGTCAGGTGCTTCAGCTAATGTTCATAAACAAATGTGATCCCATTGGTATTTCATGGTTGTTGGTGCCTGACAGCTGGTATGTATATTTCAGAAAATGCTGACGTCCTGGATTTCGACGCATGACAGGTTATAGAGTTTACGCAATGGAAAGAATGGTACAGAGACACATTCCACTCCGGTCAGCCATGAACAGGAAGCTGATTCTGTCATAGGCACACGCTCACTGAAACTGCTCAGTGATAGATTGGAAAAAGCACAGGCAATGATTTTTCCAGTCTTCACATGTCTAGTTTCAGTAAGCTTGTGCCCATGATAGACTCAGATTCCTGTTCTTGGCTGACAGGAGTGAAACCCCTTGTGGTTTTCTGCTGTTGTAGCCCATCCACCCCAAGGTTCAGTGTGCTGAGAATAATCATGGACGTAAAGAGTTACTATAGATCCCCTGTCAGCTTGAACCTCTCTGGCCATCGTCCTTCAACCTCTCTCATTTCTACACATAGTATTGCACGTCCCCAACACACACCTTTCCGCTGAACCTCTATAGAATACTAAGTGTGAAAAACCACATATTCTTTTTTACATGATAGATCACATTTTTTTCTCCTATTCTGTTGTTTGATTTGAACATTACCTGAAGCTCTTGACCTGTATCTGCATGATTTATTGCTTTGCACTGCTGGAACATGAGTGGCTGATTGCAGGTACTCAGGTGTTCATACTACAGTGGCCAGCATTTGTTTTGTGGGCAGTGCAGCTATACTGGAGATCTAGTAGTGCATTTAATAAAAGTTCTTTATTTTTATTGGAAGACACAAACTGTAAAAATGTGCTATCAGTACAGAGTGAATGCCAGAATGAATATTTAATCAATGTGACACAACAAGGAGTGCTGTTTGATGTGGTTGTAGGCGCGATGGCGTATCAAGATATAAGAATATTAGCACAGTCATGCTAATATTAAGTACAACAGAACAGCCTCGAGTGTGATATTGCTTTTATGTAATCATTCTACAAACACCATTTATACCAACAGATTACGATTTTTAAAAATTTTTTATTTAACCAGTGATTTTGGTTCTTTTGTGACTTGCGGAGTTAGCTTTGTGCTGGTGACTAACAGTTAGCGTCGTTATCAGGATTGAAAGTAGTTTTAAATTCTTTCTGGTACTACAGTATGTAGCTAAAATGTGAATAGAATAAACCATGGAAGTGTTGGAAATTCTTAAGAAATTCAAGTAATTCACTTTATATTTACATTTATTATTATTGTGATTTTGGATTAAGCCTTGTATTAGAAGCAAGTTACCTTTGTAGCTCACATTAGCCATGAATAGACTACATGAATGGTTCAGAGGCCATTCAAAACGACTTAGAAGCAATTACTAAGAAGACAAAGTGTTGGATAAGATGATATAATATTATCTGATGTATATTCCCGCTAAAAGTGCTTCTGTGACTGGTTTGGAATGTGGGATTTGGCAGGCAGCTGCTCTCTCCTCTTTTTAGTAATGAGTACTGTACCAACCTACTTTTGCCCATGTATAAGTTTTTACCCCCATTTTATACTGTAATTGTACACTTCTACCAATTGTATACTTCTGTTTATTGTGACTTTGTGATTATATACTGTATATCTTTCATCTAGCTAATGAAAGACCAAAAGGAAATTTCCCTAAACCAAAACTCACTGTGTAAAAAAAGTTTTATAATAATAATAATAATAATAATAATAAGAAGAAGATCATCATCATCATCATCTTAATAGAAACTACAAGTATTTTTAGGAAAGAGTATTTTTATTTTGTTAAACGTTAATCATAGACAAAAGCCAGCAATCATAGTATTTTTATTTTCATTTCATATACATAGACTATATTGCCTAAAATATTTACTCACCCATCCAAATCATTGGATTCAGGTGTTCCGATCACTTCCATGGTTGCAGGTATATAAATTTCAGTCATGAAATTTTCTTGCTACAAAATTTTCCACAGTCAACTGTTAGTAGTATTATAACAAAGTGGAAGTGATTGGGAACGACAGCAACTCAGCCATGAAGCGATAAGCCACAGTAAAATCACAGAGCGGGGTCAGCAGATGCTGAAATGCATTGTGCACAGAGGTTTCCAACTTTCTGTAGAGGCAATATCTACAGACCTCCAAACTTCATGTAGCCTGCAGATTACCTCAAGAACAGTTTGTAGAGAGCTTCATGGAATGGGTTTCCATGGGCGAGCGGCTGCATCCAATCGTTACAGCATCAAGTGCAATGCAAAGCATCAGATGCTCTCGCGTAAAGAACGCCATCACTGAACTCTACAGCAGTGGAGATGTGTTCTCTGGAATGACGAATCCAATGGCAATCCGATGGATGAGTCTGGGTTTATCGGTTGCCAGGGGAACGGTACTTGTCTGACTGCATTGTGGTAAGATTTTAGATCTGACCCATCACTATAGGACTCCATCATTATTTTTTACTGTAGAGTGCATCAGCTCTAGTCTAATGGAAATGGTTACGTACCTACCAATGAGTTAAGCGAGCCTTTGCCAATTGCTTATTGTGTCTATTTAACCAGCCCATGTCTTATATCACCAGTCACTTGTTTGTTTGTGTAAGCCTGACACGTCCACACATCCTGGTAATCAGCGTTCCTCTTGTTCCTTCTCTCCCTCAATATTGAATTCTTCCGCTCCCCCTTCCTATTTTCTTTTTGCTCATCTTAATCATTAGTACTGCACTTAACCCACAAACAGCATTTCTCTTTTGTTCTCTCCCTTTCTCTCCTCGCTTCCTTGTTTGCTCGAAGATCTCACAAGATTCACGCTTAAAAGGGGGCAAGGGAACATCATTTTGTTGAGTTTAATGACCCCCACATGATTGCATTTACACCAAAAGTCATGAGAAACAGGTAGGAGGTTTGGCAAGGAGGATGAACTTTGAAATTGCAAGGGGAGGGCTTTTAGTTCAGGTCTGTAAATTGAAAATAATTTCTTAGACACAGAGTCTGTGTATGTTTGTGCATTTTAGTGTATGTTTATAGGAATATAAGTGTACAATAATAACCCATATTAACAATATTTTCTTTCTGTGTGTATTTGCGTGCGTGTGCATGCAAATATAGTACTTGTAGGAGGTCCAGCATTTTAATTAATATTATTTATTTTCCATAATAAGCACAGGAGTAATTTTCATCTATCTGCTGCTTGTAAAAACATGCACATAAACACACAAATGCGTGCGCACACACACATACTGTACATCGCCTTCCAGCACAGCTATATCTGTCTATCAATTTCGGTTTCTTTCTCTGTTTCTATTTTCTCCTCAGTATTGCTCTATTTCATACAGTGACCCAAATAAAGATGAATTTGTTTTTTTTTTTCTTTCTTCTTTTGTGCATTCACCTCTCTTTTTGTTCTTTTCACACCCGGTCTTCCAGGGTTCTTGACCAGCACCTCGTCGGCTAGATTTGATTTAAATCCTTTTTTTCCCCCCGTTTTTCTCATTCCCTCTTACTTTTTCTTTCTTAGGCGTTCTCTATTTGCGCCCCCTGCTGCTCCGCTTCTCCTGCCCTCTTTTTCTGTTGCCATGGTCACAGTACCTGCCCTGCCTCTCCTGTTGGCTCTGGTGGAATGGGTGGGGCCGGTCATCTCCTCCCCTCACCTCTTGCTCCGCCCCCGAGAGCGTGAGCGCGACCAGGTGGCACCGATGCACTTTAACATCGCGGTGATCCATGCGGGCGCCGTGGCTCAGGACGAGGCGGGAGTGACAGCGTCCGGTGGCAAGGTCCTGTATCCAGGCTTTGGCCGAGTGCACAGCAGCTTCGGAGAGAGCGTCGTCACCAAGTGGGGCTATGTTAATGTCATCTGGCTTCAGGTGGGTTAAAACGTTTTTGTAGATCTTTTGAACAATTTGAAGATTCTCTTGAATAGAGCATGAACGGGAATTTGAGTGTTAGTTTTAATGAGGATTTCCTTACTGGTGTAAAAAAGCCTATGACTATCGCATTTGAATTCGGTGTATTGGAGCTGAATTGAATGTAATTGATCTGAAACTGTTTACAGGTCAATGATAGCAGTCCCAGGAGCTTGCTCTCCCAACTGTGTGACCTGTTGGCATCCAGACCAGTGCAGGGGCTGGTGTATGAGGATGAGAGACCGCTCCCACTGGCGTCGGGCCCACTGGCACCCATGCTGGAATTTGTCTCGGCCCAGACTGGCCTTCCTATTGTGGCTGTGGGAGGCGGAGCGGGGCTGGGCAGAGTGCCACAGGTATGCGAGGGTTTTTAACTAAAATGGGAAAGAGTGTGCACACAGCAGAATGAAATGATGGGGGTCATTCATTTAGATTTTGAAAAAAAAAACAAAAAAAACAGTGGCTTGTAATTCAAAAGTCTTTGTAAGTGGAAATCATCTGGAAAATAGACTACAACTTCCAGTAGACTAGCTGAACCTTACTTGAAGCAGGCAGAAAATTTAGGTTAAACAAATCTATCTATCTATCTATCTATCTATCTATCTATCTATCTATCTATCTATGGTATCTATCTATCTATTAAGACCTATTTACAGTAAAGAGATAGCAGTCACGTTCAAGCTGAAAGCTTTTTCTTCCACAAGCCCTGCATGTCTCCCCAAATGATATAAAAAATTAGTGGGTGATTTCCACCCATTCACAGTTACATCCCCCTCGTTGCTGCGGTGCACTCCTATTTCAGAAACACTTGATGAGAAATTCAATTTCCACGATGATGCAAACTGAAAATGAAGAGCCTGTAGTCATGGGAAATGTAGTTTTCCCCCCTCTTAATTACTTCGCCAGAGGCTCCAGCACCTCGGAGTTAATTGTAGTTAGTATTATGTAAGAAACACCGGATAAGAAATTCAATCCCTGTGATGCCTTACAGAGGGAATGGCTAGACCGCAGACATGGAAAGCGTACTTCATTTCTCCTTTCATCATTGTGCAGGAGAGCGGCTCCATCTTCCTGCAGTTTAGCACCTCCACTGCGCTCCAGCTCGAAGTGATCTTCGAGGTGCTCGAGGAGTACGATTGGACGGCGTTTTCCGTGGTGTCCACGCGTCACCATGGCTACCAGGACTTCCTATCTATGGTCGAGGGTTTGACAGATGGCTCCTTTATTGGCTGGGAGAAGAAGAGTGTGGTGATGCTGAATTTAACCGATGACCCAGGTGGAGCTCGCACACGCAGACTGCTGAAGGAGAACGAGGCGCAGGTAAGGATGAACGAAAGACGTTTCCCTTTTTTTAAAACTTACTTTTATTCATTCTAAACACAGCAGCTAATTCACTTACTCCATCTTACAACGGTTTTCTTCTCTATTCTCTCAATCTGTCTCCCCTGTCTTTTTTTTCCACTTTGGGTCATTTCTTTACTTAATTACCATGCTCTGTCTGTTTCTATTTTACATCTCCCATTGTGTCTACTTCTGACCCGGTATCTCTGCTGACCTTCTCTCATTTTCTGAATCCTACTCTCTCTCTCTAATTCTTTTCTTTTTTCATCCTTCATGACTATTTGTTTCCATCAGTGATGCTTCCTAGTTCTGCCCTTTCCCTCTGTGACCTCTCTCTGTCCTTCCTGAGTGCACACACACTCTCATTTTCTGTTTTTTCTTCTTTTTTTTTCAACTGTCGCCATGGGTTGTTATTTTGTGTGTGTGTGTGTGTGTGTGTGTGTGTGTGTGTGTGTGTGTGTGTGTGTGTGTGTGTGTGGGTATAGAGAAGGTATGTTCACAGGGTTGTTATTGTACTGTGTGGGTCCTGGTGCACCGGTGTCAGTGTTAATATAGCTCTGCGCTAGTGGCTCTGCAGCCCAGTGCCTTGTGCATTAGCCTCGGTCAGACCTGCCGATTTCTTTGGCAGACAGGATGAGCTAGTGGTCATGCTCAATTACAGGCATGTGTATCCTGAACTCACAAATGCACACACACACCCCTATATCAAATATGCATCTGTTCAGATATAGAGTATAATAAGACTAGAGTATTAAGGATTTTATAAGACGTACAGTTTCAAAAGCACATCCTCTACATACTGTAACAAAGCTACAAAATAGGCTTTTTTTCCTCATGTTGGTCCGCGCCTGGCTATTTCACTTGGGCCGTATAACTCCAAAACCAATAAAAGATTAACCGTTCAGAATCTTAGTCCCTTTCTCAATCTTTCCTGCTGTTTTTTTTTTTTTTTTCATTTTTCAACAGACTTTCTGTTGCTGCACCCCTAATCTTTCTCCATGGCATTAACTTACAAGCAGAAATTGAGCTCAGCAGAGCATAATATATTATCAGCTTTCCTCCTGCTTTCACACAGATGTCTTCTGCGTGCATGTCCACGCTAAACTCTGTTTCCATCACACACTGATTTACTTTGTTCCCAAACAGAATTGAACGCACTCACAATCAGTATACTCTCACGTGTGTGTGTGTGTGTGTGTGTGTGTGTGTGTGTGTGTGTGTGTGTGTGTTTGTGCGCCTTGCTGGGATTTGGAAAGAGTGCATGCATGCTTAAATGCATTCCTCCAGTTTGCAAGCCTTTCTACACTTTATTTTACATGCTCAAATGTCTTTTGTCTACATTTGTAATCAATTTTCAGGTTAACTGCTCTGACAAAATTCCCCAACCAACCAGAATGTGTTTGAGGAAAAAAAAAATCTCTTCTACTTTCTCATGGATGGAGGAAACCACAGAGTAACCGCGCTAATCCGAAAATGTGTTTTCGTGTAGGCTGTTTTTACTGCATAATTTAAGGTAATTTTACAAGGAACCTGATGATGAATATTTTTGACATGGGAAGAAGAACACACTGTTCAGGTGAATGAAGTCAGAAGAACACTGCTGCTTGTAAATGGGTACAATGAATACAGAGGATCTGCCAATAATTAATGGAAATGGTGTGGCTAAGTGCGGTGTCCAAATGTTTGGAAATGTCACCATTTTTCTTGAGAGATGTTTGTGAAAAGTTGGATTTCTGTTGGACAAGTCACGTATATCACAAGAGTAGACCATCTAAGTGAAATCTTCCAAGCCCCAATTAAGCTGATTCCTGGTCTGCGGGTGATGAATACATGAATCTTTTCATTAACATGAATTGGTCTCCCTTGTCTTTATATTAAATGTCCATGGGGGTCTGCGACATCCTGAGAAGTTCATTTCGCTAAAGTTCAACCTGTTGTTCCGTGATTACTGTTTTATTTCTAGCCTTTACCTCTCACTTTTCCTTTAAATTCCTTGTTTTTAGTCATTAACCCATTCATGATTTTTTTCTCAGTTATATACATATTTATTCATATTTTGCTTCCAATGAGCCAGACTTTGATAGATTTTTCATATAGTTCAAGCGTTTAACTCAGTGAGAAACAGGTGCAGATGATGAAAGATGATCAGGCCGGTGATTAGTATACTGGTGATGCTGAATGCTGAGTGTGTGAAATAGACGAGAGGGGAAATGAGGTTGCTGCTGAGGTTGTCACATAAACAACCAATTTTAACAATTGTATCTTTAGACACTTTGCAGCCTCACTCACTTACTCACTCATCATCTGTACCGATTCATCCTGTATACATGGTCGTGAGGGGCCTGGAGCCAGGCAGGGTATGTCCTGGACAGGGTGCACACATACAATACACGCACTCAAACACTATGGGCAATTTGGGAACACCAATTAGCCAAATCTGCATGTCTTTGGACTGTGGGAGGAAACCGGAGTACCCGTAGAAAACCCACCAAGCACGGGAAGAACATGCAAACCCCATGCCAACAGAGGCGGGAATCGAACCTGGGTGGGAATCGGACCTGGACCCTGGAGGTACAAGGCGACAGTGATAACCACTACACCACCGTGCCACCCCCACTTTGCAACCTGTCACAGTAAAACATTTCTTCCCATTTTTAAAATGTATTCTACAAAATTAAATTTAATATGAAGGCATGAGGTGTATTATTCATCATAATTATCTTTTATTATCAAATTTTATTTGAATTCCCACTGCCCTTAATCTTTTTCCACCTTTATGCCATTTTTAACACGTCAGAATTGTGTAACTAAAGGGCAGCTAGTCAGGTTTTCTAAGAGGATGAACATTTTGTACTTTTAATCTTTAGTATAATACATTGAAACAAAAATCAATGTATCACCATATTTACATTAAGGTGTTACGTGGTGCACCACGAGATGTAATAGAGCCCTTATGCTGGGCTTCTGAGGGGGTAAATGAAATAGGAGTAGGGAGAGTGCTTATGAGACACGCATAGGAAGACCTACCTGTTTAGAGATAGCGTGGGATGATTAATTAGGAGCTGAAACTGAGAACACAAAATAAACAGAGCTCCGCCGTCTCCTCGAGACTGAACAGGGCTTTGGAAATTCAAAATAAGGCTTTTTATCTTCTTGGGGGCGATTCCACCCTTACTGAGGATTTATATCTGACTTGTATGTGTTTTAACACTTAAACCGAGAGTGCACGCAACTACTGTCATGCAGTGCTCTCTCTCTCTCTCTCTCTCTCAATTATGCCAGCTTGTTGTGAAGACGTCGTCTGTGTCTTGGCCTTTGTCTTGGCGCTGATACCTTTACCGGTGCTACCTAATGATCGCACATTTGAAGTGCGCAGGTATCAGGGCCCTTAAATAAACACCGGCAGGTGCAGCGCGTTCGCATTGATTGTGCTTACGGCACTGTCGTCTGGTGACCGTGACTCTGCCTGTTCAGAACTCTGCGGGGTTGCAGCCTGTTCTGTACAGTGCAGAGTATTTTAACGCGGTTCTGCCCCTCGCGAGACCTGCGTCGCCAAGGCAAAATTTCCACTCAAGTAAATTATGTTTGACAATGACATTTTGCGTTTTATGTTTTAATTTGAGTAAAAAAATTAATAATGGTAAATGATAGTAAAAAATTATGTTTATGTTAAAATTGTTAACTAGAACTAAGGGCATTTATTTCATTTACGGTACAGTGGTACTGTACCTCGGCATACAAACGTACCAAGCCAAACCGAATGCCGAAGTTGCACGTACGTTCGGAAGCTGTTCAAAATTTGTTTGCGTCAGTTTTTACATTTTTTGGGGGGATTTTTTGTACAATTTGTACAAGTGCTGTCTGTCTCATCTCAGAAAAGGATGTAACCACAATATTTCAATAAAATATGTAAAAGCTACATGAGGCCAGCTGCATGAATGTATTTTGAGCAACAAAGACAATTTAAATAACATACAGTAGTTATTATGTGCTTATTAAATTTTTTAATGTATTACTTTTTATTTTTAAAAAAGTATTACAATATTGAATCTTATTCAATTGTATAAAGAATAATTCTGTAGTTTGTAAGTCTTCATTGAAAATATGATATTAAATTACTCCTTTACTCGTAATGCTCCTTACTTGGAAAATTAGCTATATTAAGTGTTTTAACAAGACTCTGCAGTGCAAATCTGTTAATTGGCTAGTTAGCCAGCATCTGCAGTATTTTATTGATCTTCAGGTTATTTCAAAGAAACTGGTGCAACACAGTACATTATGTAAATTTGTATAAAACTGAGCATTAGTAAGACTTTTAGTGTTAACATCAGATAATATAATCAGGCCTCTATTGGGAATGCCTTAATCAACACCTGGATGTTGCTATACTATCTCAGGGTTGTCTGTATAGAGTTGTAGGTTCATTTGTGTAGTGTAGGACTGCCATAGTAACAAAGAGAGAGAAAGTTTAATGCTTATATTAATTATTATTATTATATATATATTATTATTATTATTATTATTATTAATATTATATAACTCAGTAGTGTCTGGGGGGAAAAAATCAAACAAATATATGCAAATCCCCCAGACATACTAATCTGATTGATCTGGGTTTCACTTTAAGTAACCAATATGGCCATAATGTGTCATTTGCAAACGAGTCCGTCCTTTAAGTCGGTTCTTTTATATAAAGAGCTGACTTGCAAATATGAGCCAGCAATGGTGTTATTTCCGCAATGTGATTAAATCTGAACGCGTCTATAGAAATGTCTTTTCGACATCTTCTCGACTGTGTAATGAGGCAGCATGACAGGGAAGAGCTCTCTGCCGTCAAGTTTATGGAAGATGTACAGGACTTCATACAGGAAAGTGCATTAAACTAGGATTTAATTTAATAAATATATTTTTATATGAATCTCCCTAATGAAGCCAAGACACAGCAGGCATGATTCCATCAGTTGAAGGGATGCGCTCTGTATTTTTCAGTGCACAAATATTGTTAGAAATAATCGTTTTTTGATTTGGCAGTTATTCAAATTGATTTTATACAATTCAATGCAAAGTATTGTTATTGTATTAATCAAAAGGCAGAGTAAGATTTCATGGACCAATTTCAGCCATAATTAAGCAAAGAAGAGCATTTTTAGAGCATAATTAAAAGTGGCAATGAGGCATTAGGGAGCTGGAAGAGTTGGCTGTTATTGGCGAGCTGAGCCGAATGATGTGACTTACTGAAAAGAGCTGTCGTTCCCATCACTACAGGATGGATTATGAGTTACTTTATTTTGTGAACCAGTGAAAAAGCAAGGAAATGATGACTCTTTCATTTTTTTAAAAACCCATAACCCATGAGAACTGAACAGGTTGGACAAAGCACTTTTGTGTGTAACAGGATATAAAAACTCTGTAAGAAACTCTGTACAACTAGAAATCTTTTTTTTTGGATTAAACTGTTATGTTTTGAAAATATGGCACCAAAGTAATGACATAGTGCTTTTATTCCCCACTGGGCCTATTTTGATTCCCACCATATTTCTCCCCATGGATACGCCACCTTCTTTTATGATCATATTTATTCGTCTCCTCCAGAGCTGTGAGACATGTATGCAAATATCTTCACTCCGCGCTGCTCCTCTTCTTTCATGTTCTGTCTGGCTTTTAGGTACTTTCTTTTTTCCAAATCTCTGACCTAATTCTGATCTTCTGTCCTTCCACCGCAAATGATCTCACTCACTCACTCACTTCACTTTGTGTCTGTATTCTCTGTGTGGCTCTCTCTTTATTGACCTCTCTGCCCTAAATCTCTCTCAGTTGCTGATGATCTCTCGCTCTTTTCCCCATTCTCCCAGGTTCGTCTGCTGTACTGCTCCCAGGAGGAGGCTGAGCAGGTGTTTCATGCAGCGTGGGCTGCTGGGCAGGCTGGAGCATCTCATATGTGGTTCGCTGTCGGCCCGGCACTGTCTGAGCTGGGTGTAAATGGCCTGCCCACCCGTCTTTTCGCTGTGAGGCCTCAGGGCTGGAGAGATGAAGCACGCAAACGGATCGCCCGGGGTGTTTCCGTCCTTATTCATGGGGCCATGGCCCTGCGCCAGGACTACGGCGCTACCAGTGGGCCTCACTTTGTCACAAACTGCCAGACAGATGGCAACAGGACACAAAGGATTCGTGGGAGAATGAAGTAAGGAAGAGTTCTGGAAATCACTGCTAATTTGACGTAACCAATACGTCTGAAGTAATAAGGTGTAAACAGTACTGTGCAAAAGTCTTAGACACATGCAAATGAAGTTTGTAGAGCAAGGATGCCTTCAAAAGACATCCTGTAGACAATGCTTGGCTACTATTTTATTTAATTGTTTCTGTAATCTACCCAAATCTGGTGAATCTGGTGATATCTCTCCAACTACAGATTTCCTGTAAATATTCTATTATTATTATCAGAGCGTTCCTTTAGTAGGCAAATTACTTCCTTTGCCTATAATATCCCTAGGCGCTGCTTTTAAATATAATCTTGTTTAGCTCAAGGTTCTGTTTGAGTATTCACTTTTACTGTAGATGTTTTGTTGCAGTTATAAAAAGAGCTTGTATGGCATACAGTATCTCGTAATTAGGGTCAACATAGGATATCCCTGGGCCACATTACATCCTCCTTTATTTCTTTGTAAGAGAGACCAGGGGCAAGAAATCAGCATGTTCTTACTTTCAACAAGGTCACAGAATTTGAAGTGAAATTGCTTGTTGAAGAGAAACTAACATGGGACAGGTGTTAAAGTAGAGCCTATAATTAATGATTATGGCAAGACCAGGTTAAATACACTTTATGGCCAAAGACTTGCGGACACCTGACCATCCTACAGTACCCATGATTTACATTGGACATTGTATTTGGCTTTGATTAAATAAAAGTCTACTTGACTTGATGTATGATCCTATACAATTATGTTGCCCATAATTGTATAGAATTGTATAGAATGTCTGCGTATGCTATAGCATTGCAAATGCCCTTCAATGGAATTGCGAGGCCCAAACCTTTTTCAGCATGACAATGTTACTGTGCATGAAGTGAGGTCCAAGGCTGAAAGAAAGAGCTCAAGTGGCTTGAACAGAGCCCTGAGCTCAGTCATACTGAGCAGCTTTGACAGGAACTACAACACCAACTGCTCCCCAGGCCTCCTCGCCCAACATCAGTCACAGACCTCACTAATGCATTTGTGGTGAAATGGGCACAGATACCCATAGACCCAAGATCTATCTTCTAATGTCCCAGAAGAGGACATTATTATATTACCACTATGGGGACTGAATGTATATAGTCATGTATAAAAAGCATGTACGGATGTGATGCTGCAGCACTGTGCTTAGGGTTTAGCATTGTTGCCATGCACCTCCTGGGTTTAGAGGTTTGAATCTCGCCTCCAGTCCTGTGTGTGGAGTTTGCATGTTCTCCAGGTGCTTGGGTTTCCTTCAGGGGCTTGGGTTTCCTTCAGGGGCTTGGGTTTCCTACCACAGTCCAAAGACATACACAATAAGTTGATTGGTGTTACCAAGTTGTGTGTGTGTATGTGAGAGTGTGTGCTTGTTCCCTGCGATAGGTTGGCATGGTACTGTAGATAGCTTGTGTCATAATTTTCCTGGGATAGACTCCAGGGTCTGATGTTCAGATGTCCATAGTCCGTATAATAGTGAAATATCCTAAATCAGTTTTTATTCTTATGAAGCCCGAAGGCCTAAAAACAGCCTGACTATGCTTTATGATTCAACATCTAAAAAATTAATATTAACAATTACTGTAATTTCTTTGCATCTGAGTTTCCAGCAAATGCTTGTAAATTTATAGCGCATAATTATATCTTATCAGTAAGATACCATAAAATTATTATAAAGCACTATTTTAAAGCAAACTAAATGAACAAAAATACATAAAAATATGATTACAGAATGAACTGAAATAAAGCTGACTACATTTACAGTTAGCTGTCATCTTAAAACAAAAGCGGCTGACAGTTATTGCAGAACAAAACTGAATAGCTAAAGGTTAACGGTCTTAACACACAAGGACTTAACAATTGGCACCTTGGTGTTGTTGGGGTTTGAACTCGGTCTTCAGAGCTGTAGCACAGTGCGTTTAGCTTGCAAGGATTCAACAACCTCTGCCATCAGATGAATTCACACCGAAAGATGAATTTCATAAAACCACATAAACTTACCTCAAAAAGGGCAAACAAACAAAGATTACGTAATGTGCACTTTACAATCTGGATCTTGCTAAAAACATTAGCTGTCACACTAACACGATGCATTGTGTTTTCTGGATTTCATTTTAATTAAAGTTGTTTATTTTATTTTAATGCCATGCTTCAATTGCTTAATTGCATACAGTACAATTGTGTAAAATCATAAAACAATATAAATGCTGTACATTCCCGGCAGTTTCTTTTCGCAGTGTTTGCAATGTGATGACTCATGACTACAAGATGGAATTGGACTTGCTGTTGCCTACAGTACAATACAAATACGTGAAGCACAATTATGAAGTGTTCAATAGTGTTTTAGGAATGTGCACAGATTCGTGCAGACTCTGAAAATGTTGGATTTGTATGAAAAGATTAATTTGAGGCAATTATAGAAAATAGCACCTTTTAGATTACAGCCTCCATGAATCCCATTTTAGTGCTGAAAATGGTGTGAATGCAAATCTGCACTACCTCTGAGTTACTCATTTCCTTCTCTCTGACCCCCTCTATTTCTTTTTTTGCAGATATTTCAGTAACATCACAATGAGTGGGAAGGATTACTCTTTCAGTAATGAGGGTTACTTGGCCAACCCCTTTCTGGACGTCATCTCCTACACACCTGGGAGTGGCTGGGAAGACGTAAGCAATAACAAGGATTCTGTTTTTAGATTAATGGTTCATGTCTGTCTGAGGATGCTGTGCTTTTGCTTGATTTTCACCCTTGGATAATTGGTCATGTGATGTATTATACAGTGAAAGGCTTTTTGAGACTCTTGTTTGTATTTTGAATAAATTTTTTTTTTTTTTTTTTTTTTTTTTACATATAATGGAATAGAGAGGCGTCCTCTACCTATGACACTTTCTAACCGTGTCTCGTTAGATACGGTCTTTGTTCCCATACTAAAGAGCTGAGCTGTTCCTGGTTCAGTGGGTATACCTAGTAATTCTGTGCTGTCAAGGCAAAAAGGTTCTAATGACTTGAAATATAAGAATGCAAAGGAATTTGCCACCAACATCTGGGAAAATCGGCTATTTAATAACGGATAAAACCTATTGTATAAACATTGTGTGGTTTTATAGTAAATTGTTGTTTGCTAAAAGCAACATTTTATCTAATTGATATATTTTTAGAATAATGCAGTTTTTGGCCCCTGAGTGGTACACTGGAAAAACATTCTCCTTAAAGTCTGGAGATCAGGTTTGAATCTGACAATGGCACAGACATTTGTGGCCAGCAGTCAAGAGCCCAAAATTGGCCCTGCTCACTCTCCCTCCCCTGTCACTCAACAACAACACTAATCAATCACAGGCATTTGTGAGCTCATGCGTGCAGAATAGGGAAGATAGAGCTTTCCTCCAGGTGGGTGATGCTGCATTAGCAGGAGTCTAAAAATGCCAAGGTTGGCTTCACGAGTCTTGGAGGAGGCAAATGAAGGGTTTCCCTGCAAAACACAATAAATGCAATTCAAACTGGGAAAATAGTTGTTTATAATCAAAATATTTTGATATTTAAAACACAATATAACCTTATTTTAAAAGCTTTGAATTTACATCTTTCTTGTTTTTTTTTTTTTTTTTGCAAAAAGTGAAACATCTCATTTGACCTATATTTCAGGGCAAAATGCAACACATCCAACAAGCCAGTTGCATTGATTCTTTGTTACATGACCAGTCAAGTCTAGTGCCTAATGATTGGGCAAAATAGTGGCTAGACTGAATGAACTAAAAAGAAAAACGGAAAATAATTTTTTACAGTCTGTTGACGGTCAATGCAGTTATTCCAGCCATCATGGACTTTTATCATAAGATGCGGTCATCGACCAACAAAGGGGTAGAGGTGCTGATGAGGCATTGCTGATGATGACATCGCAAACGTTTGTATTTTTAAAAATGTCTCATGATCCTAAAATTCTTTGTAATTAACAAAACTTAACAAAACTCAACACCTTTCCCCTGTTCCCTTGTATGACTCAATACCCATCTGACAACAAACCCCCCCCAAAAAGTTTGCTATATTAATTGCACTTTAATTAATTTTTGACAAACCTTTTTTGTGGATTTATAGGCTTTTGCACTGCAATGACATTGATATGCCCAAAACAGTTTGATGATATAATAATTTACCATTTGTGTTCAGATGTCCATAGTCCATAATACTGTACACTATCCGTACTCACAGAATCAATTCGCCAAAATGAAATATTTAATTTTGCACTAAGCCTTTCACATACTGTATTTTCCCCATCCTCCTTGGTTGGTAGAAGACGTGTTGCTCCACACTTGCCACAATTAAACATGATAAATAATTGTTATATTTTTATTTGTGTTTTTTATTTTATTTTATGAAGATATAGACAGTCAAATTTTTCTTTCTTTCTTTCTTTCATTGAAAAAATGATAAAGGTATCATTGAAAAAAAAAACATTTTGGTCAATCTTTTTTAATTTTTTCTTTTTTTTATTGCATTTTTAGTTGTTTCACAGAATTTATCCACTGCATCATCCTGCAGTTTTTCCCAGATGTCCATGCAATACATTGTGTAAAAAAAATATTTTATAATGGTTTCACTTTCTGCAAAATAATGGTGAAAATGGTAAATAACCATGAAAGAGTAAATCAAATACAATATTTCAATGTGGTGTACTGTAGCATGTATTAAATTAAGGGTCCCTTATTTTTGTTTATTATAGAACCTCTTATATAACCTCAGATAGCATTTTTTATGTCTTCTCCTTCTGTTTCAGTCCTTTTCTCCATGTTTCATTTTAGTGTCTACTGTATGTAAATGAGCTCCTGCTGAGTCAAACACCTCTCCCCCTCCTGAAACAGCAGAGCTGAATAGACCTGGGTCACATGGAGTAACAAGCCAGGGGAGGGTTCTTCTTATATTAGGTCACATTTGGGAGGGAAATCTAATTGGCTTGTTTAAACCCTGGCCAATACAATAATGAAAAGCGGGGGATTTTTTAAAGCATTTTTTAAGCTTTTGTTTCTACACACACACTGGCAACCCATCTGAATGTCTAAAAATGACTAAAAAGTGAATTTTGCAGAAGAGTTCCACATGGAGGAATGTTTGAAATATTGTATTTGATTTACTCTTTCATGGTTTGAAGTAAAACCATTATTTTGCAGAAAGTGAAACCATTATAAAATAATTTTTTACACAATGTATTCAAAAAGAGCTCTCAGTCACTCTTCAGCAGAGAAGCCTAATACATTTAGCTGGGAACAATGCTTAAGTACAAGTGCTGACTGTGTAATGCAGTAATTGAGGTGTAATGATATATCGATCTGTACCAGTGTGTTCTTCATTAGTGTGTATCAATATGTGGTGTTATTACAGTTGGTTTAAAAAGCACAAAATAAAGGAAGAGATATTAACAAAATATTGCAGATTAAAAAATTATCATAAAGTAATTATTAACTTGATAATTATGTATACATTTTGACAGTTTCTTTTAACATACAGTACAGTAGTAATAGGGAAGTTATAAGAGTTCAGGCCAGAAGTAAACTCATGACCATATGAAATAATTTACAATCCAGAAAGAAAGCAAAGTAAAAATTACAGTGGAGTTCAGATGGGGTTCAACCACAGTTTAAATAAGCTTTCGAAGACGTTTTAAACAATTAAAGTAAAATTATATTATTTTAATTATTAAGAATATTTGTGATATTGTACATTAACTGCTTTTTACAACAACAACAAAAAAACTAAAACCAAAAGAAAAAAAAACAAAATAGGTATATCTCTTCTATTAAGGCGCATGTTTAGATCACTTTAATGGACTTAATCTAAAATTTTTACAGATTATACAGTTCTACACAAACTAGGACTAGACATGGATTAGAACTACTTTTTTTTTATTCGGACGTTTCTGAAATATTTCTTTATTTACAGTATAGTTTTGATTTTAAATTCAGAATTCTGCCTTTTTTCCCCCTTAGAATTCTGATGTTTTTCCTTGGAATTTTGGCTTTGATCTCAGAATTCTGTTTTTTCCTCAGAAGTCTGGCTTTAAACTAAACTGAGTATAAAGTCAGAATTTTGAATCAAACCCGGACCCTGGAGGTGCAGTGCTAACCACTACACCACCGTGCCGCTCATATGACATATATATTTTTACATTTTACATCATAAAATCTGTCATGAAATATGCTACAAATATTACAGTTTCATGGCATTAAGCATTAAGATAGAACTAATATGACAGATCATCATCAGATGTACACTATACCGTGAGCATATGGTGTCTTTCTTGGTAATGAACCCTATTTTTAGCAAAGTGTTGCTGCACTATTTATAGAAATCAGAATTAGGAATGTTCTTTTTGCTCAATTTAGATTCTTTGAATAGATTTAAGAGTTAATGAACTGATCAATGACAAAGGAACATGATGTGAAACCGTTTATATGATATATTTAATGATATATTTCAGCATGCACTCCTACTGTGGCAGTGCACATACTGGGGTTGCAATTAAAATGTAAACTTTTAATTAAATGTAAAGTTATGCTACCACAAAATGTTCCAAAAGAGTTTGGAGCATGGCTATTGGCATTTCTGGGGATTCATTCTCGACTGCATAATTGAGGTCAGGCTAGAGCTAGGCGATATGACCTCAAATCAATATCATGATTAATTAAACATTTTGCCTACATTATTAATAACAAATTTATTTGTAACATATTGCATTTGATAGATCTTTTTTCGTTGTTGTTGTTGTTTTTGCCTCCTAAGATGACTAACAACATTTGTACTGTAAATATGGTCAACTATTAAAGATAGATTTTTTCTAATGAACGAGTTCTCCTCGTTGCTTCCATGTCGCAGACTGGACAGGGCAGAGTCATGTGACAACACATGCGGTAGTAAGTTTTTAGGGGGACAGAACATGAAAACAAACAGTGGAAAAGTATTTATTTGAATTTATTAAATAATAAATGAACAGAATAAAATAATAATAATAATTCGACATGGGCTCGGCGTAGTGGCATAGTGGTTAGCACTTGTGCCTTGCACCTCTAGGGTCTGAGTTCGATTCCCGCCTCGGGGTCTGTGTGCATGGAATTTGCATTTTCTCCCGGTGCTTGTTGGGTTTCCTCTGGGGACCCTGGTTACCTCCCACAGTCCAAAAACTAGGCTAAGTGGTGTCTTTTTTTTTTTTTTTTCAAATTGCCTGTTTTGCGTGTGTGCCTTATAATAAATGAGTGTATCCTGCCTTGTGCACTAAGTCTCCTGGGATAGGCTCCAGGCTCCCCATGGCCCTGTACACAGGATAAGCGGTATAAATGATGAAGATGTTTACAGGCCACACAACTTCTTTCACGCCAACCTCAGCAAATCATGACTTCATAAGGTTTGCTTTGTGCATAGGGGCATTGTCTTGCTGGAACACATTTGGGCTTCTTAGTTCTTGTTTGGGAAAAATGTAAAGCACATTCTATATAATTAAATTCTTTTAACTGTGTATAACACACACTTCCAGTGTAAAATATGCTGTAATCTGCAAAGCAAGCGTACATGCTTCATGTTGCCCCTTGAGCTAGCACACCACAATGGTTGTGTTTTTTTTTTCTGGACCTGGCTTCTCTTTTTCACACTTTCTCACTGGCTTTTTCTGGATGTAGGGCATAATGAGTTTCCAAACAGTAATGAAAATAAGCTGTTTGAATTCTGGTGCCACAAACAATACATCATGTATTTTAACACCCATAAACGGTTATTTACTCTTGAAGTTTATAATCATATCTTAGGTGAATAGATATATACAAAATAGGGATATGGAAGTAAATACCAGACTCTTTATTTTATTAAAGAAAAAGCCTTTTTGAGCTTTGAGAGACGAGTTAAACGATGACTAAAGGGTGAAGGAAAAACCTGCATTCACAATGACTAAATGTGGTTCAATTATTTAATGCTTGATGAAAACTTATGGCATTTTAGCCTTAAGCCCCTGTGAGCTGAATATAGCAGTCGTGTGTAATATGTCAGGTGCTACCTGCAGAGCACTACTCAAGGGAGGCAAAGGCAGTAATAACAAATATAGCTGGAAAAATGTCACAAACATCGCAATGTCACTCAAGTGCAACAAGATAAAACAGAATGATAAAGTTGCCATACAGATAAACCGAGACAAGGAAATTCTGGCAACATTTTACTGTTCAGTCATGTGGTAAACAATGCAGCAGTTGATTTCTACACACCAAAAAGACGACCAGAAAACTAATTCATTCATGCATATTCAATATCTCCTGGTGGCGACAGAAATTTACATTTGATTATGAGAAATGAATTCGTTTAGACCTTTTTATAAGATCAGAGACAGAAAGTTTGTCTCTTGTCGATAGAAAAGCTATGCCTAATTTGCACATGGCCCATGTTTACAGGCATGACATGTTAGATTTGCACAGGAGACGAACCAACAGAGCACAAGAGCATTTTTTAAGCATGTGTCAGATGGTGCCGTTTTTAATCCCATGTACTGTACAGATCAGAGTTAAGGGACAAGCAGGCACGAACCGTAAGAGAAGTAAGCCTTTCAAGTTGAAGTAGGATGTCTTTGTAAACTGTACTTTAAGATTTCATTTTACATTGAGATTGTCCCTTTACAAGTCCCCAACATAGGAACAAGTCTTCATTTGTAAGTCCAATTGGTTTGTAAGTCCAACAAGCATTGACTAGGTACCAGTGGTGGCTGGTGCAAAAATATATTTTTTTAAAATTAAACTATTAATAATCGCCCGTAAATAGCCATAAGAAGTGCTGGAAAAGTACAGAGTGTAACCTCGGCCGCGATCACTTGACTGCTGCTTAATTAGAAGATCAGGTCGATCTGGTCCAAGTTCTTTAACTGTTTTTCTTTCTTCGTCCGATCGCCTTGCAAAGGGGTCTTTTAGCAAAGAAATTTCAGAATTTTCTCTCATATTTAGCTGGCTTCCACATCAATCACTATTCAATACATTAACTAACAATCTGCTGACCGTT
>JAQMYL010000033.1:11304239-11319420 GCA_030014365.1 Clarias pachynema | reverse complement strand
AGTGTTCATACAAATATTTACACATTAAGTTTACTGAATGTAAAAACAGTTGAAAGTCAGAGGACGTTTCTTTTTTTGCTGAGTATATAACTTGTTCCCACAAGATAGTAACTTGCAAAAAAACGTGCACCATGTGGGAGTTTAGGGTCTCTGTAAGCAGTGTTGCCAACTTAGCAACTTTGTCACTAGATTTTACAAATTTTACGATGAGACCCTTTTAATGACTCGTTTAGCTACTTTCTCTAGAGCAGAGTCAGCATGACTGCGCATGATGGTGCAATCTTAGCTGCTGGACATATGAAAGGCCCTCTCTTCTTCTACCCCAGACAGTCAGTGTGAGAGAGAAGCCGCGTGTTCAGCAGTGTGTCCAGCCTAGCTGTGCATGCGCCACCAGAGCTGCCCATGAGCAATCACAAATCTCTGTTTGCTTAGGGAGCTTCTTTTTAATTTTTCTTCACTGTATTTTAATATGTTTATTTTGTTTCACCTGAATCAAACATAACATAAAACAATAAGAAATATAATTTATTAATATAGAAATATATAGAAATATAATTTTTTATATTAATTTAAAACAATTAATTAATTCATAAATCTTCTATACCGCTAATCCCAGGATCCTTGAGCACAAGACAGGGTATACACCCTGGACAGGATGCCAATCTATCACGAGGCACACACAAAAACACACACACTATAGGCAATTTGGGAATGCCAGTTAGCCTTATCTGCATGTCTTTGGACTGTGGGAGGAATCCAGAGTACCCGTTGGAGAACTTGCAAACTCCATGCCCTCAGACTCGACACGGGAATCGAACCCAGGACCTGGAGGTGCAAGTCTAACCACTACCACTCCATGCACATCAGACCCTCGAACCTGGACCACAGTGCTTTAATAGGATGCCATTATGTATTACAATTTTACTAATAAAAAAAATAAGACTTGCTTTTTATATCACTAATTCTATGTAATATATAATTATTTAATCCAATCAAAAATCTAATAATTTTAAAGCTAATAAATAATTTCTATCTTTTTCCTACATGTGTATTTTATATTAAAGGTTGAAGGCAATATTGCTGAACAATATAGATTAGATTGAATAAGTTGAACACATTACTTTCGCTAATACAGTAGCAACTGTTTGTTTCAATTGTACCAATATGGCGCCCCCTAGCTTCAACTGCATGTATGCAGGAATGACCTGATGTTGGTGGTTGTACAGTATACGCACCAGCTTCTCTGTCTGCTACTAGTTGCTACACAAATGCTGCTTAACGTCGCAATATGTATGCAAACTAGCACGTGACATTTTTTAGCAACATCTAACAGCTTTTCCGGTAGTAGCTACTTCGCTACTTCCCTTTGAAAATAGTTAACAACAGGATCTGTAAGAGACTAATCTTTTCTTTTTTCACTTTGTCATGATACAGTCTTTTTTCTATAACTTCTTCATTGTGTTAAAAAGCTGATCAGTGAGTCTTCGAGGTCAAAGAATCATTTACCATATATGAGATTCATCCCTTGGCTATTCATTGTAGAAACTCCAGCTTTAAATAACACTAGCAAACCCCCATTTGTAAGTTCCCTTGGAATGGATCGACATTTTTTTTTTTCTTTTAAGAGCTGCCACTTCTCCACCATCAGAGTCAGAATAAGATCTCCTTGTTACACCATTTGTCACCTTTCTTTCAATTCCTTTCCATTCTATCTGCCTCTTACTGACATTGTTAGGTAAGGCCCAGATGGGGCTGTAAGAGTCCAGAGGGTACCTTCACTGCTACCATTTTCTCATCGATCTGTCGCTCTCGTTCTGTCTCTCGTTTTTTCGTGTGTTTGCCTTATGGCTATCTCTACACACTCCCACTCATCATGTAGCCTGTCAATCTATTTGAGTGCTTGAGGTATTAATGTGTCTCATGTGAATACTGCCTTATTGCAGCCACACTGACCTGGTGCGTGTGTGTGTGTGTGTGTGTGCGTGTGTGCGTGTGTGTGTGTGTGTCCTTGTAAGTGAGTGAACCAGACTTGCTTATGCATGATTTTTGCCACTCACTGCTTAATGCTTTTTCATCTCATTATCCTCACCTTCTACTCCCGTCCCACTCCATCAGACTTCAACTTTAAGCCCCCTCTCTCTCTCTCTCTCTCTCTCTCTCTCACACTCACTCTCTCATTTTCTTACATCCTTTGTCTCTTACTTTTTCATCCTTCGTTTTTCTTGTTCCGCCTCCCGGTTCTTGCCACAGAAATAATTATTACTGGTACGTTTTGTGGACTCCTGCAGTACAGTTGAATAATACATCCTGCTTCCTCTCTTCTTTTCTTACATTTCATCTTTGTCTGTGTGTGTGTGTGTTTTCCCTGTGGTTACAGGGCTCATCAGGAAGGGGTGGCTCCTGTGAAACAGTGCTGCAAGGGCTTTTGCATCGATATCCTCAAGCGTTTAGCCAAGATTGTAGGCTTCACTTATGACCTCTATCTGGTCACCAACGGAAAGCATGGGAAGAAGATTGACGGCGTGTGGAACGGCATGGTGGGGGAGGTAAGGCGCCAGATGGTCCTTTAGTACTTTCCTTTAGAGACATTGTGTTTTGTTTTGTTTTTTTTTACATTCACCCTGACTGATGTTCTTTTCGCTGATGAAAAAATGTCTAATATGAAACCTTATAATACACTACAATACTGTAATGATGGTACACTGTAAGCTGGAAATCTACAATAACTCTCAATGTACCTACGTATGATGTAGTAATGTCACAAAAATGTCATGCCCTGCTACTTCTCTTGAAATTGGCTGTGGAGAATTTAAAATGTTGTTGTTGGTCTTTCGGCTGCTCCCAACAAGGGGTCGCCACAGCGGAATATCCAGTCCGCACAACAACTTGGCACAGGTTTTATGCCGGATGCCCTTCCTGATGCAACCCTCCCATTTTATCCGGTCTTGGGACCGGCACTGCATCCAGTGGCTGGGGGGTTTGGGCACTGGCTGGGAATCGAACCCGGGCCTTCTGTGGAGAGTTTAAGATACAAAACATAAAAGATTATCAGACAAAAAAAATCATGAAAAGACAAGAAGGCATAGACATCATAATAAGTATTTGCTAAAAATCCTGTACTGCTGGCACATCATGAAATTATACTATCCAGAAGAGAAAGTACTTAAAACCATCTATTCCATGACAGAAGTCCTGTTACCCAACATTAACTTTGATAGTTATGTTAAAGGTGTATTTTGGTGCTAAAAAATAGCAGAAAGCCTGTTTAATGCAGTGACTCTGTCAAATGAGGTGAGTCAACTCAAGGTTGATCACAAAGAAATATATATAAAGAAACATGTGAAATGACTCCTGGGATGTTTATGCATGTACTGTACAGTAGTTAACACCCTGAGCCTACCAAACTTTCTATAGTATTTTGTCACATGATGCCACTGCATAGTCAGTACCTCGTCATGGAAATGGTGTGACAGGGTACTACTTCTTGCCTGACAAACGTTAATTAATACTGAAATTTCAAGCTTTCTAATTACAAGGTGGTATCAATAAGTTTCGAGATTATCTCTTTTTACAAAAAAAGCTCTTGCACAGCAATCGCGTTCCCAGCGATCCCTCCACTTCAGGAATATGTCCTTGACGTCTTGCCGGTTGGGTGAAGAAAGCTCAATTTTCGGTGGTTAAGTTTGAGGAAGGTCTTCCAGATCTCTTGTCGTCTTCCAGCAATGTTTTTCCGCTCTATGTTTACCTCAAAACGACTCATTGCAGCATCGCTTGCCAAATTATGGCAAATGTCTCCGTAGTAGATTTGTCCAGTTTCATACAGACTTTCACGTTCGCTGTTTGCTCTAACTTGCTGTCCATGATGAAATAGCAGACACGGTACCGCATGTGGTCAGAATAGCACCGGTTTCTCATCTCCTGATGTACACAGGACGATGTCTTTTGACACGCTGACTTATGAAGGTCGGTGCTTCCTGTGACTGCGCTGCCATCGTGTTACAAAACTAGTCGAAACTTTTTGATACCATCTCATAATAGCTAACTTCTGGTGTTGAATCCCAAATAACATAAAATGGAAAGCTAGTGTACTATGTAGGGTGTTGAATCCTTTCTGTGTTTCACACTGCCCGTGAGAGTCCACTAGATAGGATTTGGGATTCAGCCTTGTGTTAAAAGCTAGTTAGATGGGACACACAATATGGACAGGTTCAGAGGCCATTCGGAGCAACTTAGAAGCAGATATTAATTGTTTCATCTGTTGTTTAAAATGATTTCTTTTAAAAGTTTTTTTGCTGAACGTGCTTCCGTGTATGTGGGTGTTTGAATGTCGATCAGACCCTATGATACTGTAGGTCTGTAATCCTAAATGTATAATCCTAGAATATGTGATTACATGATTTCTATTCCTTGGATAGCTGAGTGGCACTATAATGACATAGATCACTATCAATCACTATAATGATAATGTGCTTAAAAAAAGTTCATAAAATTTAAACAGAAACCTGGCAAGGTAGAATTACTAACCAATCATTGCCATCTAGAACTACTAATACAAAACATAAATGTGTAGTTGATTATGTTCTGATAAAAGCTCATCCTGAATTACTTCATTTTAACAAACTACAGCAAGTTTCCAACAATTACAGTTTATTTATTAATGTACCATGTATTATACTTGTTATCTATTTATAGTTATATTTAATGTTGTGGAACATCTGAAAAACAAGTTTGTTCCTGTTAGCATTTATATAAAAAGACATATTTTTCACCGCTCTCATTTTAGTTTAAAATAGCAACAAAAAAAAAGAAAGAAAGAAAAGAAATTTAAGCTTCTCATGTATAATATGCTTAAGAAATTTGACTGAATAATAAGTTTTAGGGGTTATAACCTAAATGTTTTTGTTCTACAAACATAAACCATAAAACATTTGTAAACATGTTCTACTTTTTGTTATTTTTATTTTTTTTAAAAAAAGCATTAGAAATAAAAATGCATTAAAGATAAAAATTTATTTAATCCCTGTTATCCTAGAAGTCACAGTTTTTTGCTCCTCGTTTGAATGTAATAAAAAAAGGAGGCAGTGCAATTATTGATGATTAAAATATAAACAATACTGTAAGCTTTCATTGTTATTTCCATTACATTTTCAATATTTTTATCTATTTGTTTTCTATGTTTTATAGAAATCCAAGTACCGTATCTCGCGCTGTTGTCTGTAGATACAGTAGTCACTGTGCTGCTTATGCAGTGTGTAGAAGTTTTAGGTCCCTGAGACTGAAACCCTCACACTGTCTGATCGAGTCGATGTGCGCGTTTGCGAAACGTGTGTTTGTGGATGTGGGTGGGTGATGCTCTGACTTGTTGTGTGTAACATACAGTAGGAAGCTGTGAAGTGTTTAATGCCTGGATTCTCAGCCTGTCACTCCGAAACTGCCACTGAAACACTGTGTCCCCCTTTTTAACACGCCACGCAGAAGTGTGAACGATGGCTAACACACACATCCGCGCACATACGCACACGCGACTCGTTTTTGAACACTTTCGGGACTCTGTCTTGGCTTTGCCTACACTTGTTGCGCGCGTGCGAGGCGGACGTAGACGGCTGTTGTTTTGAGAGAGAAACCCTGCTGCGGTGCTCACACCCCCAGGGGAGGCCTGCTCAAGATGGTTGCTAAGGAATCAGAGCCTTATTTTCCATTTCCTCTGTCACTTTATCTATTCTTCTATTTTTTTTCTTTCGCTCTCCCTCTCGGCCTATCTCATTTTCTCACATTCTTCTCACACCTTTGTTTTCCATCCAATTTGACTGCTGTTTATCTTTTCTTTCACTCCCTTAATTTCCCTCTGGCTCTTAATAACAGTCACACTATTGCTTCATCACTCTTTCTGCCTCTGTTGTGTTTTTGTCATCAGCAAGTCAGCTCCTCTTTGTGCTGGGTTAAAGGTTATTTTTCTTTACCCAGTTCATATGTATGAACTTGTGTGTATTGGAACGATTTTCCTCTGGGCCTAAAGGATTATTTATACATTTGTACAGTATATGTGTATCTGCATTTACATCAGGTCGTCGTTGACGTCCATCTTTACTTTGCATGTAATCTGAGATTGTACGCTAGGGGGCAGTGTCATGGGAACCAAACCAGAATTTACATTAAATGGAACAATGGACAATTTTCAGGGCAAACTAATTATATATATATATATATATATATATACATTATATATAAGTCAAACCAGTGTGAAAGTGTTTCTGAGGTTCTTTACTGAGAGAAGATTAGAAGCAAAAAAGAAAGTAAAGCATGTGATCATACAGGCTAGTTAATTTGGCTGACTTATTATAATGACATTTGGTTGATATAAATGCATTATATTTTCTTATGCCATTGTATCATGACTGTAGTTTTCTATAAATAAATCGCGGTGGGGAAAAAATAGTTTTTTTTTGAACACGCTATAACATTTAAAGCTGTCTGATGCAAGACAGAATGGTTATTAAAGACCAAGGCCTATGAAGCTAATGGAGTGAGTAGCCCTACACTGATATTTTTAGAAAGCGAGCTGTATAATGATGTCGGCCAAAACGCAGTATTTTATTATTTTTTTAATGTAATATATACAATACAGAAAATGTGCGTGCCAAAGAAGCTACTTCTGAAGTTTATGCAACATGCAAGTGACCAATCTTACAAAACAAAAAAAATCTGTAGTGTCTGTAACCATGTCAAATTCATGTTGCAATATCATAACAATTTAGCATTTTAGAATAATACACTTTTTCAGGTTTATGTCTTTTCACGTCAAATCTAAATTGGCCGAGTTTCATCTGAATGGCAATCACTGAAAGATTTGAGTTACGGACACTACATCAAAGGGCATGAAATTGTATTTAGCAAATGTGTTTATTTTTATCTGCCAAAAATGTAAATGTGTATGAATATTTACAAAAACCGAGGCACGGATTGGGAGATAAGGAGCATTAAGTATTATGAAAATGGTGTTCTATGAAAATTAACTTTTTCCTAGTTGAGACACTTTAGCACCAATACCATGTTTTGACTGTGTACATTTACTAGACTACACATTAAAAAAGAGAGTGCAGGAACATTAGACATGAAGTGCTGGATGTGATAATCGAAAATCGAAAAAATTAGGCTTACGAAAACCCAGAAAAGAAAGGTCACAACATCTGGTCATACAGTGTTTTCGGGCAGATTTCTCACTGCTAACCAATCAGCGGTTCCTTGATGGCCACACAGAAATATAGAAATGTGCAACACAAATATCATTTTGGAGAACAGCATGTGACACTGTCTCTGCATCTTTGTGCATCATTCATACACATAAAACCCCTTTTTAGATTATAAAACACAGACATGAAAAGGTGCTTTAACACAGAAGTATAAAGTATAAAAACCCTGAGACATAGTATTTCACACCATGGATGTACAGCACGCGCAGTCTATCCTTCACTCTCAGAAATGATTTGAGAGGTGAGATCTTCTCCCTCTGACATTCTAGTTTTTTCATGGTGTTTAAATAAATAAATAAATAATAATAATAAAAAAAAAAACTGACATCCATGCTAGTGCTTGTCGCTTGATATATATTATTACACATAAATCATAAAAACTATTGCTTTCTCATAATCATCCATTAACCCTTCTCGATCCTGGCTTATCTATTCATCATAAAGCATAAAATTCAACAGAAACTATGGATATTTAGTAACTACAGTAAATGAAATAAAATTTTGTGTAGCTATTAAAGGAGGAATGTAATCTCCTTAGTGTTGGGGGCTTAGCAGGTTAAATTTGCATGACTTAAATGAATAAAATAATTACATATCTAAACCATTGTTATGTAACAGTGAGCAAAGGAAAAATATATATTTCAACCAATGATGTCATTACATTTTACACCTCCTATTGGAAAATTGGTGCCCACACATGTCTGGCCGACATGTGGCAGAACATTCCGTGCCCGTATCGGCTTTACCAGCCACTTGCGGACACATCATGGACAGCCCTCATCCTACAAGATGTCAAGGTCCTCATCGAACACGATGGACGAACAAACATACATCTCCTATCTCATATTATGGAAGAACAATATCATTCTAAATCATTCTAATTTCCATTTTACAACTTTTTTGATGACTTTTGGGCAGCATGCTGGTGGAGCAGGTAGCATTGCCTGTGAGGAGTTTCAGATGCTCACTCTGGGTTTGGGGTCTCCAGTTTCTGTCCACCTACTGAAAATGCCAATATGTGGATTTTTTTATTCAAATCCGTGGATATGCATGGTGGTTCATTCAAGGTGTATTCCAACCTATCACCTGGTGTTCTCAGGAAAGGATCCAGTTCTACAGTGGAGTGTTGAACAGTGTCTACAATATGTTATATAATAAAAATGAATATTATAGGAGATCATGATTATTTTAGGCTGATTTAGGTTTTGTGAAGATTTAACACTGCATTGTTATAGCTGTAGTTAGTTTATTGCATTCATATTGTTTTCACAGTTATGCAAGTATATTAGTAATCTTTCTTGCTTTGTACTTGAGTACTGTACATGGTTCACTGTAACACTACAAAAAATAGTACACTATCGCCTCGCACCTCCAGGGACCAGGTTCGATTCTCCAATTCCTTGGGTCTGTGTTCATGGAGTTTTCATGTTCACCCAAGGCTTGGTGGGTTTCCTTCCACAGTCCAAAGACATGCAGAATAGGCTGATTGACATTCACAAATTGCACGTAGTGGGTGTGAGTGGGTGTGTGTATGTGTTTGTGCCCTGTTTACATTCCTGACAGAATGAGCATTTTAAATGTGTATTTCAGTTAAAAAATAAAAATACACACTATCAATGAATTTTGTGTTTTGAATTTTAAGTCCTGTTTGCAGTATTGTGTTGGGGTCATTTGTTCAGTGTTATCCCAATGTCAGATATCTAGCTATGATAAGTAAAAACAATAAAAAAGCAATGTAAGCCAGTTTATGGCTTATGTCTAGACTGCTAATGGTCTTTTTCATAATGGGGTGTACCTGGTTAGGTACGTACTGTAGGTGGTACAGTATGTGGCAAAGTAGCATCCAAATGAATACAAGGACTCCAAGCAGAACATTTCCCAGAGCATCACTCTGCCTTTGCTGACTTGCCTTTTTCCCATAGTCCATCCTGGTGCCATCTCTTCCGCAGGTATGTGATGCAGGTGAGGGTTAAGGGCCTCGCTCAAGGGTTCAACAGTGGCAGCCTGGTGGTCGTGGGGTTTGAACCTGGGACCTTCCAAACCATAGTCCAAAGCCTTAACCACTGAGCTACCGCTGACCTGTGCAACCCCCTGGAACATGGTTGTTCTTCTTCTTCCATTTCTCCATGGTCTAGTTCTTATATTCCTGTGGACATTGTGGGCACTTTTGTCAGTGTACAGGGTCAACATGGGCACTATGACTGTTCTGTGGGTACGCAGACCCATACACAGCAAGCTGTGTGCAGTGCACTGTGTATTTTAACCAATTTCTTTCATAAGGATCATTAGCTTTCTCAGCAATTTCCTGCTACAGTAGCACTTCTGCGGGATCAGACCAGACAGGGTAGCCTTTGCTTCCACGTGAATCAATGACCTTTGGAAGCCCATGACCCTGTGACCAGTTCGCAGACTGTTCTTCCTGAAATACAACCCTTTTGAAAAGACTAACCAATGTATACTGGGAACATCATACAACACCTGCCGTGTTGGACATGTTCTGACAATTTGGAACTTGTTAAAGTTGCTTGTGTCCTTACACTTGCTCATTTTGTTCTGCTTCCAACACCTCAACTTTGAGAACTGACTGTCCACTTGTTGCACACAGATGCATCTAGCACCACTACAAAGGCTTTTCTGAAACTCCTAATGCATGTGATTTAAGGTTACTGCTCACTTTTATTTTTATCTCGTTAAACACAATTTCTTCATGGTACACACATAGTACTCCAGCTGTAAAGATCAAAGAATTTAGAACCTGAAAGTGTACACTATGAAGTGTGATAGATGAGACCAAGGTTGTTTTTTTAATTTGTGAAGGCTTTTTTTCAGTGACATGATTTGAAATATGCAGGAAATACTGTGTGTAAATTTTGTACCAGCTGTTTTCTGACACTTGAGGGTCAGCATCTAATGGGTACTGCCATACAGTATGTGTTAGATTAAGACTAGAACAAACTCTTAGACTTAAAGACTAGAATGAACTAAAGCTCAAAGGTTCATTGCAATTATATTTCTAATAAACTTAAGTATTTCCCACTTAACTAGTACATTATATATTCACAGTATTACAAATCAGTGGTTAATTCGGTAGCATTTCATTGTGGGATTGATTTTACTAGTTGTGTTTCTTCACAAATTTAATTGTGTACATTTTTCCTGCTCCCCTTGCAGTCAGTCTCTGATCCACAGAGGTCCCACCCTGCAACCCACAGCACCCAAAGAAGCTACTACTAACTTCCCAGTGCCAGACACCACAGTGCACCACAAAGGTCTCATGGAGTTATGCCATAACTGTGCCGGTGGCACAAGAGGAACCCACACAATATTGAACATAAAGCCGCTTGAAAACACAGAATCGAGTAACAACTTCAAATAAATTTAACTGGGAGACTTAAACTTCATTGAACACCTCCTCTCAAAAGTGCAGAGAGTAAAATTTTTATGAAAGTTAAACTGGTTTAATTTTCAAGAATTACTTGGGGGAAGAAAAGAGGGAGATGTTTAAAGAGCATATAAAAAAAAAAGGTCCATTGGTGCCTCGTTGTCATGAACGCAGTGGAACCAGTACCTGGCTACATTTGCACTGGCTTAAATCCACTACAAATTAAAAAGAGAAAGAAAGAAAAACCTTCAATTGTCATCACTCTTGTTCTGCTTTCCATTGTTTGGGAACATGAGATATTTTATCTTTTTTTGAGTGTCATCATCAGTTGTAGTCATTTATGAATGATTATCTGGACCTCTGCTTCGTCTAGGTCCATCAGTGTGAGATTGGTGTGTTGTACAAATGACCATGACAGTTTCCCTCTGATGTTGTTTCCAACTGAGAGTCAAGCCATGTGATTAACTTACAAAAGTACCTAACTGTCCAACACTGGACTTTACCCTAGCTACTGTCTCTCTGCTGCCCCTCACTCAATCACAGTGTGACCACTTTCAGGAATGGCCTCAACCATTCTAACGAAAGACTTTATCTTACTACTTTTCTCCCTATTCATCCTTGCCATTTTCCTGCACATCCGGCTGGGAATTGTTGAACTGTGCAAAAAATTCTTTGAAAAATTCAGTTGAATCTGTTTCTCCAAAATTCTACACTCAGGGCATTTCTCCAGGCAATCTTAAAATGATCATTTTCCTTCTGATCTCTAAGTAAACAGTGACTGTATTGTCATCTGAAACAGATTTCTGCTTTCTAAGTGCTCCTCTGTCCTAAGAAGAGTGCTTTGGTTGAATCCAGGCAGGGAGGTCTTGTCTCATGAACAAAGTGCGCAGAAAGGTCTGAAATTATGCCAACAATAACTGTGCACTCATTCCTTTTATCACCCAGTCAGAGCAGCTTGGTTATGCTGGAGATTTGTGCATGCAAGTAGTAGGGAGAGGGTTTACTTTCCTATGTGACTGGTCAGTACTGTAGTTGGCACACTTCAGTTGCACAATGCATTGTGTCAATTTGTCATTAGAGAGCACCTGGGCATGTCTGGGGTGGAGGGCTAAAGGGATGTGCAACCTTTCAGTAGACAGGGCAGTAACAAATTTATGGGGAACTGGTAAAAGAAATTTAGATACCCATTGCTGCCAGAGTACGTATCTTTGTGGAAGGGCCATGTCAACTTACTTTCTCCAGGCAGCATGATATGAACATGATCACCATGGCCATAGAGGATTCAGGGGCTTCACTAATGTCCTTGAGTTGAGTTCTTTGAAAAAACAAAAAACAAAACAGCCAATCATAGTTTTAGAGGTAGGGTTCAATGGAATTGATATATAGTGACACGCTTGACTGTTAGACTGTTAAATTATTTTGGTAACAGGATGCTTTTTGTGGTTGCCTAGTGTTGGATAGGGTTTGGATACAACCACACCTTTTCCAGAAACAGCCAGGTCATCCTGGATTACTGTAGCTCTTGTTGTTGTAGGATGGCTTGGAGGAGGGTGTCTTTTTCTTTGGAGAATGCCCAAAAAAGTAGACAAAAGAAAAGAGACATACTCTGCCTTGATTGGGATTGAAATGTAAGCATAATTTACCTTCTCTGAGCATCATCAGTACAAGCATTTGATGTGAGATTTTCTGGCCCTGGCCTCTGTCCAGCCCCATCACTGCAGTCCAAAACAGAGGTGCTGAATTTGGATTTTCACTGGTATTTCCGAACCCTGGATAGCACCCTCCAGT
Organism: Clarias pachynema; assembly: GCA_030014365.1. Lineage (NCBI taxonomy): Eukaryota > Metazoa > Chordata > Actinopteri > Siluriformes > Clariidae > Clarias > Clarias pachynema. Next base: position 11,307,000 of record JAQMYL010000033.1, on the reverse strand, counting down.
GCGTGTGCAACTCTGATTTTGTTGCCAAGGATAGAAGAACAGGTCTAATTGAGCTCAGACAGAGACTGGATCATACAGTATACTGTACACCAATCAACTACAGTATGACATTATAACGCAAAAAAATATGCCCAGGATTGTTAGGTTCCCCTTGTGCAACCTGTGCAGCTCTGACCCCTCATGGCATGACTCCACAAGTTCTCTGGGGTGTGCTGTTGTGTCTAGCACCAGGACAACGGCAGCGGATGCTTTGAGTGGTGTGGGTGGGGCCTCTGTGGCTCAGAACCTGTTTATCCAGTGCATCCCATTTCTGCTTGATCGGATTGGGATCTGGGGAGTTTGGAGACTCAGTCGGGGCCTTGGGCTCTTTTTCGGTGATTTGTGCTGAATTGGCTTTTCTATGGAATCAGACAGGACAGGCTGGCTTTTGATCCCTGTGGGCAGGGGTAAGCCAATTTCCTGCCAGTGATCCAGTCACCACTGGTATATAATTAACACCACATAACATTAAGACCTTGTTCACACGGGCGTTAATTTTTTGGATAAACGAACGTGCTCTGAACGTCCAAGACGTTTATGTTGCGTTTTGTAGTGGCGCTCAATCGACTTCTACACTGCCGATCGTTTGGCCCTGCCTGCAGCCCAAATTGTAGTTTGCGTGCTAACCTGTGGAGGCAGTGTCGGGAACTGGATATAAAAGCTCTTGTCGTTTTATTTGAGGTGCCTCCTTTTAATATGGACCATTTTGCTATATTAGACATTAATCTTCTTGTTTTAAAAATTCTCGTAATACGGCGACGTAGGGAGAGAAAAAATCGCCGCCGCTACTGGGTTCACCCTCTGACTGCACAACAGCGGATTAAAGGAAGTTTTTTGTGGTTTATGAAGAAATGCGAAAATTTCCGCGCAAGTTTTTCAATTACTGTCGGATGTCAGTTTTTTGGTCAGGTTTTTTTTTTTTTTTTAACCTTTTTTCCCCCGCATTTCCCTACTGTATAGCATGTAGGATCATGGGATATATCCGGTCCTCTGAAGCGTAAAATGAACGCGAAGAAAACGCACTAGAAGCGTTTTCCTTGTGTTTGTTGGGATTTGAACGGCAAGAAAAAGCTGCATGCAACGTTTTTTTGACGCCGTATAAACGTGCAGCCGGACAAACGCACGTCACCAAAGCCCGTGTGAACACTCTCATCGACTCCTATGTGTAGAAAACATCTGCGCTTCATCCGCGCTCACCGGACGCTACGAACGATAGAAAAACGCCAGTGTGAACAAGGACTTAAAGTTAAAAAATGACAAAAATGCTACTTTAACATGTAATTACTGTATTACCATAATAAATATTTATTTTAATAATGTTTAATAAAGTCATTTAGTCACAATATTCCGCTGTACTTCTTAATATAATTTATTTACAATTAAAACAAAAATCTAAACTGAATTACGTTCATTTGTGTTCGTGTACGCGGGGCGCCGGACAAACCAGTGTCTATGTACAGTAGGCACGTAAATTTTTGAAAAGCATGTGATTTGAGGCTGAGCTCTAATTGGGTTTTTTCTAATCATCCTTGGGCCGCAGCACTCTGCGCCCCCGAAACCTCCCACTTTTGTTCTTAGCGAATCAATATTGTTTTTAAATATTTGGGCTCATGTGATTGGACCATTCTTAATGGGTTAATTAAGTAAATTGTTATTTAATGTATTGAATAGTGATTGATGGGGGATCCAGCTAAATATGAGAGACAATTCTGTAATTTCGTTGCTAAAATTCCCCTTCGCAAGGCAATCGGATGAAGAAAGAGCTTGGACCTGATCTTCTAATTATACAGCAGTCAAGTGCGGCTGAGCTTAGACTGTGCTTTTCCAGCACTTCTTATGGCAAGTGGAGCTGCTGACTGGATGCGATGTGAGTCATGCCTTTATTTTATACTAGTAGTAATAGTGGTTAATCATTTGATAAATGGCTATTTACAGGCGATTATTAAAAGTTTTATTTTAATTTTGTTTGCGCCCCCCGAAAATTTTTTGCACCAGCCACCACTGGTCATGTATGTAACAGTACAGTAGATAACGTCATCATCACCTTTAATGTCACACTGTGAGGTAATAATATATCTGCAGAAATATTGGAGCAGCATGAGGAGGGGCAGTGATGTGACTGCTCACTTCATTCACAGGTAATGATACAGTAGTACGTGGGCGTCAGGATCCGCATGTGGCACCCAACTGGAATCGCAGGTATTCTGTGGAGTTTTTCTTCCCTGAAGTCACTGGCATATTCCAGGACTCAGATTGTGAATGAGTGGTCCTGTAGAGTACCTGTGGCTCCAACCGTGTGCCGCCCACATGCTATCATTATTTCGTCAAGATCTGCATGCGGCACAAGGATGGAACCACACATACTTTCTAGTATATACTATAGAGTACATTCAGACCCTGATGTCAGTGTGCTACCATTGCCACATGCAAATAGAGTGTGCAGTCACATCGCTGCTCCAACTCATGCTGCTCCAATATTTCACAGTGTGACATAAAAGTGATGATGATGATGACCCTGTCCCCTGTTACATTCATGACACCGCCTACGGTGTTTGATGCCCGCTTCACCCGGCCACCCACTAACATGTCTGCTACATAGAGCTTAAATCTGAACTGCTGTTAAATGGTGATTTCTGGGGGAGTTGGTACATTTGGTACGATTGATTCATACCGTGCCCAGGAAAGATATGTATATATAAAACTGGAAAGATAAAGATATATA
>JAQMYL010000033.1:11277542-11298051 GCA_030014365.1 Clarias pachynema | reverse complement strand
GTGTGTGCGTGTGCGTGTAAGCCAAAAAAAAAAGTCACTGTCTTAGTTTAACTAAGCAAATATATATATATATATAGTGTCGCACTGCAGAAGAGAGATGATATGTATTTGAATTGACTAAAGGCAAGAATTCTGTACAAATAGCTGACAGTAGTCCTGTTTCTTGGTGGACAATTCCAGAATAATTGTACTGTAGCTTATCAACTGTCTGGTATGAAAAGCCTTTCATGATAAAGAAAAGATGTGTTTTACATGTCTAGTCGTCTGTTCTTGTCTTTGGCACTTGAGAACCCACAGTATTCTGAAGAGTTGTTTATTGTTATTGTTTACTGAAGCTATAACTGTGGCACTTGGAATTGATACCTTAATCAATGTTGTAAAACTAGTTGTGTGTGTAAGCTTGGTTCTCTTCAGTCACATGCATACATTTAATGTTTCAATACAGACATGCATTGTACACAATGTTTATATTCCCATTGTAAACATGCACAATGTTATAGCTCCCATTTTCTCTCAAGATTATACAACAGTTAGTTCCAAACGAGTAATCTGATTGGATATGGAGTGGTGATATACTGTAGAGCATAACAGCACTGGGACGTTAATTAAACTAATGGCCAGTTGCCTGCATGGATGAAAATAGATTGGTACGGTCCGCCAGCAGCTCTCTGCAAAACCCACATGTCACAAAACCAGTGACAGAAGCACTTTCAGCAAGAACAAAACATCTGGTAACGTTATGTCATTTTAAACACTTTGTCTTCTTGGTAATTGCTTTGCCCTGAATTGCCTCTGAACAGTCCTTGTAGTTTTGTTCACGGCTAACACGAGCTACAAAGCTAACTAGATTCTAACACAACACTGAATCCCAAATGGCTCCACAGCCACAGCTCCTTGATCAAAGGCAATACTTGCTGTGTGGAACAAGTGCTTCTCACGTACACCCTACATACAGTACACTAAATGTCCATTTTATGCTATTTGTGATTCAACTTTGGACCATTGGAATTTAGCTGCTGTTCCAAAGCAGTTAGCAGGATATTCCATAGTAAAATCTCAAGTAAAATTCTAAGTAAATCTCTCAAGTTTTACAGCTGTGCTGATATTCAATACAACAGCACTCTCTCTCTAAAAAGTGATATTGTTTAATTAACAGTTTTAATGAGATTTGTTCTCTTTTCGTTTTATAAATTGCACATTATGTTTAGTAAATCTAATTGATCTAACATATGTTTAAGTAAGTTCCAAATAAAAAAGGCATCAATTTATTGCATTGTCAGTAATCGTGCCTATGCTTATTTCCAGTATGTTGCTAGTTCTGTTATTTGTAAAGCAGATGTTAGACGCTCTGTTATTATGTCAGTGTGCTCATACTTGAAAGTATTAATTAGTTAAAATATTAGTAACTTAATTAATAACATACAAGTGCATACACGTGCCACTGAGTAACATCAGTACTACTCAGTGGCACTTTTATGCATTGTATGTTATTAATTAAGTAACATATCTTTAACGCTTATACTTTGTGAAACATTTTTAAGGCTGTTTAGATTGCTAAAAAATAAAATGGTAATATCAAACAATAATGGAAGAAAAAAGTTTTCTCTTCAATTTCTTTTGTGCTATGTAATCTCACCTACCACCAGCAGGCCCCATAAGTGTGTGAAGGTGTGTGTGGCTCTTTCCATAGTTGGCATAAACAGAGAGTGACTCATACAGTGTCTAATAAGCTATTTCTTTTCAGAATTAAGTGAGCGGCTCAAAAGCCTACACATAAGCACACTCCCTACATCCTTTTTCATTTTTACTCTTTGTGGTGTGATAATTGCATAATAATTATTATATTAAGTACGCACTCCATACATAGACAGATGTATTAATCGCAGAGTCTTATACGTTCCCCCTCTACAGCTTAAGGAATTATGTTATTTTCTGTGATAAATATTTCTGCATCTGGCTCTAGGTATCTTCCGAAAGTACAAGAAGAAAAAAAACAGCAGTACGGGCAAATATGAGCAGTTCTTGGAACTACTGTACCTCTGCAGAACATAGACTCTGAGAATGATTTAGGGGAGGAAGTGTCTGAACAAGAGGGCCATTTAATTCAGTTCTCATCATGAATGGATTTTTAGACATGAACTCTAAGCCCCAGACAGTCAAAGCTGCCTTCCAGTTAGAAACAAGATGGGTGTGTAAAGAGTGTTGTTGTTTTAGTTACCTTTTGGTCAGTGAGAAATCAAATTAATTAACCACAAATACATTTTTCATAACTTTTCAACCTTTATCAAGGATACTAATACATCTGGAGCTGCTTTATATTTTGCCGTTAAATCTAGTAGCCTCATGCATTCATTAAGGTGTGTATATATATATATATATATATAAAAACAAAATGCAAATAATTCGTAAACAAATTGTGTCAATGCTTTGGCTAAATAGCATTAAGAAATTAGTATTTGGTGGAATAACCTTGATTTGCATTTACAGCTTTTATACGTTCGGCATGCTCTCCACCAGTTTTCCACATTGCTGAGTAACTTTATACCACTCTTTATGCAAAAAAGCAAACAGCTCAGCTTTGCGTGATGGCTTGTGACCATTCATCTTCCTCTTGATGACATTCCAGACGTTTTCTGGAGTAAATTGCAGTGGTCTCTTATTTTTTTCCAGAGCTCTATATATGTTGTTTATGTTAATATTCTAACTATAGAATATAGTTACTATAGAATATATTTAGTCTAAAATTCTGACATTCCATGAAGTTCATTCGATTTTGGTCAGGGACAATCTACTGTACATTTAAAAATTTTACTTGCTGTAAAATAGCACAATTTCTCTACTTTGGCTATCACAGTTTCACATACAGTATTCACAGCTTTAAATGGAAAACATTTCATTGTACCTGGGGAATGACTTGTCCATTGCTAATAAATAGACATAACGGATAAAGGAAAAGCTCTGTGATTGGTTGCCATAATCTTACAGAAAGTCTTTCTTTGCCATTTAACAATACTCTTATATTTTTGCATGCATTTTTTTGAGCCGGCTGCCTGCGAAGCATAGGCAACACATATGGATCAATATCCGTCGTCTCACGTCGGAGTCCTGAGCATCAAACTTTTCTTTTATTCATAACCTTCACTGCACTTTTATTTAGAATCATAGATATGCACAATTTATTTCATTATCTATTTTTTTTCTTAAAAAAAAAAAAATCATTTTATGGAAACCAAAAATGGGGAAGGTCAAATCTGCTAACTCTTCCTAAACCATTAAAAGGAATTTTACCAAACTTGCATAGTGACTTATTTAGAAAGTTACTTAATTTTTTTTTTTTTTATCTTATTATTATTACACTTCTTATTATTTTTATCTAGTACCCTCCATTATACAGTCATAGGTTTAGTAATTAACCTACACGGCACCCAAATAACACCTAAAGGTGGCACTTCTGAAGGTTTGCACATGGGAAGTTGTTTTGCCATGATGCCGCTCTGATTAGCTACTGTACATCACTGAACTTATTCTCCTCAGTAACGAGCGTTGCAGGGTATGATTGCTATATTCTACAGTTCATGTATAACTAATGAATGTAGTGTTGAACTATGTCTGGCTTGTATAGTTGATGTTTAATACTGGAGATGTGCACTAGCTATTTCTTTGTGTCACCTGTCTGCGAAGCATGGGCCACACATAGGGATCACAGGACTAACAATGTTGTCGTCATCCATCATCCGCCGTCACACTTTTCCTCTATTCGCAACTCCCCCTAAACCATTGATGGGAATTTGACCAAAACTTGACAGAACCTTTATTAGGAAGCATAGATGTGTGATAGCTATTTCATTTTAAGAAGTAGGATGTTCAGTGGGGAGGTGACATGTCTTCCTTGGAAGACTCATAAATTTTGCTAATACTTCTGCCCAGTAATCACATTTGATTTAATACTCGCCTTAATCATTGCTGTATTCCCTCTTGTTCTGTTTTTATTTTCATCTGGTCCTCTTCAGTTTCAGCACCCCACTGAACAATACCCACCCCTGAAGTTTGGAACGGTCCCAAATGGCAGCACAGAGAAGAACATTCGCAGTAATTACCCCGACATGCACCACTACATGATCAAATACAACCAGAAAGGAGTGGAAGAAGCCATCACTAACTTGAAGACAGGGTTTGTGCTGCATCTGTCTTGCTGATTCTTGTCATATTTCTTTTTTCTGTTTTATCGCTCTCTTTTTTTCTCTATGCCTCATCCAGCCATTTGAGTCCATTTCACCTTTCGACCCTGAGTTCTCTGTAGTTTAAGGATATCCTTTTTTTCCATATAGTTGCACTTTTTTTACTTGCTGACTCTTTTCCATTCTCACTTTCTTCATATATACAATGTATAATTTCTCTCTTTTCTATATTCTCTCTCTCTCTCTCTCTCTCTCACACACACACAGACACACACGGTCTCCTGTCTTGACTTTTTTGCTTTCAAGTCTTTGGTTCGCAACAAAAGAATATTCATTTAAAATCACTGTTAAAACGACGGGGAAGCTAATAGTGCTATTACAAGTGAGGCTGCTTTGATACACTCCAGCACACTAGAAGAAGAGTAACATCTTCACAAGTACTCATTGTTCAAATTCTGGAATGATTAATGGAGACTTTCTTTTGTAATTTATATTTGAAGTAAACAATTAGAATAAAATAATAACAATGTTACATCCACATATTAAAAACTAATTAAAAACTGTTCACTTTGAAGTCATTATTCATTACATTTGAAGTTCTTGTTATACAGGAGCATAGTTTGAAGTGAGTCTGTTGCTTCCCTTAAAAACAAAGCAAAAACAATTACAAAGATCATTTGCTCCTAAATGTGCCTTTCCTGTAAATATGCAGTACATTGCCAGCTTCTCTTGGTGTAATTTAATTTGGATATGATTGCTGCTATATGAATTACTTCAGTAGTATATGGTGTGGTATCGGCATTAAAAGAAATAGTACCAGGAGGGACTTGTTCAAATTTAAATAGCATGCCTGGTAATATTATCAAGTACTTTTGTTAAGTCGTTAGTTTCATCATAAGGCTGTAACCTATAACATCTAAGTGTGACATCATTTCATTTAAGTAATATGTAATGCGATCATACACACAGTGTTTAATACGAATTTAATACGTTCCAGAGGTGAGTTCTTAAGGTGAAATAAAATATTGTGAAACACATTTTCCCATAGGAAGTAATGTGAATGCAGATAATCTGTTCCAGCCTACCATAAATATTACCAATATTACCAATTTTCCACACTATTATCATATTTTTGCATCTAAAAACCATCAAAACATGACATGTAAATGAAACAAAATCTGAAATACTAAGACATTAAACCGCACTTCACCTTAATTCATGATTTCTCTTGGCAATGACTGCTTTAAAAACGAAAATAAATGTGGCTCTCTTTTCTTCTTGCTACAAGCATTGCTAAAATTCTTGGGACCAATGGTGCTGTCTTCACTAAAACACAAAAAAATATGTAAACTCGCTTCACTTGATGTTCCACTAACCAAAACGGTTTTGATCGGCTACCAGAAGGACGCACAACCGGCTTGGTCGCTCTTATGCCAAAAATGCTTAATATTTCACGTAAAATTTCTTGCGAAAATTCATATGCAAATGTATTGCGCCACCCCTCATTTATTTACATTTTGCATCCAAAGAGCCAGACCTTCTTGTTCTCCAGGCTTCCTGAACAACTTTTTTTGTCTCTTTATTTTTGATTTTTGCCTAGTACAGTATTTGGCTCTCATTTTCAGTCCATTTAATGTACTAGGCCAGTTTTAGATTAATGTTTTTTGTTTGTTAAGCCACACAGTGACCTATAAATCATTCAAGAATAAAATAGCATCTAACTTTAGTCATGAAGAAACAGGTGCAGATAATGACAGATGATTAAGCTGGTGATTAGTATACTGGTGATGTTGAGTGATTGGAACAGACGAGAGAGGAAATGAGGTTGCTGCCAAGGTTGTTATATAAACAACCGATTTTTATTTTATTTCATGTTTAAGTTACAGTACATCATTTGTTCCTATTTCTTTCATTTATTCTACATATTTTAATTAAATTTAATGTGAAGAAATGAAGGGTGGCTTAACATATTTGCATAGTACTGTACTTTTGCATCAAAATGGATCTGTGTAATATTTGTTAATTTACTCACTTATTTTTAAGTAACAGTAAAAAAAGGTATAATTCAAGCACAAAAGTTTAGCATTTGAAAGGAACAAAGCAGATAGTATTATATACAGTATATACTGCAGAAAATGAGGGTAGTGATTAAGTCCACTATGCTTTTTGTGCTTAAGTTAAACTATATGGTTGCCATGCCAGTTATTAATCAGCTTCCCTCTTGATTGTTGGTATCACTGTGTCAGTAGAGTTGTCCCTTTTATTGAATTTAGACTTTGATTCCTTGTACCTGATACCTGTTGGAATGAATTACAAACAATCCTGTCAGTCTTCCCAAACTACAACCCAAAATGTAGTTTAGCTGTTATCGAAGGTGCACACACAGTTTGTGTGTGTGTCTTCTAGGCAGGTCTAATTCTAGAAACGAAAACCTCTACTAATCAATAAAAGCATTCTCATTCAGACAGGGCTATACTGTTTTCTAATGTTAAATAGCGATATTGATTGAAGAAGGATATTGCATGACATCAAGTCTGGCTCATTGTCCACATGTGTATTGGACAAAAAGCTTAGCAAGTGGGTCCAAGGAGACTTGCCACGTCATTGAGCAAGATACACGATTAGAACTGCATCACTCTAACCAATAATCATATGGTAATAAGTGACTCTTTATTTTACATGTATAATTCATTCAGTCATGTTTAACCGCAATATCCTAATAAAGGCTATTGGGTGTGAGGCAGAGAAAAATGCTCAATGAGATGTCAGTCCATGGCAGTGCGCCATGCATTCCACACACATTCATTAATATCTAAAGCAGTTAAGTGTGGCCAGTCTGTTCACTGGCATAAGCAAGCAGAGCATTTGGAGAAAACCTACAGGGACACAAGAAGAACACGTGTAACTCTACACAGACAGTAATCTGAACTCAGGACAGAAGCACGTTTCTTGGATATGTGAGACAGCAGTGTACTTATGCAGCATCTCTTGCATAAGTGTTCACACATAGGGCATACCAAAAACATTGTATGAATTATAGTCCATTAATCATTCTGAAGGTTTCAGAAGGTGACCAGTGCTAAATAATGGACCTAAATAAGGAACCTTCGAAACCACTTACGTGCATGAAGTCAATGTCTTTGTATAATTCCATCACTAAGAATTAGGCTAAAAGAAGCCTGAGAGCAATTTCAGGAATAATATGACAGACAAGTGAATATGGTGAATGATAAAAAGGGCTAAGGGAAAAAAAAATACCCAAGTGCAATAGCTAAATACTATGTGTTGGAGTGTAACATGGTAGACTCCTTAAAAAAAAACAATTACATTTTTATTTTTAAAAAAAAGTGTATTCAAATTGCAGTTTATTTTTTTTCGAAAATGTCACAATGGTTTTAAGTGTTTAAATTTCCTATTTCAGAAACTGTGGAGTTTTGTTATAGCTTCATATGAATATTTTAAGTACTATAAATTGTTAATCATACAGTGTGGTTTTCCAATATCAGTCATTACACAGTTTTGTATTTGCTAATAGATCTGAGATTCTCAACCTGTCTTCTCAGCATTTCCCTTTCTCTGTCTCTCTCTCTCTCTCCATCTTTCTCTCCCTCTCCCTCCTTTTCCCCCTACAGTAAGCTAGATGCATTTATCTATGATGCCGCAGTGCTGAACTACATGGCTCGTAAGGACGAGGGCTGTAAAGTGATGACTATAGGCTCTGGTAAAGTCTTTGCCACCACGGGCTACGGCATTGCCCTTATTAAGAACTCCCGCTGGAAGCGACCGCTGGACCTGGCACTGCTACAGCTGGTTGGCGATGGTAAGAGCCCGACCTTGTAGTTGCACCCAGCTTAAATGGGGTGAAAGGGTTAATGTACTGCATGCATGTTGGTTTGGATGAACGTACTGGTTTGTTTTTGTACGTAGGAATGAAGGGAATTAAGCATTACTGTAATAAAGGATTATCTGTGTTGGATTTGAAGGATTTAAAATTGATGAATTGGCATAAATGTTTTAGATGAAGAGACCCTCAAAAAAGTTATACCAAGCAGCTTATAAACAAAAACTCAATACAAAAAATAAAACGAAAGCATTCATGAACATTGTCCAGTAGACCCTTGAATTTTTTAAATAATTAATTCATTAATTTTAATTGAGGTATTCCTTCCTTGGACTCTATTTTTTTGGCATGATACCCATCATCTACTAATCTAAATGCTAAAGGATTAGTTCAGTACATCAATTCAATGACACTTTGTCATTCATATGGCTACTCATATATTGATAGTTTATTTGCTTCATGGATTTAATCCTCAATGGGATTCATATACTGTATAGACTTATATATCTGTGTGTATGTGTGTGTGTGTGTGTGTGTGCGCGCGCATGTGTGCCAATATCCTGCTGTGAGAACATTTCACTGATGCCAGTTTCCAATGCTACAATTAAACATCTATCCCTGACATGACAGGTCTATACAGTATGCAAAATTAATTTTCATTGGCATATGAGTATGTGTGTTTTCGGTGATTTTATTTTTTTGTAAAATTTGCACCCACTACATTTTGGAAACATTAAAAAGCACAATATGTGTAGTGGTCATTAACACTAATGGATAATTAGTTTTTTTTTACCAACTGTATTTTAAGAGCATTGAGCAAGGTGTCTCATCTGTACACAGTCCTGTTCAAACGTTTTGAAACACCCCTGATTTCCACATACAGTACTTTGCTTCCAAAGTAGACATTCTCGGATGTTTTTAAAATGTACTCCTGAGGAATAGTTCTCAAGGCTTCCTGTAAAGGACTTATTAGCTCTCACTTTGGCAAGTTTTTGACTCTGATTTTTAATCCAGTCCCTGACCCAGTTCCAGATTAATGCTTTTTGTTTGTTTAGCCAGACAGTGACCTAATCATTCAAGCAGAAGAAATGTAACTTAGGGAATGAATCAGTGAGAAAAAGGTGCTGATGCTGACAGATGATCAGGCCGGTGATTAGGATACTGATGATGTTGAATGCTAAGTGGTTGGAACAGACGAGAGGGGAAATGGGGTTGCTGCTCTGATTTGTTATGTAAGCAAGCAATTTTTTAAATCTTTAGGACATATTAGCTCTCAGCCTGACACAGTAAAACATTTGATGTAATTTCTTAAATTTAATCTACATAATTTAATTAGATTTTATTTAATTTTTACCAATCATTTACTCCTTCATGCACCCTCCTGTTCCCAACGCTCCCTGCTCACTTTTTTAAGTCCTGTTAGTTACTGTAACTATCAGTACTGTACTTCTTCATGTGCAGATTTAAAGTGGCTTGTTGTTTTCTTTGATAACAAAAACAAATATTCAAGCATTCAATTCAATATTTATAATAGTTGTTACAATATTTTTGATTAAATTCTCTTTTGGGTCAATCTGGTCTGAGTGGGATTGGGCCTAAGGTCACAGAGATGGTGTCATGTCTTGCCACTGCACTGGGTTAAAGGGTGTTAAAATGTCTTTATAAAAATATGCTCACTTAACCATTCGTGTCTCTTGCCAGCCATTCCCCAAGCCACCAAACTAATTCTGGCATACCAAGGCACACTAATTATGACTATCAAACTTTTGGCCATCAAAGGCAATCAAAGGCAAGGCTAATTCTTTTATTAGTGCTATATACTGAAGATTGATAGAATTAAGATAATAAAATGAAAATATCAATCATATATTTAGCTTTAGCTTTCATTTCCTGAGTTTGCCAACTTAGAACATGGCATTTACATTTAGACATTTGGCAGACGCCCTTATCCAGAGTGACTTCCATTTTTATCTCATTATACATCTCAGCAGTTTAAACAGTCTAAAGGCCTTGCTTAAGGGCCAAGAGGGTGAACTTGGTGGTCATGGGGTTTGAACCTGGGACTTTTTGAACCATAGTCCAATGCCTTAACCACTGAGCTAACCCTGGCATCTCTGGTGGCAGATCACCCAATTTTTAAGTGACTAAACATAGAAGTAGATAGTAGAAGTAATTTAATCGGTGAATATTTCTTGGGTTGCACATCCGTTGTTTGCAATAACTGCATTTTTTCATTTTAAAAGTCAGCGACCCCCTGATCTTAACAAACTGTTGCATTCTTCTTCTGTGATTCTTGTCCAGGTTTGCGCTGCTGCTTTTCTTTAGGAGATGAAATGAAACTGGGTTAAATTCTGATGATTGACATGGTCATCTTAAAGCCTTCAACGTTATTTGTTTTGTTGTCTTATCGGTTTGCTGCACGATGATGTTCCTCAGAATTTACTTGGATGCATTTATCTCTAAATTGTCAGACTTAATGTTCCTGTAGACTTTTGAATTTGTATATAAACTTTGTTTCTCACCATTTCGGTAGAGGCTTACAGTATCTCGGTTCAGGACTTTTGTGGCTCATCTCTGTGGCTACGTCCCTAATTCTAATCTGACCTGCTAATTCGTAGTGCTGGTGAGAGGTTTGCATTTTGAGTTGGTACAGCCTCTATATTGCTCTGTACTGCTCTTGAAGTTTTGAATGGTGAATTGAGATACCTTCACCCATGCCCTATGGAGGAGGTTTTGTTTTGTTTTTCACAGCTCTCACAATGTTTCTCTCATCAGCTGCTGTTATTTTCTTTGGCTGGCATGTTTGATGTCTAGTTGTTAGTACACCAGTAGTTTCTTTCTTTCTCAGGACATTCCAAATTGTTGTATTGACTTTGCCCAGTGCTTGTGCAATACCTCTGATGGATTTTCCTTCTGTTCTCAGCTTCAAAATGGCTTGCTTTTCCCCATAGACAGCTCCATGTTTTTTATGTTGTCTATGCGGTTGTGTGTTCCCACAACAAACTAAACAGTGTTACTATAGGTAGAAAAATTAATTATGTGTGAACAACAACAACATCATCAACAACAACAATATTAATCAGAATAATGGTTAAGATATATTAATTATGTAATATACACTCACCAACCACTTAATTTGAACCTTCATATACTGTACACTGATCATCCATAAAATTGAAAACACTGAAAGGTAATAAAGTTAATAACATTGATTATCTTCTTAGATTGACACCTGTCAAGGGGTGAAATATACAGTATTAGGCAGGAAAAATGGGCAAATTGAGATGGCTATAAAGCTTAATTAGAGCATCACCAAAATGACAGCTCTTCTAGGGTGTTCCTGGTATGCAGTGGTTAGTTAGTACCCGGGCAGTGGGCAATAGATGACTTCTGGATGCCCTATGGGACAAATATATGCCAGTGAAATCTGATTCTCCGGGTAATGTTCTGCTAAAAACCCTGCGTCCTGGAATTCATGTGGCTGTTACTTTGACACATAAAACCTACCATTACAAAATTGTTGCAAACCAAGTACAGTGGAACCTTCGTTCACGAACATCCCAGAGAACGACCAAATCAAAAATTAACCCAAAATTTGTCTCTGTTCATAAACTCCTCCTCAGAATATGACCCAGAAACCGCCATCCCAAACCGCTGCTATCAGCTGAACCAAGGCATAAGTGCGTCGCGCAGCATCATTTTTCCCCGGTCCACAGTCACAGATTACGCACATGATTAAATAAATTTTGCGCAAGCCTTTGCCGAGTAGTATCTGAAGAAAATCTGTAGAGTACTACGCCTTATGAACGATAACAAAAACGCTTTTTGTGCAGCGTGAAAGAAGAGTTAAAATTTTTTTGCCTTTGGATTGATTTTTTGTGAAAGAAACAAAAAAATAAACAAAAAAAAGAGAGAAAACCCCTGAATGAGAATTCCCTAGTGTTATTATGGAAGGGGAATCCCATAATGTACTTCCAAACACTAACCTTTTCCCCACGCATCTTCCTCTCCTCTATTACTTTGTCATGGAGTCTTCCTAAGAAAGGTGCGCGAACAAAAAAATTATGTGAATATTCGCTTTTCCCTTGTAAAGTTTATATTTAGTGCTGTATTATTTTTGTATAATATGTATAATAATACAGTGTTTTTCATACTTTGTTATATATGTTGTGATATAAACAAATACATAAAAAGTTAAATATAGTTCATAGTGACGGAGAGCGGTTTAATTCTATTTACATGTACAGTATTCCTATAGAAAACTGTACGAACTTACTGTAGGAATGAATTAAGTTTGTGAACCGAGGTTCCACTGAATTTCCTGATGGCAATGGCTTCTTTCTAACACCAGATATCACATCATCTTCAGAGGTCTGGAGTCCATGCCTTTGTGTTTCAGAGGTGTTTTAGGGCGTTTTCACATTAGGGCCCTAACATTGTATTATGACGCCCAAAAGTAATGTTGATTAGAGCTGTAATCGGGTCTTAAAAGTTAGGCCCAACAGGGCCCGAGCCCGACAAGTACATTTTGATTGATAGCCTTTTAAAAGCCTGAACCCGTTTATAGCCCGACATTATTAAAATGTGCGCAAGCACACAGCATTTCTCTCGCACTAATCAAAACGCATCACATGACCGCTCATTTACCGCGCAAGCCCGAGCCTGGTCCGAGCCCAGCCCGAGCCCAGCCCAAGCCCGTGTTGGGTCCCGTCGGGTTGGGGCAAAGATCTTCAGCTCTAATGTTGATCAGTGACAACTCAAGCATTCCAGGCTCAGGTACCGTTCGTCAGTGTGCATGTAGCATGTGCCAGTCTTATCCTCTGACCTATTGTACAGAGCCATAGCTGATAAAGTAGAAAGGCACACGAGAGCGTTCCTCATGACATTTTTTTCCGGAATATCAATAATTTTTGGCATATTGTGAAGATTGGCTTCCTTATTTTCTTCTTTTTGAATTTAATGGTGACTCACAAATCAACTAGGTGCATACTGCCAGCTAGCATATTGTATGGTGAGAAAAAAAAACAAGTGTATCTGAGTATGGAGATAAATAATAATGTGAACGCTGACCAGTGGAGGAGTGAGGAGGGGGTGCACTTGTTCCTGGGCGTGGTACAAATCAATCGTGCCTAGTGTGAAAGTGCCCCTAGTGACATGATATTAGGCTGTTAATTTTTTAGTTATGGCTGATCAGTGTACATAGTGTATATAATAGTGTTACATCATCAATGTTGCTTGCTCCAGTAGCAGATAGGCAAAACAGCTATGTTTTCTGTTTTTTCTTTACAATTGTCAAAATGTTTCTGGCATCAGCTGCTGTTGTTTTCTTGGCTAATGTGTTTGATGTCTGGTTGTTAGTACAACCAGACATCAAACACATCAGCCGTTTGATGTCTGGTTGTACGAACAACCAGACATGGTTTCTTTCTTTTTTATTTTTTCCTATGTCCAGTGTTCTTGATTGTCCCTTTTTTCTCAGCTTCAAAATGGCTTGGTATTTTCCCATAGATAGTTCCCTGGTCTTCATATTAAAAACTACATTACATTAAAACTATCTCTACCACATGTCTTTATCACATGAAAATTGGGTGGCCTAGCACCAAAGGTGTGATGTCCTAAATTGTATAACTTACCTGTAAGTAAAAACACTGTCACCTCATACTTATATTTTGAAGTTACAATACTGCCCCCCATTCCCAAGGAAAAGCTTAGCCCCATCCATAACTCTTTAGTGCCACTCCAATACAACGGTAGTTCTCTTTAAACTTGACTCACCCTCAAACTTCCACAGTTTAACAATCTTTCTCCAGAATAAATAAATTTGTATTAAAATCTGTGATTAAATGAACTTCATGATCTTTATGAGCTCTGCATTATCTATCACTTACAATAGCCATACATCTTTCCAGTAATAAAGCTGAGTGCACATGTCTGAGTGCTACCATCATTTGCTTCACTTAAAAGTTTGAGATGCCCCTAAAAAATGTAAGAACTTCACCTTACATTTAAGGTAAATAAAAATGTATTGCTCTTATTCTTAGGCCTAACAGAAAAAGTACTGTACATTTACTGATCTCTAAGCATATCAGTAAATGTACCAATGTTTTTCTTTGAGTAGCTTTAAATTGGTCCCATGATTTTCTTTCTATATATAGAAGCTAAAAGTCCTAGAATTATCTGGTGTTTCTAGTCCTCTCCTACAGTCAGACTGACCACAATTAAATGATTATGATCTCACCCTTCAGACCCACTTCTCTATCTGTTTTAACCTTGTCTTTGATTTCTAACTCATTTCATTGGGTAAGTTTTTACTCCTTCCCACTGTCAAACACAATATACTGTACTTGTATAATTTTTCAGTTGTTTTCACAGTCTCGCTCTCTTTATTTATCCTCATCATTCTCTTTTATGTACTTCTCTTTGAACTGAAAATATGTTCCTGCTGTTTGTCATTATGTCACCACCCTACTGTATATACTTCTTTCTCTCCTTTTCCATTTTATCTATTTTTTCTGCCCATTTCCCCAAATACAATGGAGTATTCAAACAAGGATAACCAAATTTCCCTTGCTTTTTGCTTTTTCTCTCCACCTCCATTTACTTTGCAATAGAGAAAAGCATATAAGGGGTTATGGTGTGGCCCCTGACCTTGTGTCCTTCTCTTCTCTTCTCTTCTCTTCTCAGATGAAATTGAGATGCTGGAGCGTCTCTGGCTTTCAGGGATATGCCACAATGATAAGATTGAAGTGATGAGCTCCAAGCTGGACATCGACAATATGGCTGGAGTCTTTTACATGTTGTTGGTGGCCATGGGCCTGAGTCTACTAGTGTTTGCCTGGGAGCACCTTGTCTATTGGAGGCTCCGCCACTGTATGAGTGGAATGGGCCAAGCTGGCAAACTGGACTTTCTACTTGCCTTCAGCAGGGTAAGAGGGACAGACAAATGCATGTCTGATGAACAGATAAAGCAAAATGGCGAGATTGTAGGAGACAAAAAATGAGAGATAGTGAGTGGACACTATGGCACATACAGTATAGTGTTCTTGTTGTTTATGAAATATTGCTTGGTAGAATAGGAGTGATTGAAAATTGGTTTGGAACCTAACAATCTGGGACATTTAACAGAATAACACCTTACCAAAATCCTTTTTAATTTGCTCAACATTTTTTCTCAGGGAATGTATAGCTGTTGCAGTTTTGAGGATGAAACTGCCCAAGGTGGACCCAAAATCATCATTCCTACCCACCATCATCCCTCTGTGGTGTCAGCCCCTCCCTCCTCCCATGTGGTAACTGCAGGTGTCACCAACCAAGCCATTGCCATGGTGCCACAGCAACAGCAGCAGCAACAACAGCATCTACCCCAGCCTCCGCAGTCCTACAAATCCCCACTTCCTGGGACCCCTCCTGCTGTGTTACATTCTGGGGGATCTTTGGGGCCCTCTACTACACCACTTCTGGGTGCTCCTCTTCCATGCTCCACATTTTTGCCCCGACCAGACCGCAGACTGGCTGTAGTAGACCGCTGGAGGCTGCCAAAATCTGCCAGTGCCACCACACCCATGAATCTCAGAGGTGGTTTGTCTGACATGGGAACCTTCCCACAAAAGATAGTTCCTACATGGGCAGGGGGTGGACCTGCTGGAAGCACCTTGGATGGATATAAGCGCTACTATGGCCCTATTGACCCTGAAGGCTTGGGACCATGTATGGATCAACAAGCAGGCACTCAGACTCCAAAATCAGCTCCCAGGAACCATCAGCAACCCCCACCACCTGGTTTGACTTTTTATCAGGAAAAGGGCATGGATCAAGGGGTGGGGAAGAAGGTGGGAGTGTGTACTGGTGGAGGGGGTCAGGGGAAGGGGGTGAAGTCTTTGGGCACTCCAAGGCTGCCACCAAAAAGTCAGACTCCAGCCCCATTGCCACCTAACCCCCCACTGCAGCACCCCTCTCCTCCTCTTCCCTCATCCCTTTGGAGGAAGCGGAGGCCCAAAAAAACAAAAGAGCCTGGTGGCCCACTGTATGAGAACATTCTGCCCCTAGGCCGGAGAGGAGGTGGAAGAGATATGGGTCGTAGACCCAGACCATCTCCCCCTCTTCCTATTCCAGTACCTGTACCAGTTTCCCCAACATACACACCACCATCACCCTCTCTCTCTCTCCCGTACACCTCTAGCTCATCCTCCACCTCTAGCACTAGTTCCTCTACCACATCCTCTGCCTCTTCTTCTCGATCGACCTCTCCCTCAACCACCTCTAGCACTACCTCACGCAGTACCAGGGATAGGGAGGAAGAGGAAGACTTGGATGAGCTGACAGAGGAGTCCAGTCTTCTTCAGGGACACAACCGGCACAATAACAGGGAGCGCTCCATCCTGTCCCCGAGATCTCTTACACATGGTCCACCGCCACCCCCTATTCCCCCACGCAAACCCCGTGGTCCATTTGCAGAGCGTGAACGAGAGAGGCAGGGCAGTAGATTACGAGAAAGAGGTGGCAGCCAGCTTGCTCAGCTCCAGGAGTGGTGGGCAGGATGGGGGGAAAGAGAGAGAGAGCGGAACGGGGGAGGTTCTGGTGACACTGAACGGAAAAGGGAGAAAAGGCACAGGAAAGAAAGAGAGAAAGAGAAAAAGAAAAAGAAAAAAACGAAAAAGAGGAAAAAGAGAGAGGAACGTGAAAGGGAAAGGGAGCGTAAGCGGCGGAAGGTGAAGAAGAAAAAGAAAAAGGTGATGAAGTCAAAGAAGAAGAAGAAGGTATCCACCAGCAAGCATTCAGAGCCAGATGAAGGGGATATAGAAGTAGAGAGAGAAGGAGAAGGTGATGGAGAGAGAGAGGGTGAGTATGCCTCTTTCTCAAACCAGTACCGGAGCACATTTGGAGAAAAGGGAAGTCTTTTAGGTTGGGAAGGAGAGAGAGAGCGAGAAAGGAGAGATGGAGGGGAGGATGTGGGAGATGAACAAGATGAAGAGAGTGGAGGAGGCCGGAGTAGAGAAAGACGGCCAAAGAGTAGCCATGCACGTCACAGACCATCCAGCAAGAAATACCCAAATCTCCACAAACTTCCTTCTTCCGTCAAATTTTGGGTCAGTGGAGGGACTACAGAACCCTCTGGAGGCTCACCTCCATCCTCAATACATACACTTCTTCCATCAGCTAAGCGAAGGAGGAGCAGTGGAGCAGAGCGAGATGTGGCAGGGAGGGGCGGTGAGCGGCGGCCATTACTTCTACACTATGATAGAGGCAGAGCGCATACCCGAGAGGGGTTGTCCTTCCATGAGTGGGACTCTGAGGATGAAGAGGAAAATGATGAAGTAGAGGAGGAACAGGACAGGGAGCAAGAAAGGGTAAGAGTGAGAAGGGCAGGGGGCAGAGGGGCTGTGTCTGAGTCTGAGAGGGATCGAATTAGAGTAGATGAGAGTTATTCTGATGATGGCTCCTCAGGGGAGTTTGGCCAATTTGAAAGATACTGGGAGGGCAATGGGGCAGATGGGGCAAGTGGGATTGGAGGTGGGGGTTGGTTTTTTGGCACCTACCCAGCCCGAGAGAAAGGGGGAAGCATCAACAGCAGAGATGATTCAATACTAGGTCGAACTGAAGGGTGGAGTGGAGATTTTTGGGGCTCAGGTTCAGGAGTTGGATGGGGCTCTGGTGGTGGAAGTGGGGGTCTTGGCTTACAATGGCCACCTCCTCCAGCATCACTACCACCCCCTCGAAGGTATTGGTCAGTTGATAAACTGCCCATGAAGAGTGAGAAACGTGGTCACAATAGGTCAAAGAGCAAAGGAAAAAGGGCTCGAGAAAGAGACCAGAATATGGGATCATACTCACAGATTAGCCACAGCAGAGTGCCCTGTCGGTCCAAACGAGGCAGTGCCACCTCCCACAGTCAAGAGGAGTTACTGCCCCACTGCCACAGTCTAAATGAGGGCTCCCGACCCAAACTTCCCCCCAAACCTGATGGTGCCAAATCTGGCAGTCAGTCCAACCTCAGCACCCAACAAGCCCAACATTCGGAGCCAGCATCCTCCCCTACCCAATCCTTACTGCCATCACTCCCTGCAAGCTCTGCACCCTCTTCCCTCCCTGTACCCATCTCACAACCCCCTTCTTCTGCATCCATGTCTCCCCCACCAGTATTATCACCTGGTACCACAAAAGGGGCTAGTGGTAGTGCTAAACTTCAGTACCAGAGACTGCGCTCTGTTCCCCAGCCACGACGCTTCTACTCGCCCCACCTACCCCTTAAAGCAAAAAGCCTGTGTTCCCGACGTGGCTCTGCCCACTTTTCCAGCCTTGAAAGTGAAGTATGACACGGGGCTTCATTGCTGCGCGTGTGCGTGAGCTCTATGGTGCGATGCAAATGGACGGTGACACACATACACGCGCTGCACCAGGATCAAGGCAGTGACTACGAGTGCCAGGGTGGTGCCAGAAGCTGGGACAGTGGTGGTGATACCACAACAGGAGACGAGTCGGCAGAGGCTGTCTCCCTAACCACGGAAACCCCAGCTGTGCTTCATGTTTGCTCAGAACTGAGCATTACAATGTCGTCTGTAGTCCTGTCCTCCAATGAGAACAATGGATCCAGAATCTGTGAGTAATGATGTCATGTTTACACACACACTGTCATTCAAGGAAGACTTATTTTCCTCCAGTGGAAATCCTATGGACTATGGAAACCATTAGGACTTTAAGGTTGCTTTTTAGAGTTTTAATTTGCTTTTTCAGCACGCTGGCTGTGGCCAAAATCACTTCACTGGCTTACAAATGGCCTTGAATCTTTTTCACTGGGTTTCACCAAAATGATGCATTGACACTTTTTCTGTTTGTGTCCAACCCTCAAGGCCACAATGGACAGTGATGTCTGAACTTTAATCTAATTAGTTAAGAGTATCTCTAGTACTTGCATTTCTATTGTTTTAATGCAAAAACATCAGCTATTCAGATCTCATTAGCAGAAATTCATTGGCGCTTGTCAGAACTCTGATGCTGTGGTGTCAAACAGGGATGTTACTATAGTCTGCTATGTATTTTAACAAAAAAACAAAACACAAAAAAAAACAACTAAGGACAAAAACAGAATACATGTAGCAGTTTTTCTGTATGAATTTCTTTTCTTACTCCAGATTCCCACTACTCCTTTTTTATTATATCTATTGCTCTCACTGTGTTAGTAAAAAATAGTGTAAGCTAGCTATGTCTGAAGTTAAATAGTAGAACTTTAGTCTTGGATGCCAAATAACACAGAGAATTCAGATTATTTGAATGGACCCATAATATATGATCTCTCTTGTTGGCTTAGAGTATTTAACACAAGCAATACGTAACTGTCTTAACCAAAATGAGGGTTGCGATATCAATAATTGGCACTAGATGGCTACATAATATTAAAATGAGTTAATATTACTCACTAGTGAATCATGTCTTTTAAACTTATTTGTAATTTCATTATTTGTTCAATAGTTAACCAGTTTTGCAGATATAAGGTATTGAGTGTGTTCCCGGCTTTCTCCATGTTTTAATAATTATTTGGCAGATACTATCACCAGTGAAAAGAGAAATAATTTTAGAAAGCACAAAAGCTTTGGCTCATGCCAGTGAATGCATCATTTAATAACATCAAGGGCAAATCAATAAGGCCATCATTATTCATAAAATCGAACACAGGTGCCAACGTACACAAACTGAGCACATATCAGGGCTTTAAGTCTCCTAGGTTAGCATACATCTTGAAATTCTTACTAAAGTTTATTTTACATCAGGCACAACTCATTTGCCCTTGTTGTATTTGAATGTAGCTGTAAAATAATGTAGCAAAATATAGATATACCTTTAGACTTGTAGCATTTTGGATGCAGACATCATCAAAAATCACATTCATCAGGATGTAAAGTACTTGCACATTCTAGATTAAAACACCCTTTACTCAAGATTCCGCTTTTAATAGGGTCTGTGATGTCTTTCTGTAAAATGTATTGCTTTAATGAGGACATTTTTTTTTTTTTTAAAACAAAATTTGCTAATATTTGCAATATGATTGATTGCTTTGCCCATTTCTGAAAGGGTACACACAATCGCATAAATTTGGGGATGAATATGCTCAGGTAATAAAGTGCGATTTGTGTAACTGAATTGGTACCTGACTGAGTTGGTTAGGTTTCTGATGGCACTTGGGGATGTCTGGCGTGTTAGTGAAAGGTTAGGCTACACTGGGGAGTGGGGCACAGGCTGAGGAACAGGGGAATGGGTCCAGTGGGTTCACTTTATCCTTGAAAGGCACTGACACAGTACTCTTTGCATGTACAGAACAGATTTTTTCCATGTAGCTTAATTTTGCTGAAAAAAATATATATCACTATATATATACTGGTTTTTGTTTGTTTGTTTATTTGTTTGTTTTAATTTTTCCTCAGAATGTATCATGTAATACTGTGAATGAACTTTTCTCATTTCTTATTGGAGGTCTCATTCAAATTCTACAATATAT
>JAQMYL010000033.1:11219514-11230301 GCA_030014365.1 Clarias pachynema | reverse complement strand
TACCTCCCGTTCGCTCCATTCGCCTGAGCAAACCTTTCTCAGAAGACCTTTATTTATTGAGTCATGCGGCCACGGTAGTATTGAAAAAATTTGCTATTGCGGTATGATGGTATTTACAATATTGTTACATCCCTAATAAATACCATATATCAATAATATCAATAATAATAATAATAATAATCTTCATTACAAACAACTTTTGTTGTCTTTCAGGGTGGAATTCTCCTTTAAGTTTAATGATACATTCCTTCTTTAAGAGCATTTTTTAAATCTTTAGTTTGTCTGTTTGCTTATCAGATTGTAGCATATCAGCCATACAGTAAAGCAGTAGACTGGTGGTCATATGGGGTTCTACTCTATGAGATGCTGGCTGGACAGGTATGTGAACAAACACCCTCTTCCCTAATTTACTGTTATTAAGATGCCGTGAATTTTTTAACCACGATTCCCAAAACACAGTTTATAAAAAGAGGTGATTTGTAGATGATTCATCCAGGCCTGCAATGTGATAATTTTTCATTTTTTTGTAATCTAAAAACCACTGAAAGCAATTTGAACTGGTTATGGCTTACTGTTTTTAGAGTGAGCCAGAACCAGTTCAAATTGCTTTCAACGGTTTCAGTGTCACTGTCATAATGTTTTTTTTTTCCATCAACCGCTTAAACCAGTTTAAAAAGTTTTCATATTACACCTTTGTGCAAACTCAATTACAGTATCAGAAAAAAAACAAGTGCACTCTCACTGTCTACAAAAAAGGACATTTGTCAAGTGAGTTATTCATGAAATAATTCTGTCTTTTCTTTGAAATTGTTTGCAATTAACATTCATTTGAAAGTAAATATCAGCAGAAGAGTTTTAGTAGTGTACTAGAAAGTGTAAACGTGTTTCTGTCAGTTCAGTTTACAGTATACTGTATGATTGAAAGCAGTAGTAAGGTAGCATTAAAGATAGCAGTTATTGTACAACACAGTAAACAAGGCGTTTGAAGGTACAGTAGTAGTCTTTCATTAATGCTTAGTCAATTTCTTTTTTCGGGCTAATTTTCTCGATCTTAACTATTTGTATCTACTCTTTCATCCACAGTTGAAATGACTTAGATACAGTATAACTATGATTAACTCCCATTAGGACAGACAAATTTTAGATGTAAATTGATTTGTGATTTATAGGTTGACCATTAATATTCTGTGTAATGGTCAAAAAAAATGGTACAAAAAGTTTAAAAAGGGCCATTTTGTTGGCCTGCATCAAGCAAAAGAAAACAAACAAACAAACAAACAAACTAGAATTAGAATTACTGGGAAAAACCTGGAAAGATTTTGTTGAACCATGAACCTTATATTCTTAAAAATAAATGCATTCATGTTGCATGATGTTTTCATAAATGTTACTGTCAAATTCTGAGTACCTAATAATTTATTTAAAATGATGTATAAATGTATAATGAGAGTAAATGTCAAATACAAAATGCTGTTTAAATATTTCCTTTTTTAAGATTTTTAGTAAAAGTTTCTTTTTAACTATAATGTACAGTAAATGACCTGTAGTTCATTTGATAGCCCCTTGCATTTCTGTTTTTTCTAAGGTTAAGGTTGTTACGGTAATGGGTATACAAAAATAGATACAGTATGTGTAGACATGTCTGAATGGGTGAGTGGGAACCTGCAATTTAAACAAAAATAACATAATATTTATTTTTCTTGAAAAATAGTAGTAAAAATAAAAATATTAATACATTTTAAATACATTGGAAAATAATTGGGCTGTAAAGTCTATATACTGTTTGAGAATATAGAATTAATAGGGTTATCTGAAGCAGCAATAAGTACAGCATCCTATCAAGTTCTAGCCCAGCAAAGTTTTGTTGCCGTGATTGAACCATTTTTTTGTTTCTCTGTCTGAGGGCCGGTGCTTGTGTCTGAAAACAAAGAACTGGTTTGAAATTGGGAACTGGCTCCAAACTAGCTCCAGAACCACCTTGGTGGAAAAAGGGGTAACAGTCAAAAAGTCCAGGAACCAAATTTAGGATGGGTGTTAGTCCTAATACAGTAGGCTCAGCTTTCTGATCAGTTATTGTGTTGAATGGTGAACTGTCTATGATGAGCATCTTTACACTAGAGATAATTGTCTGCATTATTACATAATTGTCAAATCCTGTTTTTAACCATAGGATCTGTAACACTAAATATGATTTAACATTTCTGAGCAGTTAGATTGTACTAAAGCTTTTAAACCCGTAACCATGTAGTTATGATAATTGAACAGGCTCAGAATAAATTCCATTATCAGACAATAAACAAAAGTGAATTACTACTGTATAAAATCCAGTATTTTATTAATTCGTTCATTTTTGTACTAAATTTGGCATATTGTTCATTATTGAATTGATGGATTTAATTTACTCATTATGGTTTATTGGCATGACATTAATGTATATACAGTAGTTGCAAAATTTGCAATGCATTGTGGGAATGAGAGGCATTGATATAAACAAACAAATTTAGTTATATTAAAGAATGCATATTAAAAAAAAGGAATGAATACCTAACTAAATATAACAATGACAATAATAACACTTTTATTCTCTCTCAGCCTCCATTTGATGGGATAGATGAAGAGGAGTTGTTTCAGTCAATCATGGAGCAAAGCGTATCGTATCCCAAGACTCTGTCTCGTGAGGCAGTTGCCATTTGCAAAGGGGTAATCTACTTCTGCTTTTATTAAAAGTGTATTAAACCGTGCATCTAAAATAAATTTAAATCCAGTCAACCGACTGTGTGGGCTGTCAATAAGCAATTGTTTGAGTGAAGGAGGAAATATAATTTAACTTTACTGGGATTTTAAAAGCAAAAAAAAAAATACTTCCACAGCTGCTCAAGCATTTGAATATAGTTAATCTCTACAAACCAATTTAAATGCAAAGTCTACACTGTCTGCTGCACGAAGTACTCATATTTTGGGCTGGGGTTTAGAAAACCAGTTGGCTCTAAAATTATGATAATTAATGTGGTGGTGCATTCTGACTAATAAATCTCTCTCTCTCTCTCTCTCTCTCTCTCTCTCTCTCTCTCTCTTTTGCTGTAGCTCTTGACCAAGAATCCCTCAAAGCGCCTGGGCGGCAGTGAGGATGCAGAGAGGGAGATACGTGAGCATCCTTTCTTCCGTTGGATAGACTGGGACAGACTGGAGAGACTTGAGATTCAGCCACCGTTCAAGCCTAGGCCTGTCAGTTCCCCTCAATAATATAACTCTCAGTGTGTGTGTGTGTGTGTGTGTGTGTGTGTGTGTGTGTGTGTGTGATTTTGTGAGGGCATTTGGGTATTCCTATGAAGACTGCTCTTTTGTTAACAAAAAAGTTTTTTTTGTTTTTTAAACTGAAGCAAACAAAAACTAATAGTTTACTTTTGATTTCTAAAATTACAGTTGAATTCATTATAGGTCTACATTGTAGGTATAGCTTTAATTACTCGTACTAAAATCTTCTTTACATGGGCATCTCAAAAAAATAGAATATTGTGAAAATCTTCATATTATTTGAAGCCATTTTTGTTTTCATTTCAATGATTATAACTTACAACTCTTGAAAATAGAAAATCCAGAATATATCCTAAGATCAATCAAAAAGATTATTTACAGTACAGAGATTCTGAAACATTATGGCTCCTTTAGCATGAATTACTGAATCAATCTGATATGGCATGGAGGCGATCAGACTGGGGAATTGCTCAGGCACTATGGAAGACCAGGTGGCTTTGATAGCAGCCTTCAACTCATCTGTATTGGGTTATTTTCTTTAAACTGCAGTCATTGCTTTTTCTGCGCACACTTGGCCACCTTTCCATCAATATGCTTCAGAACAGTACCTTCTGTGGTTTACCCTCCTTGTGAAGAGCATTGATAATCATCTTCTGGACAAATGTCAAGTCAGCAGTCTTGACCATGTGTGTACTTACCTAGACTGAGAGATACACAGTATTTATCCTGTATGAATATCAATTTACTCAAACTTAAAACTAAAAATATTGTAATATTTTGGGATACTGGATTTCTGATTTTTATGACCTGTAAGCTGTAATTATTGAAATTAAAACAAAAAGGTGTGAAATATTTCACTATACATGTAATGAATGTAGAATATATTTCACTTTTTAAATTCAATTATGAAAATTTACTTTCTCACAATCTAAATTTTTTTTTAAAGATGCACTGTATATGTGCACCTGCATGAAGGTAAATTACCAAAACTACAGCAAATCAATATGTTCTTATGAGACTTCTGCAAGTAATAAATCATGCTGGAGCTTTTTTATGTTTTGTTTTGGTTTGGTTTCATGTAAAAGGTTCACAGAACTCAATGTGACAGTTTTACACCCTGTATTCAGTCGTAACTCATGAATGTTTATCTCAGCCCTACCTCCTCACCTCTTTCCAGCTATTCACTTAGATTACTTTCCTCAAAGCATAACTATTTTGAGATGCTTCTAAACCTACACATTGCAATCGTGAGCTTTGTCAGCATAATGCGTGATCCACAAACCGAGCATTAAAGTTGCAAAAGCATAAATTACGATGTGCTGCGGTATCATGAGCATTGTAATGATGTAATCTAAGATTTGTCGCTGTAATGTGTGGAATGACAAACTCCCACTCAAACAAAAGATTTACAAATCTGATTACAGTGTTATGATCCATCAAATTATGATCTCATCCTTGCATTTACTGGTGACGTGTTGTGACAGCAAAAGAACTTTAATGTATATTTCTGTGTATGAAAGTGTGTGTGTCTGTGAATTTACTCTTCACATAACATCTGCTTATTCATTCTTGTCTTTTAGGGAGGGAAAAAAGGAGAAAATTTTGACAAGTTTTTCACGGCTGCCTCCGCAGCCCTGACTCCCTCTGATCCAGATGTTCTTGCAGCCATTGATCAGGAAGATTTCCAGGGTTTTACCTACATGAACCTTGATTTCCCTGGCACCCCTCTGACTGCTGTCTGAGATCACACCATGCTTGTATTGAAAATCGAAACTCAAAATCAGGAATTGTGCAGTGTTTTCTAGTCAGTACTATTGAGATTGAATAGTGTACTCTACAGGTAGTCAGTATTAAATTAGCTGGACCTGTTCAGATTCTCTCTTTAGGAAAATATATATAAAAACCATTAAAATAAATATTTCTCAGGGTCTTTAACTGAGAAATCCTGATCCATAAAAAGAAAGAAAGGAAATTCGTTCTGTCTGATGAAAGGCATGAGACTGTTCTCGCAACACAAGTCCTCTAGTGTTATAGCTGTATAATCTACTCAAACAGTGCATACAATACAGAAGATATAATATTATCAGCTTGCATGATAAAGAGCTTTAAATATACTCTATCATCACACTCTCCTCTGCTTTTTGCAGTCCGCTATAGTCCTAAATGTGACAAAATACAATAGTCTTATTTTTGATACTGGGACCATGCAGTCTATCATTATAATGACACAAGATATGAGTGACACATTAACTCATTCTCATTAACTTATTGATAATTCATTAAAACATTATCGAATGCTGAGAGTTTAAGGGATTAAACGTCCATTATTGACTAAATATTCATATTTGGTTGCTCATGGTTGTAGCTAGTGTGGTGCCTTATTATATACTGTATTTATCCTTATGCACATCCTACATCCCTTTAGTTTCCTGTTCTTCCCAATGGGCCTCATTTATCAATATGCAGTTCATTTACATTCCTACTTGAGAAAAAAAACTACAAAAGCACTTACCTTGAAATTTACCAAGCATCAAAGGTACTGAATATATATTAGTTCACTGTAGCCTTTACATATTCTCTCTCTCTCTCTCTCTCTCTCTCTCTCTCGCGCGCTCTCTCTCGCGCTCTCTCGCTCTCTCTCTGCTTGCAAACTGTGAACATACTGTTTTTGTCACTGTCTTAAACCATCTCCACTTCTAATTTCAAACACCTGCTATATGACTGAACATTTACAGGGGAAGGCAAATCACATAATTATGTATAATAGTAATCAGGTGCAATATTACTGCTTCATATGCCACACACCACTGTGTAACATAATGCATATGTAACATAATGCCATGCATAAATGTAGCCAAATGTAGTGAAGTAGAATTATTTATGAAGCACAGATATACAGTATGTTGTAGGATGTAGTGGCGTAAACACTAAAAAATAAAAATAAAGTATCCCATAACAAAAATATTCAAGTAAAGTACATATACATGCAAACTGTGCTTACGTACAGTAATGAAGTAAATGTACTTAGTCCCGTCGTATCTCTGTCAATATAAATGTATTCCTTTGTAAAAAACAGTTACATTAACACAGACTCCTGAGCGTGTGTAAATTCATCAAATGTGAACCTTGGTTGATCAGCTTCAAGTCATGTAATTTATGATGTTACGGCATTCCTATATATAGATTATCCCATCAGTGTAAATATAAATAGCAACCTAATTCAACTTAAATCCAATTTAAGGCAAATAAGACTAAATGTTCAACTAAGATGAAATGCTGCTATATACAGTAAAAGAAAGATGTGCTTGTCTGTGCAACATGATGGTGCCTGTCAGGTAAAAATGCAGTAAATGACATTACGTTACTGGAAGATGGGGTTGTTTCCGTTTGTTTTAAGACATTATAGCTTGCGATTGGCGCTGGCATGCACAGACATCACACAAACTTCATGACCTCCAGCTATTAGCGTGAAGCATTCTTTATTTAATTTCCCAAAAAGGTGTATCTTCACCATGCAACCTTTTTTAAATACTTTTCTTAACTACCTATTGAAATGCTGTACTGTATAGCTCATATATTTACTTAATCTCTCAGCACAGAAATTAGAGATTAGAGAAGGTTTTTTTTCCCCCATAAATTAAAAAAATCTTGAGAATCATGTTATATCACTAGTTAAGTTAAAGTCAGTTAATAGCTACTGTAATATTCCATTTTTATGTTTAGAACACTAGTACTGTACTAGATCTTCATGGTGTGTTGATGTCTTAAGCTGATAACTTTCTTTTCTTTCACAGGATTTTAGAAAACGAATTTCTCAGCATTTTCTCTATTGGCGTCCTCTCTTTATCTTATATTGTCTCTAATACCATAAGTGTTAAGGATGTATAAAATGTATTGTGGTATGCAAATTTAACAAATGTACTGTATACTGTATGATTCACTTGTTTGTTATCTTTAGATTTCTGTCACACAAGCAAATATACAGTATGTATCACTACATGAATTAAAGTGTACATGCCTAATAAATCTCTATATACATGAAATATATTCAAATACATGTATACCTTAAAGTGCCTTTTATTTATTTTTTTATTTATTTCTTTTGGGGGCGGGGGGGGGGGGTTTGAAAATGAGAACAATGTGAATTTGAATTCTTGAATTTGATTGGTCAGAAGGTGCTGATTCATTTTCTATAACAGTATGGTTCTGAAGTGCTGGCTATAAGGCATAATAATCACTGGTTCAAGTGCTAATATGTTATGGTTATCATACATAATTTTTCTATACTTTTAGAATTAATGTTTGTTCTATTTTAAAATAAACAGCTCATTTGAAACATTTGAATAACCACTAAAATTTCATTATGTTTAACAAAAAGTATTTAAGATACATTTCTTGGCACAAGGGGATTCTCTAGTTTAAAAAAAATAATAAAATTTTAGAAAAATGAATGTAATTCATTAATTAAAACATTTGACATTGTATAAAGGTTTAGCTTAATTTTACTCCAGTAAGTAACATCACCTAAAAAGATCATCAGATGATGGATTGCATTACATTTTTGGAGTGAATATTTAGGCTTGTGTGTTTAGTTTTGAGGTTGTGAATGAGGCTAGGGAGACTCTATTGGCTGTCTGCACAGTGCGTGCAATTTCAGGCCTGGCCTGCTTTAAGTCCGAAAACCTGACCTGAAAAAGAATCTAAAACTATCCAGCTTCACAACCAAAACCTCCACTGACATGTAACCGAGCTGCAGCAAGACATGGTGTCCATAGAGAACACAGCAGAGAAGAAGCGTGAAACGGAGAGGGAGGGGGGATAACTGGAGGGGGAAAAACAGGGAGAGGAGAACTGGGGAGTGGAAGAGAGAAGAGATGACAGAAGAGAAAGAATAGTAAAAGGTAGAATAGAAGAGTAAAAGAGAGCTACATATATACAGAGGGGAACCCATCTGAATGAGAAAATAAATATTTGAGTAAAAACAAATGGAAATTAGAAATCAATTAATAGAGATGGAATGACTTTTGCTTTCATTTAAATTTGAAAATAGCTAGAAGATTTTAGAATTTTAAAATGTAAAAAAAAT
Source organism: Clarias pachynema (assembly GCA_030014365.1). Lineage (NCBI taxonomy): Eukaryota > Metazoa > Chordata > Actinopteri > Siluriformes > Clariidae > Clarias > Clarias pachynema. The sequence goes on along the minus strand of JAQMYL010000033.1, from coordinate 11,221,960 downwards.
TAAAATTAAATATGGCAGCATAGTGGTTATCACTGTGGCCTCATACCTCTATGTTTGATTATTGGGACTGTGTGTATAGAGTTTACATGTTCTGCCCGTGCTTGGTGGGTTTCCTTTATTGTTTCCTCTCACACTCCAGAGACATGCAGATCAGGCATTTCCAAACTGGCCGTAATTTATGAGTGAGCGTGTGTGTTTGTGCCCTGCAATGGACTGGCACCCCACCTTGTCCCCCTACGTGAAGCTGCAGACCCATTAACCATGTACAAGATATGTGAGTGATTTGAGTAAGTAATTAAAACAAAGAAAAATCATATTTTTAACATTTAATATTGATTTATTAATATTGATATTAAGCATTCATAATTCTGTCCTATTTCTGAGTCCCTATTAAAATGTAAGCAAAATTAATCATTTTGAGCTTGTTAACTGCTGTATACAAAAGTTTAGATTTTCCTTATTCCAAATATTATTTTTAAGCACATGCTTAGACAAAACTTAGACAGCTAGGGTTTTCGACAAATGTGTGAAGCTCAAGTGTACAATCAAAATCAAATATTTTAAAGATTCTGCTATTTAAAATATTTTTGCATTAATTAAATAAAATAAAAAATAGAAGCATTTTACTAGTGGTCTCATACTTTTGCGCGCTTCTTTATATTATTTAAAATAAAGTGTTGATTGATGGGAAATTATACTTCTTTAATTTAATTTAAGCACATAATAGTTAAATATTCCCCCAATCATTTTTTTTGGTCTGACCAGTTTTCTGGATCAATAAAAATGGAGATTAAATTTAGACTGTTGTTGAAAAGCAATTGTCAAGTCTTTTAAGAAGGTCTTTGATTGAATTGAGTTCTGTGCTTTCATTGGACCATTCTAACAGGTTCTTGGTTTTGCATCACCCTTGTGTTTCCTTGGCAGTATGCTTAGGGTTATTGTTCTGTTAGACATTAAACCTACTATACCCAACTCTTAAGAGTCTTACAGATTGGAACAGTTTTTTTTCCTATGATTGACCCTTCCATTTATCCATTCTGTCCTCTGACCAGTTTCCAAATACTTGATGATGAATACCATGCACACATCCTGATGCTACCACCACCATTCTGTAATGTACTGGGTTTCCACCAAACATTGTACATTGTGCCAAAGCCAAGAATATTTCATCTTGGTCTCACCAGACCACAGAATCTTTACGACAAATTCCAAATGACTGATGACTTCAATTTATTGACCTTGTCAGCTTTGGTTCAGATTATAACCTGCAGAACAAACTACTGTACTTCAAAAGAATTATGCAAAATAAAAATATTTTCAGGAGCTCTGATCCACAATTAAACAAGTCAAAAGATTCAGTAGAGTTCTTTACTGTGGTCTTTCGTTTGTCCAACTGTCATTTATTGCTGTTTGAAGCAGTTGACTTACACATTCTTGCTGATGAGGCTGCCGAGAAAGCAAAACCACCTCTCTAGGCATCTCTCTATTTCACATCCCTCTGTCTCTTCCTCCTCTTATCACTTCATCCATGCTGTCTCCCCGAGGGTATAACATGATATAATGGGACACCCTCAGTTCCCCTGCCTATTAAAATCCAACATAACCTCCTTACTGTAACTGTCCCTAGCTCTCATCTGCTCATCACCCTCTAAGCCATTTAACTATTGAATTTCACAAGCTCTTCTGTTCATTTAAAACGCATTTAGATAACCAAATAAAAACTTCTTCTCCCGTCACTGCTCATAATAAAAAGACATTTTAACATGTTAAATGTTTTACATTCTGTGAGCCTAGGACCCTGTGCCTGGATACAGTAAGACAGTATGACAACTGCATGAATGAATTAAGCAATTTCAGCAATGACAAATCTTGATAGATCTTCTTCTTGTATTTAATGCTACTGTATGTGCCTCTTCTAATATCATAAGGTCTCAATCTGCTTCAGGTCAGAGTGTACCATGTGCTATTGATATAACTTCTAAAAATACAAGATTTCTTCATCAGGGATTAAGGAAAGAACTCAAGAGAACAGAAGCGAGAACAAAGAGAGAAAAGGAGAGAGAATGTACTGTACAGTACACATATACTGTATGTACTCAAGTAGTGTTATCCAGTTACCTTGTTTTTAAAGTGTGCATGAGAGAGATTTTGATCACTTATGATTATAAATGATAATGGCATGACCATTGTATATACCGATGTAGGTTTATCGAGTTGCCTCCTCTTTTTAAGTGTGTATAAGAGAGATTTTGATCCCTTGTTATTATAAGTGATACTGGCAGCAGCACTGTAGTGAAGTGAGTAGATTTTCCACCCCCACAGCTCCAAGGTCTTAGTATGATCATGGGTTTCTTATTGTGTTCAAGTACCTGTCTTCTTCTTCTTTGTCTTTCGGCTGTTCCCTTTCAGGGGTCGCCACAGCGAATCATCTGCCTCCATCTAACCC
>JAQMYL010000033.1:11203410-11217168 GCA_030014365.1 Clarias pachynema | reverse complement strand
TCTCTCTCTCTCTCTCTCTGCTGCACTCCCTGTCCCTGTTTTACTCTTAGACTTTCACCCACGCCAATGACATTTTTGTTGCTAGGGTTTTCTAAGACGGTGATAAATTGAGAAGTTACAGTAGTGAACGTGACATCCCTGCTTCATTCAAGCCTGTTAAAGTGCACGAAATAATCCCTCTTTATTCATTCCAGCAGTTTAACCATTTATTCTCTCAGAATCCATGGATGTGTGCAGAATGCTCAACAAACTTCTCTCTTTTTTTTTTTTTACTGCTTTTCCTGTTTTTAAACGGTAGTTACTGAACCATTTAAATATACTCACTCATTCACTCACTCACTGAGGTACTCACTCACTCATTTACTCACTCATTCATCCACCCATTTATTCACTCACTCACTCATTTACTTACTTATTTATTTACTAATTTACTCACTCACTTAAGCATCACTCATTCACTCACTCACTAATTTAATCACCCACTTACGCCTCACTCACTCACTCATTCACTCACTCACTGATTCACTCACTCATTCAGGCACTCACTCACTCATTTACTTACTCATTCATTTACTAATTTACTCACCCACTTAAGCCTCACTCATTCACTCACTCACTCATTTACTTACTTATTCATTTACTAATATAATCATCCACTCAAGCCTCATTCACTCACTCAGGCACTCACTCACTGATTCACTCACTCATTCACTTACTCACTCACTCACTCATTCAGGCACTCACTCACTCATTCAGGCACTCACTCACTCATTTACTTACTCATTCATTTACTAATTTACTCACCCACTTAAGCCTCATTCATTCACTCACTTACTCACTCATTTACTTACTTATTAATTTACTAATTTAATCACCCACTTAAGCCACACTCACTTACTCACTCAGCCACTCACTCACTGATTCACTCACTGCTTCAGGCACTCACTCACCCATTCACTCACTCATTCAGGCACTCGCTCGCTCATTTACTTACTCATTCATTTACTAATTTAATCACCCACTTAAGCCTCACTCACTCAGACACTCATTTACTGATTCACTCACTAATTCACTTACTCACTCACTCATTCAGGCATTCATTCATTCACTTACTCACTCATTCACTCACTCACTCACTCAAGTTTCACTCACTTACTGTACTTACTTATTCATTTACTAATTTAATCACCCACTTAAGCCTCACTCACTCACTCACTCAGGCACTCACTTACTGATTCATTCACTCACTCACTTACTCACTCACTCATTTACGTACTCATTAATTTACTAATTTAATCACCCACTTAAGCCTCACTCATTGACTCACTCACTCAGGCACTCACTCACTCACTCACTTACCCATTAATTTAATCACCCACTTAAGCCTCACTCATTGACTCACTCACTCAGGCACTCACTCACTCATTCAGGCACTCATTCATTCACTTACTCACTCACTCACTTAGGCTTCACTCACTCACCCAGGCACTCACTTATTCATTCACTCAATCACTCACTCATTCATTCGCTCACACATTCATTAACTCACTCACTCAGGCCTCACTTAATCACTCATTCATTTATTCACTCACTAATTTATTCACTCTCACTCATTCACTTATTTACTCACTCACTCATTCACTTGTTCACGTACTTATTTACTCACAATCATTCATCCACTCACTCGCTCATTCACTTAGGCACACACCCATTCACTCACTCACTTATTCAGTCACTCATTCACTCACTCATTCTTTCCTTCACTCACTCACACATGCACATACTGTCAGTAAGCTCTTTTATCTGGGGTTGGAGTTGCAGTCTATGCGATGTCTGTTCCAGAAGGGCAGAGACACCTCTCATAGATGGCATGCCAGTCCATCACATGGCACCATGCACACATAGTCACACCAAAGCCCATCCATCTGCTCGCATGTTTTTGGAAGGTTAGTGTAACCAGTGAGTCTGGAGGTAACCAAGAGGAAGTGTGGGGACCATGCACAAAAACGACACATAGATAGTAACCCAAGGTCAGGATCAACCGGCAACTCACCACCATTCATAAAAAATAAATAAATTACTGAATAACTAATCTGTTCTATTTGGGGTGATTTCTCAGAAATTGCGGCCAGTGTTCCCAGGATAGGCTCTGAATCCAACATGACCCTGTTCAGGATGAATCACTTACTGAAGATGAATTAATAAGCTGGTATTTTTAGGCTTAAACATATGAAATATCAAGATTTTCCATAATATAATAAAGTGTTATGAAATCCTAAATATTGCAGCAGGAATCCCCATGCCTGTATTTTTATTCCTCAGTAGGGCACCTTGCCAAAATTTCTCCCCTACTATTACCATTCAGATACCATTCGGGGTTTTCTCACTTAAGAACACCAAAAAGGTAGTACAGTTGTCTTGGGAGCAGGGAAAGTACAAATGATGGACTGTCTAGACTGACCTGGAAAAATAGGTTTTATGCATACCTGTAAGTAATCTCACATTCTAAAAGGGATGAAAGTTATTTCAATGGTTTAGAGAGAACTAGTGTTGGAAAAGTGTAGTTAAATATTCATATAACTTGGTTTGAAATCGATTACCAGGAAAGATGCACTGCAAAATAGCAATAACATTATTTTTAATTAGATTGACTGGTCACTACGGACATACAGGAAACAGTTACATGTGAGTTTGTGCAAAACTTATGAGGTAGTTTTAAGTGCAGTTTAGACTTTCCATAATTTAACATCTCAAAGAATAAATCTCTTTTTATTAACTTTAAGGTATAAATAGTGATTCTGGAGAAAGACTGTTGAGTCACTTTTCATGACAAATTCAGCAAATATAAATAAAAAAAAACAGTGTTTGTACACACAGCTGCACAGACCACAATACTCAACATTTTTCCAGCCAAACAGCATAGGGGTATTATGATGCTCATGCACAGGACAAGGAGAGAGGAAGTGGGAGAGGAATAGGGTGGATTTTATGAACCCGTAGACAGGTAGTCACATGATGTCACCAGGGAGAGCAGACACGAGGCTGAGTTTTGCTTATCATGAAATTTGCATGTTTATTTCATTCAAAAAGAACTACTGTTTTTGGAAAAATTATAGCGTGCTAACTAACCCAAATGGATCGCTATTGTGCAGGTACATGTGGCCCATTTGTGTAAAGTCCCTAATTAGACTACAGAGGTTCCTAGATGGATGGATGAAACATTAAATTAGATTCCCACAGACATTCAGTAGTTTCCCAAGATATATGGTTTTTGTGATTTTATTGCAGGAGACTAAATTTGATAATTATTCACCAATATTGTTGTCAGAGGCATCATACCAGCTCCAGACAGTACGGTGTAAATGTGGAGGTGGTTGATTTGGACGTCTTAGGTTTAAGCCCGCGGTTGGTGGTTGCCACACCCCAAATTACCCAGCCACCGCCGGTCCCAAGCCCTGTTAGAAAAATGGTAGGGTTGGGTCAGGAATGGTATCCGGCGAAAAACCTGTGCCAAGTTGTGTGCGGATCGGATGGTGTGCTGTGGTCACCCCTTGACGGGGCAGCTGAAAGGAAGGAGTGCAGGAGACTTCTGAGGATTGCTGTCAGGAAGTGGTGTAATGGTACTGTACTGTATATATAAAAGTTATGGTTTGGTGTATATCTTAGTTTTAAAGTCTCAGTTTGATGAACTGAAAACAAAGACAGCAGATTTCTTTCCATTTATTTCTAATTTAACGCAGACTTGTACAAACTTGTCAACAGCGGCAAACTTTCTTTAATTTCCTGAATCAAATTTTATTAGAATTAATGGAGAAAATCCTCCAGCACTAAGTAAAGTTAGACTGAATTCACTCAGATCACAATCCACAATGAAAAGAACGGCAATTACCGAAGGGTACAAATAGGAATACGCCTGCATTTACACTACTACAGTCTGGAGCTGGTACGGTATGATACCTCTGGAAAACTGTCTATTTAAGGGAGGGCGAAATTGGTGAATACTTATTAAATCATTGCATTTTTAATTATCTAAATTAAGGTCATTTGATATTACAAGCTGTGTTTTGGCAGACCAATTTGCTGTATCACAATTTTCATTTGACTTGGCACACACGGCACTACATAGCATATGCAGGCCATTATGTAAACCTTTTACTTAGTGCAGTGTTATACAAAGCATAGTCCCATTTAGGAATTAATCTCTGTGGGCTTTATTTTAAACACTGTGATCTGGACGTGCTTGTAGCTTGCCACCGTTACAGCGATTCCCAGCTGGACTACAAGCAAAGCTGGACTATGCAGTTATTAATGCAGGAGTTGTGAAATTAAGGCAGAGCTTTAATCATTTAAAAATAAGGTTGAATTTTAGAATATTTTCATCATCTATTTTTTCACGGTAAATTAAGGACAGAACTGGATAGGGAAGGCTAGCTGGATAGGAAGGCTAATATATTGAGGTCCTCACATGCTACCTTCCTGCTTAGCTTAGCTATGGTACAAACCTCATCTCTTACTGTAGTTTTGTAAAAACAATCTAACCGTGTTTTAGATGCTGGTTGTTAATCGCAGCTCATCTTATAACATCTTTTATACCGCTTTATCCTGTATACGGGGTCATGGAGGGCCTGGAACCTATCCCAGGAACTTAAGGGCATGAGGCAGGGTATACCCTGGGTGCCAGGGTGCCAATCATTTGCAAGTCACACATTTGCACACAATCACATGTTCATTTACACCCTACGGGCAATTTGGAAATTCCTGTTAGCCTCATGACTTCATGGACTGTGGGAGAAAACCAGAGGACCCGGAGGAAACCCACCAAGCATGGGGAGGAACATGCAAACTCCATGCACACAGATCCGAGGCTGGAATCGATTTCTGAAAATGCTGAAAAGCTGAAAGTGATAACCACTACGCCATACTTCCCACTTTGGTCATGCATGTCCATGAGTATCGGAAAGGGGCTTCTGAAGGATCACTAAAGGAGGGATGTATTAGTTTGGGTTTTCAGCTCAAACATCGACTGCTATACCTTTAAATGGGTATTGAATATGTACTTCTTTTCAATAGTTTCTATTTTGTCCTTTATTATGAAGACTGGCTGATTCAGACCCGTGAAATACTTTTGCAGCCAAAGACTGTGTTTATTAAAATTAAAATGAGAAAATCCGTAGTCCAGATGAGTACATAGCCTCCTGCTGCAGCAGCACACACAGCCCGAGGGGAGCGCACAATAGTTTGCCTAATGTCCTTACACATGCATTCTATCTCTCTATCTCTCTGAACTGTCATGTAAGGACAGGGACTCGAGCACTGTCTTCTTGGGCTGAAAGGTTATTCTCTTTACTCTTGCTGCTAGGAATCATGATGTGTTCTTCAAATAGAGGTCAGAACATTGTTTTTTGCCATTAGCTTTGTATTCTGCAGCTTATAATTTAATTACTTTTATTTATGAAGATTAAAGATGCACCAGTGACCAGGATCAGGCAGTTTTCTGCTCGATCGGTCATGGATGTAACCAGCCGATTAGTCTCAGATACAGTATATCTGATCCGTGCAAGCCAAATTTACACACGAGTTCTAAGGGGCACAACTGAAAAAGCTTTTCCCCTATCATCCAGAGATCATGAGCTCGCATCCCGGCTGCTGCTACAGCCATCCGTAGGGAGCAAATTGGCTGTACTCTCAAGGAGGGAGGTGGTGGCATACTTACATTCTTACATCAATCGTAGCGACACTAGCCAATCATAGGCGTTCGCAAGATCATGCAGACAAGCAACAAGTGTGTTGCATCGCCCCCTAGAGGTTTGCGAGCAACAGCTGGCATCACATGTCTCGGAGGGAGCCTGTGACAGATATTGCAGCTGAATTTTACAGATTTGTGCCCCTCCCCCCCAAAAAAAGCTCTGCCCAGTAACCTGGAGCATTTTGAGATTTGTTTGAGAACCTTGTTTCTGCGAAAAATGTAAGTTATATAATAGTCCATGTTTTATTATGTACATAATATCGAATTTTCTAGTTAATTGAAAATCGAAAGAAAAACAGACAAAATCAGAATTAGCAGGTCAGACTGTTAAAAAAATTTAATAGAATTCAGAACCTGGAATCGACTAACAATATTGCAATAGATGCATCTCTAGTAAGGATGTCGAACAATTTATCAATAGACATGTGCTGACTAAATGTGTATAATCCTATAGGTTAGTCTATGTGAGAGTCTGGGTTTTAACAGAATAGCAGAAAATACATTTATTTTTCATCCTAGACCACTCGTGTAACCAAAAACATAAAATCATGCCTCCCAATAGAGAAACCAGACAGAACTGAAGCATGTAATAACAAACAGAGCACTTAAATTAGATTTACTAAAGGTGCAATTTAACAGTTTCCTCCAGGAAACATAAAGCTGGAAACCAAAGCAAACCGTTGGAGTACTGCAATCAGATTTTTTTTTTTTTTAGCCTGTGGTGGTATTTGTCTTGATTAATGACATTTCCTCAAAACCCAAATTTTCAGAGAGCTCTCTTTCCAACGAAAGAAGCGATGATAAGTAGTTCAGTCGGCCAGTGAGCGCAGCTGTCCTGATACTTATTTTGATCAGGGATTCTGCCCTATTTTGCTTCCCTTGCTGAAGCAAAAATCTTGTGTGAGTGTGTACACTTATATCCTCTTGCCTAAATTAAATTTGAAAAGACTTCTTGTTGTTCTTATATCCTTTATATTGTATATAAATCAGTTTATTCAGCAGTATGTCAAAATAACAGCTATGTGAACAGCTAAAAAAAAGAAGTTTGCTTTTCTCATTGAAATGCCAATGTTAATGCTTAATGCCAGCTCAATGCATACAAATTGAACTGGCAGTTGAGGTGGTTTAAGCACGTTGTAAAGCATATTTTCATGCGCTTTGACTTAGGGAAAGGGTCACTGTAATGCTGGAACAGGTTTGGCTCTTAACGCCACAAAGGCACCCGAGAAAATTGTGCGCTTCCAACTTGTGGAGAAGCACCACATATGATGTTCAGATGTCCACATACTTTTGGCCTAAGAGTTTATCTCATGCACTTTTTAGGACCATCTGGGGATCTTGCAGTGGTGCATGATACATTCATACCAATACCAACAACACTAGCACATCAGTTTCACCACACTGTCAAGAATGACTTGTTGCCTAAATATCTGGTCAGCAGCGATCCCTATAAATGTAAACTTGAAATACAGTGTGTACAGATGACATTTCTACCTGTACATTTCTACCTGGGTTCATTTCCCACCCAATGGCCAAACTGCAGCCAATGAATGCAGCGCCAGTCCCAAGCCCGGATAAAATGGGAGGGAGCGCATCCGGCGTAAAATCTGTGTGGATCAGATGGTTCGCTGTGGCAACCCCTCAATGGGAGCAGCCAGAAGACTAACAACACAAATACAGTGTGTGCAGATGAGGAAGGCAGTAGCAATCAAAAAACTGCCTTCTGTACAGTACATGACCTTCAGGAAGCAATTAATCAGGCATGGATTGAGCAAGTGACAACAAAGTACTGCAGGCATTCTTTGCTTTGGATCATACTGAATCAACGCTTGTTGTATGGAAGATTTACTGCATAAAACGATTTACTGCATTCTACATTTTTTATTCTTATAAAAAATGTAGAATGTCATTAAAAACTGAATCTCACTTTTGTCTCAATACTTTTGGCCACCACTGTATTTCTACAGTACCTCATGCCCGGTGTATTGAGATGGCTGCAGATACACTGTTACCTAGAGCGGGATAAGGTGGACACCGGAGCTACAGTTTTATTAATACATTTTTAGTATAATAACCATCAAAGAAGAATAAAACAGGGTGAGAATTATAAGTTGAACACAGTGAACGGGTATGAACATTTTTATCGCTAACACACCTCCTGGCGTCACATCTAAACCCCCTTTTTAGAAACCTTCTGTCCATGCAGTGCTTGGCACACACCACACTCACCCAGCAGGTTTCTCTAGCAGTCAGGCAGAACTGCAGCAGTCTCTCATGGCTCCCTTAGCTTTTTATGCCACCCCCCATCCCCCTTTCTTTCTGACTCTTATCATCCTGCTTCATCCATATCTGACTTTCTCTCTGTTTTAAATGAATATTCATGCTCTAATCAATCTAGTCATGTATATTCATATATCATGACTGTGGTGGCTTCCGTTGGACTTTGATGTAGCTCTTACTCCAGATGATTATCAACTCAAGAGCTGCAGATGGCCTGTAGCCTGCATCTGCATAATCTGTCTCTTTCTTTTTTCGTATCCATGCTGTCACTCCATCTCTCTCCGGCTTTCCCCTCCCTTTCACTCTCTCTCTCTCTTTTTTTTTGTGTTCCTTTTGCTATATCTTTTCTCGCTCCTGCTCTATCTCGCTCTCTCTCCTCTCTCTCAGCCAGTCTCTTTCCCTGTCTCTCTCTCTCCCTGCGGTACGTTGTTCTTGTCTCTCAGGGTGCTGCTCTGAGTCACCAGCTCTGGAAGACAGACAGGAGATAACAGTATGAAAACATTCATGCAGATACATACGCACAAGAATATAGAATATAGAAACACATCCACAGAATGCATCTATGTTTTTATCTCTGTCTATAAAAGGGCATTTACTGTTTATCTTCGGCACTCTCTCGAAGCAGTCATATATTTTTATGACTGCAGTCGTTTAAACACTGTATTCAAGCCATCACACATAACAGGGGAAGATAACGGTACAGTCATTAATTGAGCATTGATCATCTGTTATGGTGGAGAGAGGGAAAGTGAGAACATGTGGGCTCAGTGATAGAGAAGAGGTCTGAGAGGATACGAACGGATGGACAGTGTAGTTCCCACATTTTCCCACATTCTCATGGACGATCGGTGGCTCTTTCCCCCCTTATCTTTCTCCTCTCATGTACATTGTTCATGCTGTAAACCATTTTTCAATTCATATACTTATGTGTCTGAAATGTCCTACAGAAGATGCTCTGAAAATGATTGTGCATGTGTGCGTGTCTGACCATGTAATTGCTGAATGGTGGTTTCCCTTTGAAGCAGAGCTCCGTACCTTACTGCATGGCTATGACTCATACAATAGCTCAGTTTGCGAGCGCAGTGTGTGAGCATGTGTGTGTGTGTATGAGTCTCACTTACTGCCTCAATAACTATTGAACTTTTTTGTGGCTGGCTGATTAAAGTAAAACATTGTTTCAGGCTGTAATTTTCCTGCATGTGATCAGTGATACGACAACCAACCATAAAAAAAAACCTTTCCAGAACACTTCTTGCAGATTTTATTTCATTACATTCTGCTGTCGAAAAAGTGATGCGCTTAGAGGAAAACATCAGCGTCTGTGGGTCTCAGTACATTAATAATGCAGACCTACCCACAACTAATCAATCACGACAACGAGGAGTCTTTACTTTCCTGTCAGTCATTCTGAATTCAGGTGCACTTCTCAGATATGTGCATGTCTTTCGGGTCATTGCTTAGAGGAAGTTTTAAAACTCAAAAAAAACCTTTGAAGCTTTAATAAAGTTGCATGCCTAGTTTGTTCACCTTCAATGACGCTTTCCCCTTCTTTCTTAATTTCTCCGCATGTGTATGGATGTACTGTATAGATGAGCTCATGCAGCAGCAGGGCTCTCACTCTGCTCTCCACTGTGTTTGGGGCGTGCGGACTGCTGTTGGTGGGGGTTGCCGTGGCAACCGATTATTGGCTGCTAATGGAGGAAGGCATCGTGCTGCAGCAGAACCAAACCATGGACGTCAAGATGGCGCTGCACTCCGGCCTCTGGAGGGTGTGCTTCATCGCAGGTACAGTTCACACCGACACCCTAATCGCAAATTATGCATGCTAATTTCTGGGTGCAACGAGATGCATTGTATTGCATCAACAAGGGGGCATGTTTCTGTGTGTTCGTCTTGGTTAGAAGGATAGCATTACTCTTTTCTCATTTTAGAAAGTGAAAAAGGTTAGTGATTTCTTTCAAGTGAGTTCTAATGCACTGAGACGGATTGAGCAGAAGTTCTAAGACTGTCACTAATGCATAATTTTAGTATAATGGCAATTAAGAGCTGAAAGAAGGTACGAATGCAAAAGAACCATCTACAGTATGATGTGTTTATAAGGTAGTTAAGGTGAATAAAAATCTTTTCACAGTCTATATTTAAAAACTGTTGGGAAAGGAGAATGTGTGGTGAAGATAATCGCAACAATGTCAGGATCATATTACATCAGCATTTTCAGAAACTTTATTTGGATCTTTGATTGTTTATTTTAAGATACTAATCAATTGAGAAGTCTTATTAATCAAACATAGTAATGTAAATACCAACTTGAAAGAATCTATACCATCTCTTCCATCTATCCATATTTTGTAAGAACGTCTGTAGTTTAAATGGGGATTGTGGAGCCATTGTATTTATTCCCATTTTACACCATCATTTTTAATTTTAGGATCTTTTGGGTTTAAACTTAAATCATGTCTAAGAGTTTAAGGGAATTGTAATAGTCTCTGATTTTTTGGAGACATGGATCTTACTTTGCAACACTGACCCGGCCAATCAATTCACAGGTAAACCTACTGTATAAGGAAAAAAATACGAGGGCATAATCCACCAATTTTACCCAAATTCTTTTAACCCAAATTCAACACACCAAAACCAACTATTTTAAAGCATGTAAGGACGGCAGTCTCAAGGAAGCGCAGACTCAGACACAGCCTCATTCCCATCCATTCAACTAGAACGGCCCTTAAAGACTAGAAAATTATGGGAAAGAACTCAAAGAAATAATCAAAATGGCAGCAGTTTATCTCATGAAACCTAATAGGCTAGGTTTAAACCTAAAACAGTGGGTGGCATGAATCTAAAAACACTCTGAAGCAGGTTAATTCCTACACATCAGTCACAGACACATGATGAATGTGCGATAGCTCACACCATTCAGCTGAAAAAAAGAAAATACATTCCATAATGAGCACTTGCATTTACTTCAGATGGCTTCACATATCTCTCCTCATCTCACCTGTTTCTAATGAGCTGCTAACAAACCCAGGGAGATTTACACCACCCAATTATCGACCCTTCATCCACCCCTACTGGGGGAAATCCATTCCTTTCACTAATGAGTCGTATGATTTTTTTTCTTCAGCAGGTGGAATCAGTCTACCATAAATTTTATGTTTTTTTTATCCTACATATTGCCTTTCAATGACTTTTAGACTTCAGGATAAAATGAATTTATTTGCATTGACCTGCACTGTACTGTACAATATATGTAGAAATATAGTGTTATATGTATTATAGCCACAACATAATATATACTGTATACTGTATATATTTTTTAACACAATCAAACTAAATCCTTTTTGTTATTCAGGATTATGCACATAATGCTTGGCATTTTTTGTTCATCCTGTGTATGAAACGCTTCAATACCTTCCCTGTTTCTTGTTCTACGCTTTTACTCATTGCTCCTTCTCCTCATGCACTCTCAGGTTCAAAGAAAGGAAAATGTGTGGCCTCTGAGTATTTCACGGAGCCAGATTTAGAGATCATAACAGAAAACACTGCAAATATTCTCAGTAAGTAAATACAGTTTGAAGAATTGGAGATCTCATGCTCAAACCCAGACACACACCTGAGTTGTTTTGTTTCTTCTCAGAAATGGTGCGGACGGCTACTCCTTTCCCCATGGTGTCTTTGCTCTTTGTGTTCACTGCCTTCATCCTTAGCAACGTGGGCCATATTCGACCCCAGCGCACCATCCTGGCATTTGTTTCTGGAATCTTCTTCATCCTGTCAGGTATTAATCACTGTTTCATTTATCTTAAAATGCTTAGTACAAGACACTCGTGCTACCTAATATCTTTTACCTCTTTATCTGTAAAATTCTTAAGGTACATTGCTACAGGTTTTTATTTATTTATTTATTATTATTTTATTTTACATTTTTTATATAGCTTCCTGTTACTTAACTTATCAGAAATAACTTTGTAATTGTTACGGGGTGCGGTATGGAGAGCCGCACCACGAGATGTTTTAATGATTAGAAGAGCCCTGACGGAGGGCTTTAGAGGGGGTCAGTGAAATAGGAGGTGGTGAGAGTGCTTATGACAGGCACGGGGAGAGCTTCCCGTTTAGAGATGGCGTGGGATTATTACAGTAATTAGAAACTTAAAAGAAAATAAAGAAAATTGAAAACACAAAAACAGATCTCCACCGTCTTCGCGAGAACGGACGGGGCTCTGGAAACTGAAACAAAAACAATATCCTCTTGGGCTTATGCCCTTACCGAGGATTTGTTGGAGAGAGAGAGTTTCTTAAATTTGTGCTTTGCACTATAACTAAGAGCGCACGCTGCACTGTGGCGTGTCGCGCGCTCGCTCTCTCTCTCTCTCTTTCTCTTTCTTTCACTCGCCGGCGTTTTAGACAGGCAGAGGCTGGGGCTTTGCCTGTCTACGTAGCTTTCTTTTCTTTTCTTTTCTTTTCTTTTCTCTTCTCTTCTCTTCCCCTGATACCTTTACCGGTGCTACCTAATAATCACAGGAAGTGGCGAGGTATCAGGACCCTTTATATAAACACGCTGCCAGGTGCGGCTCGTTAAGGCTAATTGCCTGACGGCGGCGTTGCCTGGCAACCGCGTGTATAAATGGCCGCGCCTTTGCCTGATCAGAACTCCGCGTGCTAGCAGCCTGCGGATCTGCCTGTTCTGATCAGTTTATGCGCAGCTCTGCCCCTCGCCCGACCCGCGTCGTTAGAGTAATATAGCAAATTTTAACTGCACCATATGGGTATTAAAAAAACAAAGTTTTTTTCCCATGAAATTTCCGTTATTTTCATCTGCCTGATTTGAGGCAGTTTGTGTTTTTTTTTTTTTTGGTATATGTGGTGTCAGATCTGGCAAAATACCAGTTAGCAGTAACCATTGGCTTACCTCGGCTCTAACTTAACCAGAGAAACTAAAGTGACTTCTTGTCAACCTTTTTATTCCTGATTATGAACAGAACTACACCCTGCTAATATTTTGGCATTTACACTCACTGTTTTAGGAAGTACATTTTCAGTGTACCTTCAGTGCCAGTCCCAAGCCTGGATAAACTGGGGAGGGATGTGTCAGGAAGGGCATCCAGCATAAAAACCTGTGCCAAAACAATTACCCAGAACAACTCATCTGCTGTGATGACCCTGTGATGACTAGGGCACAAGGCAGGGTACACCCTGGACTGGGTGCCAACCCATCACAGGGCACCAGCACACACACTACTAGGAATTTTGAAATGCCAATTGGCCTACTCTGCACAAAGAACAGGGAGAACATGCAAACTCATGTACACAGACCCAATGTAGAAATCGAAAGGTGATGCCCAAACATTACATTTGCATTCATATAAAATATTTGACTTGCCTTACAGACATGAATCTGGCAGAGGTGGTATGATGGAATGTTAATCCTCAAAACCATCTAACCAATTAGAATTGAGCAGGTGGCACCATCCTGGCATTCATTATTTTTATTTGTCATGTTCTATTCCTTACTTATATACATTTAGACCATATTATTTTCGTAAATGGTTACATACAAAATAAAGGCTTATTATTAAAGACTGTAAAATAAGCTAAAAAAATTATGACCAATCTTCGAACATGAGCAATTCTACAACTTTCCAGGACAGAAATGACTGTTTCAAAGACACGTTAACTATTTACTTGGTTTTAGCTGCAGCCAATGTGCTGGGACTAGCTGATTATGCATGCAA
>JAQMYL010000033.1:11160843-11190613 GCA_030014365.1 Clarias pachynema | reverse complement strand
TACTGCAGGATTTTAATCCATTGCGGTGTAATGTGTTTCTAATGGTTTTCTTGGTGACTGTGGTCCCAGCTACTTTGGTCTTTCCCATGTTGGAGAGTTTGAAGTCTGCTTGATTGATTGATTCTGTGGACAGGTGTCTTTTCTACAGGTGACAAATTGAGTAGGAGTGTCTAACCACTCTGTGGGAGCCAGAACTCTTAATGGTTGGAAATAAACCTACCATAAAAATGATACTGTTCTGAGACTTTTCATTTGTTTGTCATTGGACAAACTTACAATATCAGAGAGAGGTCAAATAATTATTTCCTCCACTGTATACACACACACACACACACACACACACACACACACACATATACATATATATACCATATAGCCCTTATATACAGTATTATAATCATATAATTCTTATAGTCACGCTGTAACCTAAGCTTTGTCCCTTTTTAAAAACGCTACACACAAATAAAACTAAACCAAATAGAAACAAATTGATTCATATTAACTTAATAAACCTTAGCTATGCGACCAAAAGAGCTATGAAAATATTTTTCTGAATATCTGGGAAGTACTTGTCAATGGCTGCATATAACAACAATCTCTCTTATTTACCATATTATAGTTGCCTAATGAGATAGGGTGCCAACATGGGTGACTTTTCTTACAAAAAGAAAATCAGAAATATCAGAAAATGTTAAAACATGGCTATAATGGCAAGTCTGTGACCAGCGCACATAATCAGCCACACTCTCCTCACACCTCACAAAAATCGAAACCAAAGCATGTGTTTAGCACCAAGGATAGCTCTGAAGGGGCAGGGTACTATAATTCATCATGACTGATTCAGCACTCACAATTAGGCCCCAGATAAAAGGCCTGCTGAGTGTCAGTCCAGACAGTACTTAACTCTAGGTGCTTGACTCTAAGCCAGGCTCAGCTCCGCCCCAAGGACTCTCAAACCCCGAAGAAGGAGCAGCTGCTGAATGTTGACTGCCTCCTAGGCTTCACCGTTTTCACATCAACAGACATCAACTGATACACATTCCCACCAAGCCGCCGATCTCATCAAAGCCTTCAACACTGTGTCAGCTGCACCTTGCACTTATTTTTATCCACTCTCCACTAACTTCACCTGCACTTGTTCATGGTATCTCTGTCTCCTTGTGTCTGTAGTCTGTCTTGCCCCTCTAAATGCTTTTTAAAATGCGGGCAGCCAACACAGAAGCAGTACAGTACCTCAGCAACCTGCTGCAGACCATATTCCAGTAGCAGAACCTTCTAGAACAGCTGACCCAAGGACTTGAGTAGCCCAAGTTCCACTGCCCGACCCCCCTAGATAAGCGCCTGCTGAAGCTTACCCCACATGACGATGTGGAAGTCTACCTTTAAACAAGCCCCAGAGTCCTGCTATTGTGCCATCAAAGCCAAGGTATCCAAAATGTTTCAAGATGGCATCATAGAGGAATCGGCCAGCCCCTGGCCTAGCCCATGTCTTTGCGCCCAAGCCTAATCGTCTGTCCATCTCTGCAATGGGTTTGGGTGTCTCAATGAGGTCTCGAAATTTCATGAGTGCCCAATTTAGATTTATCAGAGTCCTCTTTTCTGTCTGATCAGAAAACAGAGAAACAACCAGACAGTAAAACAGCATCATCGGGTACTTCGTGAGAAAGCCATGTCTCCATGAAACAAAGAATGTTACAGTCTCTAATGTCCCTCTGAAAACAAACTCAAGTTCTGCTGTTGTCCAACTTGTTTTCTAAGGACCGAACATTTGCAAGTAGGATGCTGAGCAGTGGTAGACTATGTGCTCTTGCCCGCAGTCTGTTCCGAACCCCGAACTGTGTTTCTTCCCACGTTGTTTGTGTGGAGGCTTGTCGCATTCAATCAGGTCCGGGTTACGTACTGTAGGATCGTCCTCAGCCAGGAAGAGGTATCCAGGTTCGGTAAAACGTAAATAACACTATTTCCTAGCTTTAATAGTGTTGTGAAGTCGTAATAGTGCATGATGAAAAAAGTTAAAGAACATAATTAAACATAAAAAAACAAACAGTTTTTCCAAATGTCACGCCATCTTGTAAGTTAGTAAGCTATAAAATAAATCTGGACTCTAGACTCTAGTTAAGATAAAAAATAATGATTCAAATGCCTACTGCCAAATGCCAAAGGCCAACTTAACATGTACTAAGTTGGTAGACTTTTACGCAAGAAGATAAAGTGAGGTAATACAGGCAAAAAACACTTAAACAAAGTATTACTTTATTCATCGCTTATAATTTTTGGTTGATCCAACACATTAAATTGCAACTGTAACAGGGTTGTGTAAACATTTTATAAATTTATATTGTAAACCTCTGTGACTACTAGTGTTACTAAACTTGAAAGATGCACAGCAAGCTATCTCTGCTATATATACATACTGTACTGTATATATTCACACGCTATGTACAGGGAAATGCTTTACACTCCCATAGATGATTTCATGCAGCTCCACCAAGCATTTAAGCCATTCGTGATTTTCTTCAGACTACATTTTTTACATTAGTCAACAATTCAGCACTATCCTTCCAGATTTTAATGCAGGTGTTTTGCTCAAAACCAGTCATGGAAGCACTTTCAGTTAGAAATCAAATCTGATAATGTTATGCCATCTTAAAGAACACTTTGCCTTCTTAATAATTGCTTCTAAATCGTTCAGAATTGCTTCTGACCCATCCGCGTTATTTTGATCACTGATAACACAAGCTAAAAATCTAACTGGCTTCTAGCACAAGGCTGAATCCCAAATCCTTCTCTAACCCCCGAACAAGGGGATGACTAGGTGTGTGGAACAAGGGACTGTACAACCCAGTGAAAAAGCTTTCCATTTAATTTAAGTGATGGCAAAAATATATATATATTTTATGACAGTTTATGTTTAAAGCTTAAAACTGCTTTTACATCTGGTAGTAGAATTTTTTTTCTTCTGTCACTTGTGACAAATGGTTTACAGTACATGCAATCAACTTATCAGGGTTTACAATGTTGCATATATGTATTTTAGTGTTATGGTATGTAATTTATTTTATTTTCACACCAAAAAATAGTCTTACTGATATATGTACGTACCGCCCCCTGGCGACTGGATTCTGTACTGCATTATTTTACTCTGGCGCTGTCCATTGTCCTGAAACACTTGACTTGTACACACACACAGACAGACAGACAGACACACACACACACACACACACACAGGATCAGCAAGGGCTTGAGAGGACTGTATTTGCTAGCTCCTAACAGTGTTTATAATTAGTGTTACAGTATGTCAGAGCATCAAATTGGTAGTAACAGTGTGAGTCAAAACAGTAGCTGGATGGAACGTTTATTTTCTCTGAAGCTGGCTAAGGACTGAACAGCATATGGTGTGTGCATGTAAGCGTCATATTTTCTTTCACAAATGTGAATATATTTGCACCTGATGCTGGCACAGTGACATCATGAGAGGAGCAGGAGGCGTGTGGAAAGACAGACAGGAAGAGAAAATGTGAAAAGAAGAGAAAGAGACCTTTTCCACATGCATGAAAAAAGATCATGTCGTTTCCAATTAAGCAAAGCACATTTATTTCTCTCTCTCTCTCTCTCTCTCTCTGTGTGTGTGTGTGTGTGCACATCCGATCTGATGCAGTGCTTGATGCAGCAAACGTATAGTGCAGTGCTGAGGATGGGTTGAACCACTGCAGTCCTTTATTACAATGCACAGAACTGCGCTATGACCTAAGAGAGAGAGAGAGAGAGAGAGAGAGAGAAAGAGAGAGTAGTGTTGGGAGGGGTGTCTGTGACTGTGTGTGCTTCTTATACACTGGGGCTGTCACATTTAAACATTAAAATGTTGTTTCTCTGCTCTAGTTCTAAGCTGCAGTTTACTATAGCCCAAGGCCACCAGGCAGGTCAATTGATTATTGTGTGTGTGTGTGTGTGTGAAAGGTTGAGTGGAGCTTTCTATTCACCACCACCATTACTGCATGAAAGAGCTGTCACCCTGCATTAGACAATCCCTGTTCTAAACTCGCTTTTCCCTGTGTGTGTTTGTGTGTGTGTGTGTGTGTGAGTGTGTGTGTAAGAGAGAGACAGAGAAAGAGAAGGTCATAGTTCATTGCTCCAATAGCACTGCAGTGGCTTTAGCCATTGGACAGTTTGTTTAATGAGCAGCAGAAGGAAATCTTAAGCGTTCTCTTCTCTCTCTTTGGAAATGATGGCAGGGTCGCATTATAGCTGGGTCGCCTCACCTTCCTCTTCCTCTTCCTCCTCCTCCTCCTTCTCCATTTACAACCTCCTTAAGTCAAATCCTAAAACATTCTACAAAAAGAACACTTCAAATAGACTAACTTAGCAATAAAGGGAAACTACTGCTACACTCCTGCTTGGCATTATTCAGACATCTGTCGCATTAAACACCCCCCCCCCCCAACACTCTTTCTCTCACTCTATTTCGTTATTTCTCTCTATTTATTCTATTTATCTATCTGTCTCTCTTTCTAGCTGTTTTTCTTTCTCGCTGACTGTATCTATCTGTCTTTCTCTATCTCTCTATCTCTCTATCTATCTATCTATCTATCTATGTGGGATCTGACTTCCTGACACACCATCATAAGGAAGAACAAAGCTTCTTGTTTTAGTCCCTTTAGTGGTGACTTCAAATAGGAACAATGCGGATGATTATTCTGACATTCAAGTCACACACACACACACACACACACACACACACACACACCGTCCATTCTAACAGATCACTGAGTTGTAAATGCGCACGTGAGTGTGTCACTGAGCATCAGATGCAGGAAAAGTGAAGGAACGAGAGGCAGTTGCATGTGCGCATGCGCTAGTGTCTCTCCTCGTTTAACGGTTGTGATGCGACAAGTTGCTTACGTCTCCCCCTCTCTCTCTCTCTCTCTCCCTCTCTCCCCCTCTCTCGTTCGCTCTCTCTCTCTCTCTCTGCGGGCGGGGTGTACGCAGTCGCTGAGGACACACACACACACACACACAGATATACACACGCATACACAAACACGTTGGCTGCGTGCGCGTGGAGGGATAAAAAAAAAAAAATTCCGTGTTCCAGTGACGCGAGGCCGCGCGCGCGCGCTCAGTGTCTCCTCCAGAGCGCTAATTCCAACGCGAGTAAACTTACTTCATCATCTTGTGTCGGATCATCTGTTCATTCTTCCGTTCTTTAATTCAATCGAGCCGACAGTCTCTCGGTCTTTCCTGTTTCACAGAGCAACGTCCTTGGAAAGAGGGTAAGATCGCTCTTTTCGCCTCTAATTCAAACCGTTCCGGGATGTTTGACATAGCCTACTTTTTTTTTTTTATTTCTTCATGCATGCATGCGTGTCCACTAGGGTTGAAACGCACCGAGCAGTTTATCTATCACATACAAACTGCAAGCTTGCAGACTGTCGCTCAGAGTGTGCACCATGCACAAATGTGCTGACGGAATAAATGAATGGGCAAACGCGTGCGTAAAAACCTCTGCACGTGAATCTAAGCGTGATTTATTTGTTTAGTTTTTTTTTTTTTTAATCATGCATGCAAAACCCACATCACTAATGCACCTCTGCCCCCGGTTGGTTTTCGTGCTTTTCTCATGCTATATTTAGTTAATAAACCAGTGTGATCATGGAACGAGTGTGTGTGTGTTTTTGCTCCGTGCTGCGCTCGAACCCACAATACCGCGTGCGCTCTCTGACAGCACAGAACGCACTGCAGCTTGAACAGCGCAAAAGAAAAAAAAGAAAGAAAGAAAAAAGCCCCTTCAGTCCAGCAGCCTCTTCCCGCAAACACACAGCGGCCCACCAGCGCTCTGCATCCATGCATCCTTTCATCATGACGTCAGCTTGGACCGTGCGCCCAAGGTGCGTCACGTGACCAAAGTAAGACCATGTCAGCCTGTGTCAAGGCCTTCTTGGTCCACATTAAGCAACCCAAATGTTTAAATTATTTAGTAAGACCCAGAAGCATACTATTATTTCATGAACTTACTGCAGTCATGTATCTTGCAGGGTTTAAATATTTGTGACATTTATTAGCCTATAATCTACAACCTTATAGTACATCTGACATCAGTTCCTTAGATTGCAAATGACGTTCCATTCCACTGACTTCATTGCACTGACTTCATTGCACATTGCATATTAATACATTTTTTAAAAATCTTTTTGGATTAGATTAAAGATGCTTGACATCTGGAACAACATATGACCCGGAGACGGTTCTCAGACATTACTTCTCTGCTGTAGAATTTATAATTTCCTTTCACATTTGTTATTTCCCATCACATTTTGTCCGGTTTTCTTATTGTAGGATGTGCAACCTCATTATGCTTTAGGCAAGCTGCTCTGTTATATTGATCTGAAGAGTCCAATCAGCAGGCCCTCTTGCAGCATTTTCTTTCTCCACACAGTGTACATAATGTACAAAGTGAATGAAAAGCAGGGGGAAAAAATCCCTTAATCAGTCCAAGCATTATAATAATCCTGTGGATGAGAGCTCGGACTAAGATCAGCTCTTTTCTTCAGGGGCAAATTTCAAACTAATGAATTCTCATGAATAATGAGCAGGAGGTTTTCGGCAATTAAATGTGATTCATGTTGTAGCTCAGGTGAAAGTGATAGCTTCCCATATGTGCAAAGAACTCATGGTGCCAAGTTCCAGTGGCATTTTGATATTTAGTCTTCTTGTCATCCCTGGTTGAGATAACACAGTCTGTGCCCTGAGCCTCCCCCAGATATTCCTCTTGTCAGAGCATAGCAGCTCCACTGCAATGCACAAAGCTGTTCTCTGATCACTGGTGCCTATAGAAGGGATGGATCGAAAAGAAAACACTCAGAACTTATCATGTTTGTTAGCAGCCTTCAAGCCTGATGTCCTGGACATGACCAAACCTTTCATCATAGGTAAATTATTATTTTTTTTAGTGACATAAATCCAGGACAATTTCTGTGACTTCTGTGTATTTTGAATTAAAATGCACCCCCCCCTCAAAAAAAAATTACTAGCAGTGACAAGTGATGGTTATTAAATACTCATATAAAACAAATTGTGTGCATGCCATTGCTATTTTTGATACAGCATGTCCTGTGTTTGACGTATAGGTGGTTTGCTCCCAGATCCCTGATTAACTGTTTACATGGATGCTGATCTGAAGTCCATTTACAGTACCTGCTCAAAGCATTCAATCAAAATTTAATTTCCTTAACACGTGTAAAGTGGTTCTGCCCACTTTGAAGATTCAATTTACTGGAAATATGATGAAGAAGAAGAAGACAATTTTTTTTCCCAACTATAAAGTGAAACTTCCCAGCTTTTCTTAGAAATCCTGCCTTCTGCTTTATGATTACATGAATTCAGTCTCACTTATGACTGGTTAGATGCTTTAGTAAAAGCGAATTTCTAGCCAATCTTCTGCAAAAGACCCAGTGGATAAAAGTCTGAAGCAATGAGCTGCTCTCATCAATCAGCAGTGGAAGTTAAATTTCCTTCCCAGCCACCCGTCACCTCACGTAGTGTTACTCCCATGTGGGGCAAACGTGCACAGAAAGAGTATATTTATCCCAACAAGAGAGAATCGATCAGATCAAGTGTTTACGCAGCTAATATTTACCTATTGAATGGATTATCAAAGGTTTACACGACCCCTCCCTTTCCCATTAAAAATTCATTCTGATCGGGCCGGATCGGGTTAGACTGTTCCGACTGAGTGGGCTATTATTCCAATATTAGGGTCCATGATGTGTGGAATGAGCTTAGCATTTACATAGATGGATTATACATATTAGTTAAAATCCCTGATCTAGTCTTTCCTTTGACAATAACACATACATGCTTCAGTTGAATCTCTCTTGTATTCTGTCCATGTCTCTCCATCTCTCTTTGTTTTGATCAGTGTCTCTCTCGTTCTGTCTGCCTCTTTGATTTAGTTTCCAATCTGTGAAACTGAAATCAATGCTTTTAATGTGGACACTAATTTATTAAGCACCAAAGCAGGGAAGTGAGCACCTTTATTCATGACAACTCAGCTTTTAGCGAATCTGTATAGCAAAGGTCTGTTTGAGAGAGATATAAGTTATGACTACCTCTCTCACACATAGACGCATGCACACACTCACATACACCAGTTAGCCAACCAGCTCTGATAATTAACTCTTCCACAGACTACAGTGTCTACAGGGATCAAGCTTTTCCCTGAATGAGATTTCTGTGTCTTAAATGAATTGAGACACACACGCACACACAGACACACACACACACACATGTTTGTCTTCCTCTCCTTGTGAGGATGTGCCATTAATGCAGTTATGTAGTAATCTCATGATGTGATATGCTATAGACATATTATCGCTATGCCTATAGCTTAATCTAAGCTTAACCCTTAACTAACCTTAACGAATAGAAAGCTAATTGGCTCTTTAGTGTTTTTTTCATAAATAATTTAATTATTAATTATTATTATTATTATTATTATTTATTTAATTTTTTTTCACACACACAAACAGCCAGCATTGCTCTGTTTGTTTTCACCAAACCCATTTAGGCTCTGGAAACATACACGCTATTCACTAGATATATCTACCCCTGTTTCACACACCATCAATGATCATGCATGACTGTATGTGACAGACCTGTCTAACTTGATACAATGCGGCGTATCAGTAGTGTCTCATTACTAAATGTTGCCCATACAGGAAAAAATAAGCACTGCCAAAATGTCTTTTAGCTGAAACATAATAATGAATAAAGCCATGCTAGAAAAGATACTACTAAAGATTTGACGGTTCAGAAATTGGAAATGGAAATGCATTTTTCTTCCTTGATTTAACCCGGATTGAATTAACCAGGGAAAGCTAGCATCAGGCTGCAGCAGACTGAGACAGTGCATGCATCTTCGTCTACGTGATGCTGCCACAGATGCAACTGTATTAGTGCTGCCTGGTGGTCCTACGATATGGTACGAGATCTAGTCTTAGCTTGTAAAAAAACATACCTGTAGCTTCACATCAGGAGTCAAGATAAAGAGAAAGCAGCTTTTTCAGAGAATGGAATGTGGGCTTCATTGCGGCAATTTGTAATATAAGCAGTATTTTATAATACATGTCCTATTTTATTATGCATTGTTTGGTATAGATATAAATTAGAGATCCTCATATTGAATTATGTGACTATGAAAGGCCATATGGTTACACTCCTACATGGTACTCATGGCTAATGAATATGGTACTCTCATAGTGCAGTTGTTTAAGCTGCTGCTGTTAATATTTATGGATTTTGCTGTTTAATGCGTAGTTTAGATTATTGTCATATGAACTTTCTTTGTTCCATGGCTTGAATTATATTATTGTTCGAATGTACTGTATTCTAAACATCAAATCAGTGTGTCTGTCACATTGACCTAGTATTAGATGAATCCCTTTAAACGTGGGCTTGTCTTCTAGATGGGAATAGTTAGCTGCTGAGCTTTCTCGGATTGTGTTCGGGTATTGCTGATGCTATAGCACTAAGCTAGTGAACCACCTTAACCAATCTGTCAAACCAAAACAGGCTTGATCTCCACCCGAGTTGTCCACTCGTACGCCTTGTCATACAAGAAATGTTTCTCCGGTGTGATGCCTACAGCTCTGTGTTAAGCCATCCTGGAAATTTGAGGATGGGTTTTTAGGCATACTTCTTTCATGCACAATGATGTAGAACTGTGAGAGTATCTGAGCTAGTAGATACAGCCAAATCATGGTATTGGTGCTAAAAAGTGTCTCACCTACAGTAGGTGAAGCAGTGAATTTTCAGATAGGATGATATAACACCATTTTTCATCAAACTTTAATGCTTCTCATCTCCCGATCTATACTTTGTTTTTTGTTAATTACGTTAACATGTTAATTATGTTCAATGTGTGCATACACATTTATTTTTTTATAAGATAAAAAGATACATGTTTGCTAAATACAATTTCATGCCCTTTTATTTAGTGTCCGTAACGTTTTTGAATTCAAATCTTTTAATCATCTTATTTGTCATTCAGATAAAACTTGGCCAATTTAGATTTCACATGAAAAGACATAAATCTGAAAAAGTGTATTATTCTAAAATGCAAAAAACTTGTTAAGATATTGCAACATGAATTGGTGTTGACATGGTTACGGACATGATTTACGGACGATTTATTTGCTTTGTTGCAATATCTTTTACCAAAAACCAATTTAAGCATCATTTTTTACAGGTCATATGATTCTAGAAGCTTGCACCAATTTTAATATTAATACTCATGAAGAAATATGAATAATTAGCATTTAAAATTATTATTAGTTTGAAGCGAGACAGTATAACGCTGAAAAATGGCCTTTTTGTGGGGCACATGTAAATCATCTTCCCAAAACGGCTGAAGTTAGCACTTTGAAATTTTAGGGGAGCAAGATTCCATTATAATATATCCATTATAATTATAATTTTTATTATAATTAACACATCCTTTCCATGTTGCATAACCTTCATAAGTAGCTTCGATGGCACACACAATTTTCTGTATTATATGTATAACAAAAAAATTAATTAATTAAACCAGCACCAATATTGTGTTTGGCCGATAATAAAATTTGGCACTAATTTGAGCCTGACAACTCTGTGTGGGAATAAATGTGAGGTAATTACCCAGGGAATAAGGTCATTGCCTGAGTGATTTACAACAGCTCAGATTTTTTGTCTGCCTAGACACAATGGCTCATATTCAGATTACATTTTTAAGAACAATCCAAGTCACTTTTGTATGTGGTCCTAAATCAATGAAAATGGTCAGATCGGAATTCATGCAACTTTTTTGCCTCTGCGCATGTGTAGACTGAGGTTTTCATACCAGTGCTACTAATAGCTGCTAAAACAGCTAAAGCAAGGTGTCTGGCTTTTTTCCTTCTTCTGGACATCAACAAACACAATCGAATAAGTCCATGTCATTCTCCACAACAAAATCCCAAGAATATTTTTATATTATATTATATAATTTTTATATTTTTAAAATCGCACCCATTATTTGAAAGGACTGAGTGTCCACACAAATATGGTGTGTTTTACTCCAGATGGCACAAGCAAAGACATATCGATGCGCGCATGCTTGCTATTTTAGAGGACAGACACGTCCACATTAGAGTTGGATGAAAGTCACTTGTAATTATCAATGTGAACTGCCATGACTTGAAAATCTGATCTTACCAAGAAAAAAAAATGTGGCTTGTATCGTGAACATAGCCTAATTCAATTTTCCTGGCTGCCTATTTGTTAAATGCAAATTGTCTGTGTGGTTCACTTTTGCACGGTGCCAAATTATAGGTGTCTAGAAAACTGCCATTAACCATGAAAAAAAACCACATGAACTAAAGAAGCAAGCTCTTTTTTGTACGTAGCTTTCAAATGTAATATGATGTAACATAAACACAAGAGACAACTTAAAATGAAACATTTTATTCCTGTGACATAAAAATAAAAATTACAATGACATACAGTATAAATAAGCAGGTGGAAAGCTTGAATAAAAGCAAAGATGAAAGTTTTATGCTGGATATTGGCAAGTTTTTGTGTGTTTTTACCCCAGGTATATTTCATGCAGTCCATTTCAGGATGATTTTGCATACAGTTCTTATGCAGCTCTGTAAACAACACTGAAAGCAGTAGTTATGGATTTGAGGTCTGAATACTGATGTGCACAGTATTAGTGTTTATTCTGTATTATGTGGCCTAAACCGAACTGTGAAAATTGCCTTTTAGCTTGAACAGCTATTAAATGTCATTATCTGACTCTGTTGATTTATGAGGAGTTTTATTTGGGTACCAATAATAAGCAGACACCACAATAATTTAACACAATATTATTAACCAAATATTTTGAACCATCATTTTTCTTTATAAAAACAGTGAATATTTATATGTAATAAAGTGGCAGGATTTTTTAACAAAATTCAATTGATTTTTTTGATTTGTCTGGCACTTTTAACAATTGACAGAAAGCAGCTTTACAGCAATAAAGATTCTGGATATTAATTAAAAATGTTTATCTCTAATAAGCAAGGCAGAGAAGATGGTGGCAAGAAAACCTCCCTGAGGCAAACATAAAGAAGAAAATTTGGAATAGACCAGACTCAAAAGGGATTATTTGGGAGATAGCAGTATGACTAAAGATATCCCTTCTATAATTGTGTGTTCTGAAATTAAAAGTTTAGTTAAATAGCAGGAAATGTGTTTTAGTTGCGCCTCTGGTTTGCGTGCATGTTTCCCCCATGTTTACTGGGTTGCTTGGGTCTTCCTCAGCAGCAATTAGAGGTCTCCATTTGATGAGAACTTTAACCAGAAGTGAGACACAAGGAAGCATCAGGTGGTCTTTGTGTGATGAGAACTTGGGGCATCAGGGTACATGAGAGTCAGGATCAGGACTGCCATGTTTACTGTAGGTTGTCAGAAAGAGAGAGAGAGAGATGTGTACTCACTGTCACATCTTATCCAATGTTAATGGATAAGATCAATGAATTTTGAACTTTGGCCTAAGTGAAAGCAGGGACTCCAGCAGGAGCTAAGACATAAGTTATGACAGCATAACTTTACTTTGTGTCATCAGCAAAACATGCAAAACGTATACAAGTATGACATTACCTAGGGGTAACATATATAGAGCTAAAGGTACTGGGCCTAAAGCAGCTCCCTAAAACAGCAGATTTTACTTTATTACTCATAGAAGTCACCATTGATGTCTACAAGTTGATAATGGGAAGTCGAGTAAGACCTGTGAAAGGAGATCCATCAAGGAGAATTATATGATCAGTGGTATTAAAAGCTACATTAAGGTCAAACAACTAAATGAGATAGAGAAAACACTGATCAGAGGGCAGTATTAGGTTATTTACCACTTTAACCAGCATTCTCTCTGACCTATGATGAGACTTAAATCCTGATACATTTCATGGATGTAATTTCTATGTCGGTATGGGAATAACTGCTGATACAACCTTTTCTAGGATCTTGAAGGTAAAGGAGAGATTTGATATCGGGCTATATTTGGACAGTGGACAGCGGTCAAGGTCAGGTTTCATAATCAGGAGCTTCATTACAGTCAGTTTAAAAGATTTAGGTATGTAGCCATTGCTGAGAGAAGAACTGAGTTTTTTTTAAAGGGATACCGTACCTACTGTTTAGCCATGCACAACTTTTAGGATTAGTGTGTGGCCAGTCACACCATGTAAAGCTCAGTTCAGCTATATTCTCTGCATCTGCTGAGTAAGCAATCTTTTTCAGATGACATTTTTTAATGTTTTTTGCTGAATTTGCTGAAACATTATACTCTTTCCAACACACTTTAAGTCTAGGTTGAGGGTTTGCAGTATGCAGTATCTTTGCATCAAATATAATTCTACAGTAATTTACCAAACAGCTTAATATTTGTGTTTCCTTTCCAGGGCTGGTGCAATGCTTTATACATTATACTGTATTAGATTACAATTCGGATCTAATTGATCCAAATGTGGCTTGGAACGACATTCAGATTAGATCTCATTGCTTGCAAAGTATGAAGAGTGAGGTTTTTTTTTAAATATACACAATGAGAAATAAAAAAAAATAAACTACAGCACTTGGTCAAAGCAGGTATAATTTCATGTCTTCTTGGATATGCAGTATCTATACATTTTTGCTTGACATATTCGCTGCACCTGGCAAATGTTCATCCTCTCAATGAGTTTCAGATCACAGCTCTTGCATAAACAGCTTTCACTGTAATATTGGCTTATGGCCATTTGCTTTTCAGTCCAACAAGCCTCTGAGTCCCTGCTGCTGAGAAGCTATAGAGGTGCTATTACTATCCATAGCTTTACTCTATGGTATTGGGTGAGAAGTAGAAACCCAGTTAAAGGTCTGCACCAAATATAACTTCAGGCATTATGGTGTAAATAAATAGTAAAATGAACTAAAACGTTATATTTAACCTCGCATATGACTGCAACATTTCTGCAAGGTTTTGCTATGTGCAATTACGCCTAACCTAAAACCCTTTTTTTTTTTTTTTGTTACTCATTTGAAAACACATTTTATGTATAACTACTGGGAAAACTAACAGCAAAAGTAGAGTGATAGCTAAATGTATTGACACAAACAGAAAATTCAATGTTGTAATGATATTCTTAATTTTCTTAAATAATAGCTATCAAGATAGTAAGAATTTTTTTTATTTTATTTTATGCAGTGAAATTGCTATACAACAATCCATATTTGGTCTGAATCCATATTTAGAAGGGTGCAGAGAGTATTATAATACATGCCATATATTGTTTGAATACTTTTGTCCACCACTGTACTGTATGTAGAGTAAAAGGGTGAACCATAGGTCCTAACCCTCTTGTGGGAGTTTAGGAAGTTAAATATCCTCCTCATTTCCACTTTTACCGAAAGGCCTGTTTTATAAATTCTTCTGGAAACTGACTGATGGTCTTGTATTACCTCATTTCTTATTAATCTTTGCATCCCCTTTGTGAAATACACCCTCCATTTGTGACTCTTCTCTTATCGATTATTTTAAGGGCGAAACATTAAAATTAAACATGTTTGATTTAAAGTTAGTGAGTGCAATATTTAAAATAAATCTTTTTTTTTCAAGTCCTTCAATTAGACAGGAAACTCTGACCCTTGTTCTTGCATAAGACTAACATTATTTGTCTTATGTGCTACTTTTTATATATAGCTAAAAACAGAATATATTTTTACACAGTTTAGGCAGCATGAATTCATTTCTGGTGTGTGTATGTGTGTGGGTGAGAAATATATAGAGAGAGATTATTCAAAGTTGTCCCTGATCAGCGTAATTTTACCCACATTGCCATTCCCTTGAGTAGACAAAATACAGCAGTAGCAGAAAGTTTGCAGGTACATTCAGTGTTGAAGGTGTAAGAAATAAATGACACATTATAATTAATTTGAAGCTGTATTAAATTTCTTTAATTTGAAGTGTTCAAATTCACATATTAGATCCTGTTATTTGTGCTTTGAAAGTACAGATTTTAATGAGACATCTATGTCTTTAGGATATCAGATGATATCAAAAAACTGATTTAACCCTGATTTTTATAATTGGCTGTAGTTTAGTTCATCATAAACTCACTCATCCACTCACTCACTCACTAACCTGCCTATCCTGTACAGGGTCTTGGAAGGCCTGGGGCCTATCCCAGAGGGCTTGGGGTACTAGGCAGGGTACACTCTGGATTGAGTGCCAATCCATCTCAGCCACCATAAACTAAAGGTTTTTTTTTTTAATTACTTGTTATAATTTTGGGGTGTTAGAATATTTCAGGATTCTGGTATATATTATTTACCTTTGACTTATATCAGTATTGTAATGGATTCCAGAAAAGCATTCAAACTCAAAATGCTTGTAAATAGATTAATGTAATGTGCTTTATATACAATACAGTATACTCTATCTATCTATCTATCTATCTATCTATCTATCTATCTATCTATCTATCTGCTTATTTGTGTATGTATTTTTTTTTTTTTATAAAGTCTGCATAATAGTTTTAGTTTGTTAATCCTTACTCCTTAATCCAATATTAAGTACACAGCAAAAAACAAACAGAATGAACAAACAGTATTTTTCAATGATGTCTTGATAATGGATTTGGGTAAATTGAAGCATTAACATAAATAATAAAAACAAATCTAATAAATAAGCACACACAATTGTGGTCAAATGAATGTAAACCAGTTTCGGCTTCATTAGTTTTTTATTAATACATTGCAAGCTCTAATACAATGTGTAGCGATGAAATTACAGAGGGCCTGGCTCGGTGTCTATTACTGAACTGGCACACATTGCTATTCAGGCCTTTAGACTTTAGTTTTATTTTTTAAAAATTGCATGTCATTTCTTCATGCCATGAAGGCAATGGTTTGGTTAGATGTCTATCCACTATTGAAAAATCACCTAGTGGACACTTTTAAATGGTCTTTATTTGTCACATTTGACACGTTACTGCACAGTGAACTTAGAGCTCAGGGTCAGCCATGATACAGTTTAGTCCCCCTGAAGCAGAGAGGGTTAAGGGCCTTGCTCAAGTGCCCAGAGGAGGCAGTTTGGTGGAGCTGGGGCTTGAACTGCCAACCTTGTGTTCAGTACCCCAGAGCTGTAACCCACTGAGCTACCCCTGCAATTATTCAAGGAAAACCTGGTCACTTGTATGCTCTGAATAGGGCAGCCTGAAAATTGACTTGTAACTCGTCTTTGAATATCTGAGTTTGGTCTTGCCAGTTTCCACCCATTATACAGTATGATTGCTACCAGCCAGCAGAGAGGGGGATATCTTCCCTGTTCTACACACATGAGCTCACAAATGCCTGGTACTGGCTTTTGTCACTGTATTTGACAGTGATGCCATCCCTCCCAACCCTAGATCACAGCCCATTTTGCTCTCTGGACTTCTAGCCATGGATGGTTGAATTAGAGCACATAATCTTCCAATAATAGGGTGAACGTCTTTTGTTGCCGCCCGGGGAAATATTAACATAACAGCACTGAAGTGCTTTAGTGTGCATATTGACCAGCCTTATAATGGGATAGTAAAAAATATTATCCCGTTACTTTATTATTTTCACAAGCATATGGTCTGAGGTTAGTATGCTGTGGTGGGATACATGCTGCTAAAATATGAATTATAGTCCAGTTTTAAAAAAAATTAAAAAAAATTTACAGGTAATGAAAAACCAAGCGACCATGAACCGGGTCAAAGCAAAGACCTGTTCTTAATTTCGCACTGAAGTAATCAGTGATGAAGGATTGCACTGGTTAATTATTAAGCTCATAGTCATTATTGTAATTATACTGTCGCCTATGATAACTAGTTCAGATGAAGATCATGTACCAAAAATGGGTGGGACAAAGCAGCGAATATAAATGAAGAAACAGTCCTTAAAAACAAGTGCTTCATAAGTCATTGTCAGAGCTAAACTAAATAAACACAAGAGCACAACCTCTTTGGTTCTCATTAAGCAGGTGTGACCTGTTCAGACACTTATTTCCACAAAAACACCTGTTTCTGTTTTAACAGAACAGACTGCATTTGGAAAATACACTCCAACTGAGTGAGAGCTGTAAGAGATATGAGAGAATGGATTATGGTTTAGAGAACGCAGAGGTTGAGTGCAAGGCTGCAGCACCATGCGACTGTGTGCGCGCTGCTATAGACATATACTGTAGAGGACTCAAGCTTAAACGCAGAAGAGGAGAGGACAGGGGGCATTGAGTTGAAGGTGACCGCATGGTAAACAGTACCGAAGAGCTCAGGTGTTGTGTCCTAATCCTCCATTACAGCATTCATCTTCCTGCACTGCTTTATACCTCCCCACACACACACACACACACACACACACACACACACACACACCAGGGGCTCTGCCTGTTAGTGGGGCGTAGAGGACAAATGTTTCCTTGTAAATTCATCTAGACATTTCGAATGGAGGTTGGGTTATATGGTATGATTTCATGTGATGGTCCACCTGCTGTTGACGTCTTGATATTTGCTCTGAGCTTAGAAACTCCGACAAAATAATAAGCACATGTTGAAGGAATGTACGGAAGAAGAAAAAAAAAGCAAGATTAAGATTTGATTATTAAAAGCTACTGGATTTGTTAAGCAAGCATTTATATTGAAATTGTAAAAATAAATAATTTGGGTTTCATATTTATTTTTAAACTGATGTACGTTGCCGCAACCCTGAATACAGGATAAAGCGGTATAGAAGATGAGTGAGAGAGTGAGTGATATACGTTGCTCAGTTGCTTATGTTGTGTGTGTGTGTGTGTGTTTTTTTCAGGTATATTTTGCAACTTGAATATGAATCTGAGCACTGAATTGAGTAACCTGAGTCCACTTTTTATTTTCAAAATTAAGGAGGTTAATTTAGAACAGATCACTGTCACATCATCGTCTATACCACTTTATTCTGTATACAGGGTCGTGGGGGGCTTGGAGCCTATCCCAGGAGCACAAGGTGTGCCGATCGGGGTGCCAAACCATCACAGGGCACACACTACGGGGAATTTGGGAATGTCAATTAGCCTAATCTGCATGTCTTTTGGACTGTGAGGGGAAACCAGAGTATCAAGCACGGGGAGAACATGCAAACTCAATGCACACAGACCCTGAGAGGCAAAAAGAGAATCAAAGCTGGAACTTGGAGATTCATGGTCGACATTGCTAACCACTAAGACATCGTACCGCGCTATTTTGAACAAATAAATACAGATATTAATGTGCTGTTTATTTAAAAAATGGTGGCAATTAAATCTTTTGATTAGACCAAAATTATATTGTTTATAATTTTGTTTTTTGTTTATTTGTTTTTTTCTGCCTATATTACAATTTAAAATGAATTGTTAAACATAGGTCATCTGCAATAATCAGGTAAATTTAGGTAAATAAACAAAGATCACACTAGGTAAATAATAAGCTAGTTTAATAAATAAATACATAAAAAATGACTATAGGCTATGAATAAATGTGTGTAAAATATACAGTAGATATACACTGATCAGCCATAACATTATGACCGACTAATATTATATAATTCCCTTTTGCTGGCAGAACAGCGCTGACCTGTTTTGGCAGGCATGGACTCGACTAGACCTCTGAAGCTGTGCTGTGGTTTCTGGCAACAAGCCGTCAGTAGTAGATCCTTATCCTTTAAGTCCTTTAAGTTATGAGGTGGGATCGCCATGGATCAAACTTGTATTTCCAGCACATTCAATAGCTGCTTAATTGGATTGAGATTTGTTGTGTTCCTCACTTCATTCTTGAACAATTTCTGCAGTGTGTCGGCACACATTATCCTGCAGAAAGAGGTCACTGCCATCAGGGAGTACGTTTCCTTGAGTACTTGTTCAGCAACAATGTTTAGGTTGGTGGTACGTGTCAAAGAAACATCCATATGAATGGCAGAACTCGAGGTTTCCCAGAACAGCAGAACGTTGGCCAAAGGATTACACTGCCTTCATCAGCTCTGCCAGGCATTCTAATGCCATGTCTTCACAAGGGAAAGCTATGCACACACATCCAGCCATCAAAATGATGTGAAATCAGACCAGGCCACATCCTTCCATTGCTCTATGGTCCAGTTCTGATGCGCACATGCCCATTGTAGGTGTTTTTGTTGGTGGACATGGGTCAGCATGGGTCAGCATCCTTTCTATCCCAACCAGTACTAAGCAATTTTTTCAGCAATTTGAGCTACAGTAGCTCTTCAGACTATGTGGGCCATCCTTCGCTCCCCAAGTGCCACCCATGACCCAGTCGCCAATGCACTGATTTTTCTTTTACTTGGATCACTTTTGGTATGTCCTGACCACTGCAGACCAAGAACATCCCATAAGAGATGCAGTTTTAGAGTTGCTCTGATCCACTAATCTAGCCATCACAATGTGGCCCTTATCAGATTTGCTCAAATTCTGCTTTCTGTTTGTGCCACTTTTTCCCTGAATTAAACAAATTAATAAATAAATGAGAAGATACCCTCCCCCGGATGGTTGCTCAGCTCTGCTGTTTCTGGTGGGGCGTGGCACAGCAGTATCTCATTTACATAGATGCTGAAATGGCGCATGATGTGCAAGAGGTTTGAAATAATGTGTTATCTGAGGAATATTTCAGTTGGAGCATTACAGATTACACATTACACATACAGTACCCACTTCTGGGGACCTCCGCAACTATGCTAACTTGTTAAAGAAATTGTAAAATATGGGATCTTTAATTCTGTTCAATGGAAGAGAAATGGGTGATAAGCATAGGAATCAATCTGGCTGCCACGGAGGAATTTTTCTTTCATCTTGCACCCTGTTGTGAATGGAAATTCGCATACACAAGTGTGTGGAGTTTGCAGTTTTCCTTAATGCAAATATGATCTTTCTGCAACACAGATGTAGATTTCTGTGGAGTGAAGTATGATTCTTCTGGGCTTTTTCAATCATATGCATGAAAGTAAGCATCCTGAAGTGAAAGCAGGTGTTCTTGCTTCCGTACAGCTGTATACACACAAGGGGAAAGCTGCGAGGTGCGCACACGTGTAGGGGATGATGAAAGCCCCTTTACACACCATCAATCAGCGAGAGTGTGAGCAGCAGGGATTGTATGATAATTACAGTCTTTAATATGTCTGTATTTTATTCTATTTAAAATCTAGCAAACCAGAAATAACTTACTAATGTAAGAAATATCTCATTTTCACTCAGTATAATCGAAGGGCTGGGTATGACAAATTCAGTGTTACATTTAAAGGATTTTACATGGAGCACCAGACATGTGCAGGTATGTGAAACAGTCTGTCTACTACATTTCACACACTGTTTCACTCTTGTAAGCTCATGCCAAGCCTCTGTTTTATGCCATTTCATATACAGTCTCTGTAATATAATGTGATTGCACAGCTTTGTTCTGATGGACAAAAACAGCTTCAAGTATTTTCACGACCATTAAGGACACTTTTCCCTACTTTTATTGCTATTATGGTAGGCATTTTATTAGCAACCATAATAGCTAGAATTTATTGAGGTGGCATAATGCAATGTCACTATCTCTATCTCTTTAGTGTCCCTAATATTAAATTTAGTCCGATTTTATTTATACGTATAACACTATAACAATGATGAGTAACAAAGCAAGTTTATAGAAAAATATACACTCTGGATATAAATTTAACATTTTTAATTTTAAGCTTAATGAGCAAAAAAAAAAAACCTTGCTGAGACAACATGAGGAGGAAAACCTGAGAAGCAGCAGAAATTAAAATAGAATGAAATCCGCATGATTTCAAAGCACTTTCCTTCTGTAACAGTAGACTTTAGGGTCAAAAATTGATAATTGTTCTATTACAGCAACTTAGTATGAGCACCAGATACATTTTAGAATTTGCTTGAAGTCTACTGTATGTACTGTAAGTGATCAATGATGAAAACCTGAGTGCAAAACTGTTCTTAGCAATTCCAGTCCATAGTTAAGTGTCACGTATACATTACTGCACAGTGAGATTATTTATTCGCATATCCCAGCTTTGGACCAGGGTCAGAGCACAGGGCCAGCCATGATACAGCACCCCTGTAGTGGACAGGGTTAAGGCCCCAACCGCTAAGGCCGCAGAACCTTACTCTTCTTAGGTAACACTGCCCTATGCTTGGCTATTCTAGGAAGAATATCAACAGTGAACCTTATGGTTTCTATATGCTACCATCCACAGGAATCTGTGGTGTCTGTGTGGGGCTATCATTATTAGCAACAGGAGTTTTCAGGTGACAAAAACTCCACCCAGAAGTAGAGTATCAGGATATCTTGCAGATCCAGAGACCAGGAGTCAGGGTGACTGAGAACAAAAGCGAGAGAGAGAGATTGTGTCTATTGAGGAAAGTGAGACGTGGAAGGGAAAGAGCGTGCACAGATTATTATGAATGCTCTTGTCTTGTGATGCTTTAAGATGATTTACAGTACTTTGAAAAAGTCTTGAGCCACCCATCATTTCTTCATATTTCAAAAGACATACTTTCCTGTATTTTTAAATGTAGTCATATTAGTCATAGTCTCACAGTCAATTTTTCAAACACATTGCCAATGCAGTCAAAGCATATCTCGAACCAAAAAACACGACAGAACACTATCAGTCATGGATCGGCCTCCCAATGTCCAGATGTCAACACTATTGAAGCAGTGTGAGATCATCTTGAGAGAGCACAGAATTAAAGGCAGCCAACATTCAAAGGAGAGCTTTGTAATAGTGTGAAAACTATTCCTGAAGACTGTTTAAAGAAATTACAAGAAAGTTTACCTAGGACTTTTAAGTTTACCAAAGCTTATTAGAATTATACATTATTATAATAACATTATTATTATTATTATTATTATTATTATTATTATTATTATCATCATCATCAAATTATACTGTGTTCTATACTGTATGTAAGTTTGCATGTTACAAAATATTACTGTACCTATAGTCTTTTTTTTTTGCTTGCAAAAAAAATAATAAGGGCTAGTTTTAGACTTTTGCCAATTCTGTAAATTGTATGAAAACGTGAAATTACAGTAATATATGTATTTAGATATAAAACATCCCTATAATTTTTTTAGACTTATTATTCCAACATAATCACTCATTTAGTAAATTGTGTGCATGGATGTTATTTCATTTTTGTGAAAAAAGATGTAATGTATTTAGCATCTGCTCATAACTGTTTTGATTCACACTGTTAAGTCCAACCCCAAGCCCTGGGAAGCAACTTGGCCATAAAGCTGGTAGAAAAACATTGGCACTGAGCACAACTTGTTCTAATTGATTTGATCAGTCCTCACTGTTGTTTTCAGTACCGCATCCTATTAGCACCTGTGCTTATGGTCAGCTGAAACCAGCTTCAGTTTATCAGAGTGTATCATCTGCCCCAGATAAAATACATACATTCAGACATGCATGAGCAAATTATAGTGCTATAAATAATCTATAAATGAGATTGTTTTCGATAGATATAGAACACTCGAATTTAGCCTCATCCAATTTACTAAAGAACATGCTCTAAAAAAGGTGTTAGACGTTGAAATTAATATCTGAGAAGAAAAGAAAGTACTATGGTCCTAGGTTTATTTTTGCCGACAATGTTCCTTCATATTAAATGAAATAAAATTCAATAAAATTTCACTGAATTAAAATTAAGTGGAATGTACAGTCATGTTTAAAAGTTAATGCCCCCTCTTTAATTTTTATGTATTTTTTATGTAAACATTTAAAAAATCTTCTGATTGTAAAAATCAGATGATTTTTTAGTTTAAAACAAAAAAATGAATTAAAAGACTAACTTTTTCACATTTACATTTATTTAAAAATGTCAGCAGCAACCTCGTCTCCCCTCTTGTCTGTTTCAACCACTCAACATTCAGCATCGCCAGTAAACTAATCACAGGCCTGATCATCTGTTATCATATGCACCTGTTTCTCACTGGTTCATGCCTCAAGTTCGATGGTATTTTATGCTTGAATGATTCATAGGTCTCTATATGGCTTAACAAACCAAAAAACTTTCTCCTGGACCTGGTCAGGTACAGAACTATTCCTCACAATTGCATTAAAAACAAAACGTCTGGGTCTTTGAAAACAAACTATGGAGAAAGACATTTGCAGAGAACTGTCAGAAATATGTTAAGTTCTCATTCATAATAAAAAGTATACAAGGTGCAGGAGATGTAATAAAAAATATAGTAAATCAAACAATGAAAAACAGACTCCCGAAATGAATAAATCATGTCTACTGTCTTTTACTGTTGATATAAAATTTTGGCATAAATGCCATAAATATGTGGGACAATCCAAGCATTTTTAAAGTAGCCCAAGCATCTGTTTCCCTGACCAAACGCTCCCAATCCAGCACGTTATGGTGCCGCTGGTACCAAAATGTGAGTATTACTCAATTAAAATACTAATGAACTAATAAAAGATTCACTTCTGCTTCATATTTACACACAGCATGCTATTTCAATTCAGCGTCACTTCAATTATATGTGTATAGCGCTTTTAAATATGGTCATTGTTGCAAAGCAGCTTTACACAATTAAAAGAAAATTATGGAAATGTGTATGAAATGTGAGAGATCGTGTATGAATCAAAATTATCAGATTGTCCCTGATGAACAAGCCGAGGGTGACGGTAGCAAGGAAAAACTCCCTGAGATAGGAAGTAGGAAGAAACCTTGAGAGGAACCAGATTCAACAGGGAACCTCATTAGGGTGATAACGGATAGCAGGAAACTGGCATGTTTTAAATGGAATAATTAGTTGTACGACTTTACTGGTTGGAGATGTCGACATTAGGGCAGGGGTAGCTCAGTGATAAATGCATTAGACCAGTCTAGATCAGAATGTCCCAGGTTCAACCACCAGCACCACAGAGTTGTTACTGGTGGGCCCTTGAGCAAGGCCCTTAACCTTAAAATGTAAGTAGTAATAAGGGCATCTGTCAAATGCTCGAATGGAAATGTACTATAAAGGCTGCTAGTTATAACTGCTTAATTGATTTTAATTATTGAACTGCAAATCAAGCAGGGTGTTAAAATGTGAAGGGGCCAAATTTACACACAATCAAACCAGATGTGAGTTTGAACTGTAAACATACACCAAAGATGAAACTGAACAAATTTGATCGTACACAATTTTAATAAATAAGGGCAACTGTCTCACCTTTTGAACATCTTCAGTTTTGACGTACATGAAAACAGAGACGACTAATCATTAGTGAAGAGCAAAATTGGCAGAACAAATTATTGACTTCAGTATGGATTCTAGTTTCCAAGTATAGAATATACAAAAGTATGCAGCAGTAATAACACCAGCAACAAAAAAAACTCAGTCTGTATAAATAGCAAAATGATTAACATGATTTAAAGATTTTGTATGTGTGTGTGCGTGCGTGTGCTGTTTTTGAAGGACAACAGCCAGTGCAGAGATTTGGTGCAGAGGCTTACAATGCAAACAGGGCGTAACCTATTTAATGGATGTGCCATATTGCATTATGAATTATTAACAACCTAGAACTGATTTGCATTATGTCTGCCAAATAAGTTTGTTAATATGTACAGTACACTGTGTCATTAAATGACCTTGGGCTCCTCATGTGTATGTGTATGTGTTAAATACCGGTTGATTAGCCTATATTAGAAGTCTGCTGCATCCTCTGTCTCTCTCTCTTTCTCTCATCACAGAATGTTTTTTAATTGGAAAAATAAAAAAAAATTGTTTTTGCTTTTTAAAAAATGGGCTTAAAAAGATGATCAAAAGATGAATATGAGACATATTCATATTCATAGACATGAATCACAAAACAATATAGATGTGTTGAACAACATGGGACTTTTAGATAAGCAAATACTGTATACCGGAACAGACTCTTAAAATAAATTCCAATAAATTACCCTATTTGAATACATATCCCTTGCTTGCAATAACTTGCTCTATCTGGAGCCCCACTGGCCTTACACTACTACACTATACCGCACCTTCTTTCATTTGGTGTTTGTTTTGAGTGGCTTCTCTGTTCAATCTCCTCCTCAGAAAATGGAATGCATTCTCATCTCTGTGAAGGTCTGGTGATTTATTAAACTTTTTCTTCACAATTGTTGGGGATTTTCTTCACAGCTCTCACAATATCTCTATCATCAGCTGCTGTTTCTGTGACTGACCTGTTCATTGTCTCATTTTTGGTACACCAGTGGTGTCATTCTTTGTGTCGAATTGTTATATTGGCTGTGCCCAGTGCTTTTGCAATGGCTCCGATTGTGTTTCTCTTCCTCTCAGCTTCAAAATAGCTTGCTTGTCTCCCATAGACAGTAGGGATGGGAATCACCAGGGGTCACCCGATACAATATTACAACAATACCTAGCTGTTGTGATTCTGTTAGTATCACGATTTTATAAATATCCTGATTCGATATTATTATTATTTTTTTGGTAGATTTTGTTGCAATTCTAAACAAACTTAGCAAGAATCCATAGGATTACAGAGGAACTGCAACACTTTTTCCATCTCAAACGCAAACATACAGTATATAAATTCATAATTTACTTTAAAAATCAATTTTGTACTCAGTGTGCCGATACATGTATTGCCAAACGAAAGAACCGTAATAAATCATGGAATCGATTAATTGATTTTTTTCCAATCTCTAATAGACAGCCCTCAGGTTGTCATATCGGTTCATCCATTTTAACAACAACATATAAAGTACAAGCCCGAGGCTCAGGAAATAAAAGCTGCAACTCTGATCTGTCATCTCATATTTGTCATTTAATCTAAAATCCAAATATATTTAGTGTATAGCAAAAACAAAAGAACAGCTCTTGCTGTTCCAGTATTTTTAAAGGGGATTTTGCCTCTATTTATGCTTTTTAAGTTTTTTATTTTTTTTACACTTTCATCATATAATGCCATGTTCCATATATACTTTAAATATCCTTCCTCTTCTTTCTCTTTATTTTCTAGCCCATGTCAAGTATTTTAAACAAATAAGATCATTTACAGAAGACCAGAACCAGTGACCGACCTTCAGCACAAGGAAGAAAGACGAAATAAAGAAAAGCAAGGGGAGTGAAACAAGTGCAGAGAGGAGAGGAGAAGTGTGTGAGGTCAGTCGATGGACGCTGCCCAGACCAAGGGGACAGCAGATTCTCATCTAGCAGGGAAAAGAAAGATTTCAAAATTGAGTCGAAGGATAGAAACTCGCCATCAGGTAAGCCTGAAGATGTAGACATGAATTTATTTGCTTATCATTTGCTTAACAAATATTTATTCATTGTTTAATTATACATGTAATGATATTAAATTGTATTTCATTCATATGCCAATCAACCATAACAGTAACACCACTGCCAGGTGAATTGAATTACATTGATAACATTGATTATCCATTATATACTAGTAAACTGGTGGCAGGATCATGATCCCAATGTTCATCTATGCCTGTGGGGACCAAAGGCCAGCTGCTACCATAGAAAAGCCAATGAAGAAAATATTGCTGAAAAAAGTTAATGCTGACTGTGATAGAAAGGTATCAGAACACCCATTCGATTACAGCTTGCTGTTTATAAGGCTTAGCAGTCAAAGAGCTCCAGGTTGTTGATCCAACACATCTATATACACAAATTTTGGCTATAGTTCCAGTACTAAAAATATTACAATGCAGCTAAGGACATACTGTAATATGATAAACAGAATCAGCAGCTCACCTCTCATATCTTTTTGTCCGAATCATTATCACATGACTCTCATAAACGCTATGCAGTGCATTACACAGGAGAATTGAGCGGTTCTTTTCATGAGTCTTCTAGTCCGAGTCGTTCGTTCTTTTGAATCTATTGCATGCATAGCGTCAATGGGAGTCACGTGACAAAAGGATGAATGATTCGGAATAGAAGACTCAAAGGTAACTACTCATTTCTGTTTCCTGTACATAACCTCCAGAGG
This sequence comes from Clarias pachynema, assembly GCA_030014365.1. Classification (NCBI taxonomy): domain Eukaryota; kingdom Metazoa; phylum Chordata; class Actinopteri; order Siluriformes; family Clariidae; genus Clarias; species Clarias pachynema. The sequence continues at coordinate 11,163,583 of JAQMYL010000033.1, read as the reverse complement.
TTTTGAGAGGCTTTGCGCAAGGCCACGCAGTACAAAATGAACTAATCACTCTGAGACTACTCGTTCTTCTGAGTCACGTTAAAGACTAATCCAAAAGGATGAATCGGTCATGAACGACCTGCAGTATCACTAGTGGCCACTAGTTAATAAGACTAATCAGGATAAAAGGCTCCAATTAGCTAGAAAGAATAAATCCTGGAGCAATGGAAAAAGGAAGCTTATGAAGCGATGCAACGATCATGCATGGACTCTATACAGGCCTCTGTTATGATCTGGGGTTGCTTTAGCAGTTGGTCAGGTCTAGGCTTAGCAATATTATATAGCAATAAAATGAAGTCAGCTGATGACCAGAGTATCACATTAATTGGGTTTTTCTTCCCTGAGGGCACAGGCAGACTCAGATTGTGAAAGAGTGGTTTTGGGAGGATGAAAAAACATTTTCACACGTGAACAGGCCACCACATTGAGTGCTGTGATCACGACTGTGTACAACTTTTTTATTTTTTTGGCCAGACAATGTGGCGTTGGTTTGTGTTTAGAGTGTGCAGCTTAATTTCATAAGTAATTTTAGGGTATATGTTTTTCAATTTTGTAACACCTTTTAAGTTGATAATTTCACTTATACCTACAAAGTACCAGTCAAAAAGTTTTGTTTTGTCATTCATTTTCTACATTCTAGAACAATACTGGAGATGTCAAAACTATGAACTAACACATAATGAATTAGGTAATTAAGTAACAACACTAAGTTGTTATTTTAAGACACAAAGATCAGCTGTTCTGGAATAGCTCTTGCAAGAACAGTATTGTCAAGTGCATTTGCAAAACCCATCAAGCACCATGATCAAACTACTGTAGCTCTCATCAAGACCATCCCAGGAAAGCAAGACCAAAAATGTACCTCTGGTGCAGAGGAGAAGTTCATTTAGAAATGTAAAAATCTGGAACAGAAGGTTTGTCTAAACTTTTGACCAGTAATGTATGTGATTGTATGCAGTAGCCATTTATTTCCATGTTGTGTTCAGTGTGAGTGATTTATATGACTTAATATTATGCTTCTCAGCAGTTTTTCTCTCTTCTTAGACTTGCATTGTTTTTCAGTTCTCCTATATTACATTGGCTTTCTATGTAAATGCTTAGTTGCGCTGCATCACCACTCCTAACTGCCAGGGGCAGTAAAAGCCACAAGGACGTCTTGCTATTCAAGCTACTCTAGTCACCCTACTTACCTCATTCTGAGCTTTTCACTGTGCTTTCCAGTGTGGATGAGTTCAAAACTGAGCTTGTGACGTTAGCTGGAATCTACTAACACACATAGACTGGCTGAAGTGCATTTTCTCATTGGGTCTCTCTCTGCTTACATGTAGTTCCAGTCTTTGCGGTCTTCTGACTAGTGTGCAAGTTCAAATGAGCCTCACACATATTACTGTGCCATGTTTGCATAGTCACCTGCTACTGTACTTTAGCCAGATTCATAAATGCACTAGCACTAGGACTGGAGCTGTGTCTCTGTACACCCTCATTTTCCTCAGTACTGTAGCTAGTCTAATCTGGTGTCTCTAGTGCCTCAGAGATTTTTACATGCCCCATTATCTACTAAACTAGTGGGCATGTGGCTAAGCACCACTGCAGTGTTTGAGTGCTGTTCAGACTTAGACTGCTCCATTAGCTGGACAACCAATGTCAAAACCCTAATTTTACCCATCAGGTTGTTTTTGGCTGTGACGCAAAATGTTTGTTCCCTGTTGGACAGAGGCATGATTAAAAGCGTAGACCCCATGGTTCAGCACTCAATGTACTTTCTCATTCAGAAGAATGATGGTTCAAAAAACTGATCACAGTTATCATCTGATTTGAGAGAGATATACTGTTTTCTAATAGCCCTTACTTCTTAGTGGATCTGCACATTGTACAGCACTGTGCAAAAGTATATAATATCTACTTATAATCTCAAATCACAAATCCTGAGATTTGCTTTAAAAGAGAGACTCCTGTTAAAATTTGTAATCTATTACCTCACTCTACAGAAACTCAATTCATGCAGATTGCCAAAGGTTTCAGGATATGATCGGAAACTGGAAGACTTGCTCCTGTGTTTTCCCACCAATGATCAGACAGTCCAGTAAATGTACAGTACTGGCTACTCTCACATACAGTAGTACAGTGCATCATTCATTTAGAAAAGTACCCCTAGATAATTCATCAAAGTGCAGTTAGATTCTTAAGAAAGCTAGCTATCGTGGAACTTAATTTATTTTTGCAGAAATTACTTGGCAACTGGTCAGATCTTTAAGTACAAGTCTGGCCCTTATTGAGGGTGCCACCATCTCTGATTCCAGCTGCAGTGGTAGTTCTCTTGGGCTTTATGGAAGAGACATTCAGAAGTAGGTTATCAGGCTGCAGCTAGACCCAAAGACAGAGATGCATTCTCTACTCAGCAAGATGGACATGAGGGCTAGGTCACTATAGATGCATGCGCTGCCGTCTACCTGTCCCCCACAGAATAGTGGTATTTACCATGGATACTCTCCCTACCAACTAGGGGGCATAGAGATCCTTGGGGTAAGATCAGAACACAATGAAAATTGTTGGAAGATTGCAACATAAATTTCCAGTGATGCCACACCATCACTGACTGGGAACCAGTCGACTGTGCTCTAAGGCAGTGTTTTTCAACCACTGTGCCGCAGTACACTAGTGTGCCGTGAGAGATCGTCAGGTGTGCCGTGGGAAATTATTC
>JAQMYL010000033.1:11144478-11158059 GCA_030014365.1 Clarias pachynema | reverse complement strand
AGAGCAGTGTTTCGATTAGTGTGTGTGTGTGTGTGTGTGTGTGTGTGTGTGTGTGTGTGTGTGTGTGTGTGTGTGTGTGTGTGTGAAGTAAGATGAGAGGAGGAGGGAAAGGGCTACTGTGTAGGACTGTGTAGACTTTCACACACACACACGCCTGTGGCACAAACACACAGACACACACACATACACACACACTAACGGAAACACTGCTCTGTTGGGAAACTTCTTTAACAAGGAACCTCTCTAATGACATTCGTGCGTGTAAACAAACTAACGGAATCAGTGCTTTCTAACAGAGAGACTCTAGAAACTACACTTCAGCTTCACACAAATACACACGCTCAAGTTCAAAACACACACTAATGAAAACACTGCTCTGTCGGGATTCTTTTCAAAGGTAAAGTGCAGGCGGAAGTGCACTACGGGTGCGCACCCACCCTAACGGAATCACTCCTCTAAACACTCGGCAGACAAAGCACGTGTTCTCCTAGTATATCAAGCCCTCGCTTGTTTATAAAGTAAAAATTTATATTAAAATTTGCTTGTCTTGCAAAATGCTCGCAAATCAAGTTACTCACAATCCAAGGTTCCACTGCATAGAGAAAAGGCAACATTTTACCATCTTAAATGCAAACAAAAAATCGATTCTGGAGTCAATGTGGCAATACACGAATTGATACGAATGAATTACGATACAAAACTGGATAAATTTTTAGTACATTACTGTATGTCTTGGTCAATATAACTTTTCCTGTTGGCACACAGACTAAGTAATTGGGGCCAAATTCCACAACCCTTGTTCTGTGCAAAAAATACTTTCTAAAGTTCAGCTAAGGTTCATATGAAACTTCTGCAGTCGCACTGAGCTAACTTCAGTTGGTATCTTTTAAAGTTATAGTATATTTAGTACAAATTTTAACCATTTGTTTTGCTGTTAGCCCTGTGGCTAGTTCCAGTTAGCCATACACAACCACGTTGGCCAGTTGTGCTGAAAAAACATGCAACGTTGCGTATTTAGGAAATATTTATCGATTAAAATCATTGGGTGTTTTTCATGATGGATTATTGAAATATACAGGAAATCAACTGATCATTGATAAATTCATTAGTTTGATACATCAACTGTATTTCAGTGCTCACGAAGGACAGTGTTTTTGTTGCAGTTGTTTGATAGAGTGAAGTACCAAGGCTGATTTTATAACATGGGAACAAAACTATGTAAAAATATTTAAATAACTTGAGCTTCCATTCATATTGGATTTTTTTTTTTTTTTTTTGCAATATTTATCTTTTATAAATACACAGTGTGAATTCACAGTAGGCTGTTGCAATTCTTGGGCCTGAATGAAAGCTGTATTTTTAGTCTCTAACGTGGACAATGAGAGGAAAATCACCAAAATCCTAATTAAACTACTATTCGTGGTTCATCTGAAGAACCAGGCTAAAAGGGATGATAGTCATGGATGGGCATGTTGCGTTTCCACAGCAAATGTTCTCACTCATCCCTTCATCACATTTACCCTCCTTTCAGTCTCTACCCAGCTATTGTGCTCTTCTAATTTAGCCTCATGGCTAAGCTCCATAACAACAAAGCATTCAATTAAAGATAAGCTCTCACTTTGCTGCTGCACCTCTATCTTTCTCTCGCTTTTACTTTCATCACTTCCCCAATCTCTACTCCTCTCTACTCTAATCTGTGCAGCACATTTCTGTTTCTCTCTACCACTGCGACTTTCACTACACCTTCTGTCTCCGTACTCTCTTATCCCTCTCTCGGCAGATGCCGTGGTGCATGGTTGGCACAGTTTAGAGGTCAAGTAATCCTCTCTGTCCCCAGGGATTGAAGGCAAGAAGGGCACTAAGAAGGGCCTCTGAGATTAGGTGAAGTGGTAGGAGGATCCATTTTTATCCTGCATAATGAGTGCCAAAAAATTGCACTTACACTTTCTGTTTAAGGGGCTTACAAGACATTTACAGTAACTTGGATGTTCTAGATGGGAAAAAAAAAAAATAACACTAACACTTGAGATTGGAGGGCAGTAGTCAGTTTGCTGCTTTCATGTCTTTAAGTATATACAGTAGCTCTAGGCCACAAGGGGACTAATGTGCAAGGTCAGGAACAAAACACTCAAGATCTTATTTCCAAGAAATGACTGCGGCTTTGGACAGAGGTGTCACTATGGGACAGCCATAGAGCCATCCTGTCTGCAGAAAGAAGCATGATCTGTAAGCACGAATCAAACTGGAGAGCCCGGTTTCTAATCCAGGAACTGTGCTGACTCTTTTCCCTTTTGTGCCTTCCATTTCTTTCTTACAGACTAATATCCATGAGGAAATGTAAAAAAAAAAAAAAGACAGAGCGGTGAAATGAACCCAAGACCTTCCCTCACACCTGCGCATACCTCCTTTCGCCTGTGTTTCATCTCTACATCACACTTTTTACTCCATTCATCACCACCAGTCATGGTGTCATCATATTGCGTCAGTCTGTGTGTCAACAGTAGGCCCCCAGCACTGGAGAGGGTAGCTATCCAACTGCCTGCATGACTCCAGGGCGCCATTCTGTGTCTGCATGTGTATATATGTGTGGATGAATTGTGTTGTGCAGAGTCCTGTGTGTCTATAATCCAACGCTTTGTGTTCAAATAGAGTGGAACATTCAACAACAGAGATGATGGGTTTAGTAGTTTAGTTTATTTTTCATATGATTGAGACAAATCAGTCAAGACTTTGTGGCCAATGAACTGATGGATTTATTTCAGGATGGTGGATATTTTATAGATTTATCTACAGTATAATTAATCTCGTATTTTTATCCATAAAATATACAGTATGTAGTTCGATTGTTAATTTACCTGTCAGATTATCTGATTCAAGCTGAATTTCTTATTTTTTTCTTGTAAGCATTTTCCCTGCTGAAGAAAAAGTGCCTGATTTAGCTCATCATGTAATTATCATCACTGGCTATAAGCAGGAGAGACCGAACCAGCTGCAGTTGGAATTGATTATAGCAGCCATAAAACGTTATTGGCTTGGGTTCATTTTATAGCACTATATAAGTCGAAAACAGCTGTTGATATATTTTAAAGAGTGTATATTTTAAGGAGTATTTTTTTAAAAAGTGTTTAACTGATTAACCTTTTTAAATGAGCTGTCATATAAAATGAAAATGTATATTACCCAAAGAAAATCACAGTTCATGTAATTATTACAGTTCACCCATTAAAGTCTTTGCGGCTGGTGCAAAAGATTTTTTGGGAGGGCGCAAACAAAATAAAAATTAAACTTTTAATAATCGCCTGTAAATAGCCATAAGAAGTGCTGGAAAAGCACCGAGTGTAACCTCGGCTGCGATCACTTGGCTGCTGCTTAATTAGAAGATCAGGTCGATCTGGTCCAAGCTCTTTACCTTTTTTTCTTTCTTCGTGCGATCGCCTTGCGAAGGGGTATTTTGGCAAAGAAATTACAGAATTTTCTCTAATATTTAGCTGACTTCCACATCAATCACTATTCAATACATTAACTAACAATCTGCTGACCGTTAATAAGACTCGTTGAGAATAGTCCAATCGAATGAGCCCAAATATTTAAAAACAATATCGATTCGCTAAGAACAAAAGTGTGAGGGTTCGGGTCGCACAGTGCTGCTCCATAAGGATGATTGAAAAAATCCAATTAGAGCTCAGCCTCAAGTCACATGCTTTTCAAAAATTTACGTGCCTACATAGACACTCGTTTGTCCGGCGCCCCGCATACACGAACACAAATGAACGTAATACGGTTTAGATTTTTTTCTATTGTAAATAAATTATATTAAGAAATATAGCGGAATATTGCGACTAAATGACTTTATTTCATTATTAAAATAAATAATTTTTATGTTAAATAATTACATGTTAAAGAAGCATTCTTCTTTGCCTAACTTTTAGGGGGCGGCGACCCCTGCGCCCCTTATTGACTGGCTGCCACTGCTTGACTTACTGTGTATTCCACACTTTCAAAATCCCAAGCCTTTCCTTCTAATTTCAAGATTCAAAGAACTCTATTAATCCCAGAGGGAAATTGCTTAGTTTCACCTTAGTTCGCCTTGAACAGTATTCTTAATGATCAATAACTAGGAACTTAATATTCCATTAATAATCAGAATAACAGCTCAATCGGAATAAAATGGCTTCACGTAAACACCTCAATCAGAACAGTCTGACCCGATCCAGCCCGATTGGATGAGAGGCGTGGTGCATAAAACTTTGATAATCTGTTCAATAGGTAAATATTACCCATGTAAATACTTGATCTGATTGTATCTCTCTTGCTGGAATAAATGTATTCTTTCTGTGCATACTTGCCCCATGTAAGGGTTACATTAGTTGACACGTTTCTGGGAGGTAAATTTTTGGTCTCATTCAAAAGAGCAGCTCTTTCCCACCTGCCTTTACCTTGGACATTTATCCACTAGGTCGCTGTCTGAGGAAGGAACACTTTTCACACCTGTTTCAAACACCTAACCAATCATAGATGTGACTAAATTCTTATATTCGATCATAAGGTAGAAGGTTTGATATCTTGGAAAATATGGAAAGCTTAACTTAACCTCAAAATTGGAGGACTTCTTATGTCATTTTTCCAGAACCAGTTTGTGCATGTTTAAAAAATGATATTCTGATCAAATACTTTGAGCATGTAAATGCACAGATCAGTGTCCATGTAAACAGTTAAGCTGGAATCTCTAATCAGAATGGTTTTAGACAGATTGAAGGAATAATGTTAATGTAAGCATAATAAACTCTAATAAAACATAATGAACTCAGCACTCCTGAGTTTATTAGGTTAATAGTAAGCTCGTGTTTGGGTATAATATACACTCATGGGCAAAAGAAACATTGCACTAATTTTAAAAAGTCTGCAAAATTTGGACTGTTATGATAACCCAGAATCTAATTCATCATTTTGTTTGCCTTATTGCATTAAGACATGGTAAAATTACCATCATGCTAGTAGAGCGTTACTTTATTGAGAACATAATTTACATCTTCATAAGGAGAGCTGTGCACGTGCACAAAAATTGTGCTTTTTGTGATTGTGTCCGGTCGACATGTCTTGATATCCATAGTAATGGAAACATTCTGATTATGCATTTTATCTTTAAACTGTCATGCCCTATTTAGACAATTTAGACAATGCTAGAAGAGAGAGATTGGAATGCTTCAAATTGATGCAACACAAGCTTGAATAAAGATAAGTAGAGCAACATATCGAACACCTGTACTCTTTTATATAGGTGTGAAACGAGGGGTGTGCTCTCAGATCAACCACTTTCCAGAAGACGCCGACTTCGACCACGATGGAGCAGAGTATGTCCTAAGTAAGAGACATTCCTTACTTTCTGTGAATGCTGGTGAAGGGTGCAGAGGGGGATTATGTAAAAGAGCTGTAACACAGGATATGTTGTCAAATCTAGTTCTGTAGAAATCACACTGAGTGCATGTAGTTTTTGTGAATTGTTGGATAAGTCTGATAAATGACTTCAGGGAAGCTCCGTCGCCGGTGATTACAGCGGATGCACATGCAAGCGCTCATATATGCGTGTGTGCGCATGCATCCTAGCTGGCATTCGTTTGATATTCATGTCATGTGCTTTAGCTGTGCCTGCAAAACTAATCCTCGGATGGGATTTTGGACTCTGGAGAAAAAACTGCTTCTCTCCTGAGGATTTCTCAGCAGAAAAAAAAAAAAAAGATGAAACCACATTGAGGAGACATGATTAAATTACACAGATGTCACAGGATAATTAACACTTTTTTTAATTCAGTTTGTGATTGTTTGAATTGAACTCGACATTCCTTGCAACCTTGTGATTTTTAAGGTTCTCTCACAATAGAAAAAGTTTCAATTTTTAATACCTAACCCGAAACTCTTTGCCCCATCGCATCCCTATCCCTTCTTCATCCCCGACTCTCTCTCTCTCTCTCTCTCTCTCTCTCTCTCTCTGTAGGAGTGGTTCGGGCTTCGAATATCTTCCCTATTCTCAGTGCTATCTTGTTGCTGATGGGAGGAGTGTGCATTGCCGCCAGTCGCTTCTACAAGAGCAAGAGGAACATCATACTTGGAGCTGGCATTCTGTTTGTAGCTGCAGGTTTGGAAATCTTCTCACTGTGTTCAGTCTATTAGACGTCTAGATACACCGAGGTGACAATATATGAGACACATTTAACTAGGATGTACACTCATTGGCTGCTTTTGTAGGACTAACCTAATAACTACATCATCTAAAAGAGAAATAATCAGTAGTGATGGGTCGTTCATGAACGATTCGTTCTTTTTGAACGAGTCTTTAACATGACTCAGAAGAACGAGTCGTCTCAGGGACTGATTCATTAATTTTCTCCTGGACGCGCATGCGCTCCTGTAGGTTATGTACAGGAAACAGAAAGTAGTAATTACCTTTGAGTCTTTGGTCTGAATCGTTCGTTCTTTTGTCTCGTGACTCCCATAGACGCTATGCAGTGCAGTACAGAGGAAACAGAATTGAACTGTTCTTCTCAATGAGTCTTCAAGTCCCAAGTTGTTCATTCTTTTGTTACGTGACTCCCAAAGACGCTATGCAGTGCAATAGATTCAAAAGAACGAACGACTCAGACTAGAAGAAATGATGGTGAGCTACTCATTCTGTTTATTATAATATGTCCTTAGCTGCATTGTAATATTTTCATTACTGGAACTATAGCCAAAATTTGTGTATGTAGACGTGTTGGGGGGTCTGTTTACCGAAAATGTAACATTTTATTTTATTTCTGATCAAAAGATCGAAATTAACTAAATGACTCAAAAAAAGATTCATTCATTTGGATGAACGAGATTCAAAGAACCGAGTCACTAAAATGATTCAAACTTCCCATCACTAATTATCAGAATCGGTCCCATTTCATTGATGTATGTATACGAGTTGAACCACGAATCATGAATTTATTTTCAAGGTGAAGCCTTTACCTCAACTAGTCGACTTCATTAGTGCATCGGAGCAGTAATTAGGTTGTGCTTTATATAAGAAGGAATAAGCTTAATTAGCTTTGGGAAAAAAAACTCCCATTCCTAATGAATAAAAAATATTAAGGAGAAAAAAAATTGAGGGGGCTCAGAACATTGACCCTTCAATGGAGGACAAAATTTATACTGGTTTCCTAGTTCAGTGAAGTGTGTGTGAGTAAGAGTGAAATGGAAATGCTCCCCACAGACACCTATTTTATCTTAATTTGTCAACCAACTATAACTTTTTTGAATTTGCATGAATTACTGCAGTTTTGGACAGTGACAGAAGCTCCTGTGATAGTTTAACCCTTAATCAGGCAAAGTCCCACAGGTAAAATGCCAGTAACATTACCATGAGAAAAAAAACATATATTTAAAGAAAATAAAAAATTTTTGCGCATTTTTATGTTTAAATAAATGCACCTTTAAGTTTATCTTTCTGCTTCTTCTTTTTATTATTATTATTACAATATTTTTATATACAGGTTGTCCCCTACTTACGAACGAGTTCCGTTTCAGTAGCACATTCGAAAGTCGGATTTGTTTGTAAGTCGGACACCGTCTTATACTAAAAAACCGTAATCGTGCCTAAGGAAATGAATCTCACAGTGAAATTACTGTATGCCTCCTCGCCTTTAAATCACGAAGAGAATCCCAGATGCGAAAATGATTCGTTCCACAACCCAATAATATTAATATAAAAATTATTAATATAAAATAAACATAATTAAATAAAATGAAAAGAATCGCCCCCGACAGGAGAGCAGGAGTAGAAGGAGGAGCACCTCCACAAGCACACAAATACAGTATACCAGACCTACTGTACCATACATTTTATACATTCACTTACACACTAAAAATATTGTATATAATTGTAAATATTGGTATTTGGTGCACTGCGGTGTCTATTTTTGTACAATACACGTGAACTACTTCTGCGTTTTTTTCGCATCTACGAATGTTAGATGAGAACCACGCTCAGTTCGTATCTGCGGAAGTTCGTAACTCGAATGTTCGTCGGGGACTCGAAGTCGGGGACTACCTGCATCCACTTTTTGGAAACCATATGTGGAAACTTTACTGACCTCGATCTGTAAGAAAAAAAAATTACAGCAATGAACAAAATTAAGTGAAGTCTTGAAAAAAAGTCTTTTTTGAAATTTTGAAATGTTTTTCCAGGCATTTCACTGAAAGCCCTATAAAGGTTTGACACTGTAGAGTGTTTTTCCTGTGTAGATACTTGATTGTTATATTGTACAGGATACAGGAGTTTATTTGTAATTGGATAATTTTTTTTTTCAACCCATCTGAAATGCTCTAAAAACCCTGTGTTGACCTGTAGGTTTGAGCAACATCATTGGCGTGATTGTGTACATCTCAGCGGCGCTAGGTGACATCTCTCCAAAAAAGGATGAGGATAAAAAATGGCAATACTCATACGGATGGTCCTTCTATTTTGGTGGCTTGTCGTTCATCCTGGCTGAGATGGTGGGAGTTCTGGCCGTAAACATCTATATTGAGAAGAACAAGGAGCTTCGGTGCCGCTCGCGAACCGATATCTTCAAGAGCACAACGCACGCTGTGCTGCGCCTGCCTAGTTACCGTTTCCGCCGTCGCTCTTCAAGGTCCAGCTCTCGCTCTACCGAGCCGTCCAGAGGCTCACGAGACCCGTCACCCGCTGCTGCTGGCCCACCAGGGAGCAAAAGCTTTGGCTTGCCTCCCTCAGCACTGCTCTCACAGGGGCCTGTTTCTGTTTCTACCCTGCCTAATCCACACTCACACTCCCGCTCACACTCAGCCCTACCCGGAGGTGATATCTCGCTCTACACCCTGTCACGAGACCCCAAACTGGGTGCACTGGGGGCTTTGGGTGCACCTCCGCTGTATGGCACCGTGGATCGTGCCACACTCTACCAGCTGCACAACTGCTTTCCCAAAGAGAGCGGCGGGGGAGGAGCAACCATGATGATGAGCGGCACACTGCCCTCTCTCAAGTCCCACAATCCAGCAGGAGTGCAGAACACATCAAGCGGAAATTCGGCACCATCGTCCCAACCACCGCCATTCTCATCGTCCACAGTGGAGAGGGAGAGAGGGATGGGCACACTCGACAGGCTGGCCAAGCCGGAGAGCAATTCCAACACGCTAAACAGGAAAACCACACCGGTGTAGAGAGAGACCAGGACAGAAGAGAGTGTGAATCCTGTGTAGCGGAAGCTGAATGAAGGTTGTGGTCAAGTTTAAAAAAGGAAAACGGCGGAGAAATTCTGAATTCCTTCTGTCTCTCCCTGTCTGAAATGATATTCTGTTTCTGGAAAATGAGTTTCAGACAAAAAAAAAGATGTAACCAGTGACAATTCATAATAACAACTACAACATTCATTTAGTTTTATAAAAAAAAAAAAAATATGTGAACTATCATCATTGGATACTGTACTGTGAAGTTTACCCTTTTTATTTTTTCATAGAAATTAAAGCAAATGGTTGTCAAAGTGCATTCCTAGAGGGTTTGTTGTCGTTGTTATTATGAGAAAACAAAATCAATGACTAGCTTTTTATGTTGGAAATCATTTTCAAGACATCAACTGTGATTCTGATACAGTGGATACTGCAGAAGCATGAGTGTCTATAATATGTGTGAGGAAAAATATTATTATTATTATTATTATTATTATTATTATTATGCCTAGCATAAAAAAAAACAACTTTGTAGGAAGCATCTAATTTATTTTTAGAATCAATTTCTTTTTCTAACCTTTGATAACATAATTGTTTATTCTGAATATTGTCTTCCAGTTCTATCAACACAAGAAAATAGAATTTGATGGACTGAAAACTGCTGACCGAGTGGTGGAATTTATTTATTTTTTGACCATCCTATCATTATTTTTGTTATGATCATCATTAGTAGCTGTGAAAGTAGCAGTAATCTTTATTTCGGGGCATTACCAGATTACAGAGATCCCTCATTAGGACAAAGAGGGATATATATATATATATATATATATATATATATATATATATATATTTGTATAAAGATACAACATAGATGTTCCTGTAGGACAGTAAATTGTAAAGTGATTTCTATCTTCTATCCAAAACTGTGCTTTCTACATGATCGAGAAAACCAAGGGATGTGTGCAGAAAAAGATTATTAAATAAAAATAAAAGAGATAAAAGAAACAAAAATGATGGGTAGGTTACATTGTCGGGAAACTGATGCCAGTGTACAATGTCATTATGCATAACTATATTTGAAGTCACTAGCAACTGGGGCCAGGATAAATCATTTATGTAATCAGAGGGACAGAAACTGTGGGAAGCTTGAGAAACTACATACATAAATATATCTATATTGGACACTGTCCAGCTAAAGCCCCCTTTTGGATCAGATCAGACTTGTGTCGTTTGCGCCATGTGACCATGCCAGCATCCCCATGGCCAGGCTCCCACACGATGAACTTTCACTGTGCTGCACCTGATCCCGTCAGACCTTTGACCTTTCTGCTTCTTCCAATGAGAGGTTCTACATACAGTATGGGAACGACCCTCCAAGCTCAATCTATATAGAGTCAACATGGCCAACATGGGACACTATGCCATAGAGCGCAAAACAGCCATCAACTCTCTCTCACTCTCTCTCTCTCTCTCTCGCTCTCTCTCTATCTATCTATCTTGCAACTGGGGGTGTTTTTTCTTTTTTTTTAAACCACTATGAAAATGCAAAAACTACAAACAGACTGCATACACGTGAGCAAATCTAAATATGTAGTGACTATAGATATATCCACACACACAAAAAAACAGTTTATCCAAATGTCTGATAAACTAAAACACTGTATTGCACGATTTTTCTATATATATAAAAAACATCAAGACAATTTTTGTGTGATGTCATTTGTCCTTTGGTTTATGTTTAACCAGGAAAGAACAAAATCAAGCAAAATTTTATCCAGTTTCATTCCTTATAGGAGTTGGAACAGGAAACTTTGCCTTTTTTCTCTGAAAAACGTTTTGGCATGTTAAGGCACTAGAGCCTAAAGCATACCTTTTTGTATTGAAGCATCACCTGGGATCTTTCAAACAGGCAGTAATTTCAGTATTACACCAACACGGATAGCAACAGCGCTCTGAGAGACGTGCAAACAAGAGAAGGTGTGCTTAGGTAACACTCTTGGATAATATTACTTAGCTGCATCAATCTTTATGTCCCCCTGTGAACCGTGCACTAATTTTAACCCAAGTGAAATAGAAAAGACAGTGAGTGAGTGAGCAAGGGAGAAAGAGATCCTGTATGCAAAAAAATATTTAATTTTCAAGCAAAACTATACAGCGAAAGTGACATACAGTATAATATGTGTTGCAACAAACAAGGAACTGGAAAAAAAAGCGTTATGAATTAAGACGGTGAAAATGATAAAGAAGCTTTCCAGAGTGAAATATAAAGACATTATTTACAGCCTGGGTGTAAGGTCTGTGTAATACAAAGCAAAAAAATCATTTACATTCATACATCATATAGTAAGAACATATAGAACACACATTTTACACAATGTAAGAGAGAATAAATATTACATTCAGTATTGCATTTAAATAAACATTCAAAGCAGTAGTCAAAGCAGTGTAACGTACATGTGAGCGTGGTTTTAATTGGTTTACTACAGAGTTCTTTTGGTGATAATTCTGTGGTTATGACTTACTGAGGTGTCAGAAAGAGATGCATACTATATTATGGTCACAATTTAAAAATGCATGGGAATTAAATAGTTTAAGGATGATTGTTGCTTTGGAGAATGTGATCAAACTTCCATACTAACAGTTAGAAATGAAATCAATTCTATAGTCAAATGTGTCTAAACGCTATAAGGTTGTGACCACGCATGAAACTATTTTGTACCCATGTCTTATTAAGTTGCAGCCATAACATAGTATCTCCATCCCGCACCTTAGGAACTCAGAGCTATGGAATTTTTATTTTTAATCCAAACATCACCAAAGGGGCTCCATAGTTTAGAACGGTTTCGTGTTATTTATTTATGACATGCTGCAAGTTATTAACCTGAAGGTTTAAATGCTGACACCAGCTTTGCTGAGCTGAACTGATTTTTGCCAACCCATAATGCATATTCATAATGCACCATATGCTGGCTGTTAAAGAAATCAAATGGTGTTTAAATCAAAAGTGTCGGTCCAACCTGCACCATGCTCTATAAACCTCCTTCAGCTTTTCTGTAACTGTCACTAAGCAGCTTGCTCTGTGTAGTTGTGTGTTTTTTTCTGTTTAATTATATAACAGTAGGGCTGATGGGAAAATACTATACAGGTACATGTACAAAGCAAGACCATGCTCACTGCTGAGAGGAGAAACACTGAGCTTTTTTTTCTGGATAGAATAATAATTATAAAAATGTAGCAAAGGTGTCTCCTTAATGTACTCTCATCTGAGAGACAGAAAATTTCCTATATGATATCTTTTTATTTTTCCAACTTCATGATGTTCAATTTTTGCAACCCTATACCCACAGCTCCGACACACTTAGAGCTCTTCCTGCTCAGTCTACTAATCAGCTACTAAACAATCAGCAAGCTGCCACCGTACAGCCAGATGATCTACTAGGAGACCTAAATATGACAAGGCAAGGTTAGGAAATAGAAAGTATGTACAGTAGATCACTAAGAGTTCAGTAAGAGAGCTATTGCTACTATAGCAGACTACAAACAAAAACAACATTAAGAGGCCTGTTTATTAAGTGAAATATAGTGGCATTCAGTGCAAAATATGACAATAAAACCAAAAACTCAACAGCAAATCAGAACCACAACATCCATCCATCTACTTTCCATATCAGTGACTCTGTGTAAGGTCACAGGGGACCTGGAGCCTATCCAAAGCAACTCAAGCACAAGGCCACCCCAGACACACACTCACACCCAGTCATACACTATGGGCCATTTGGAAATGCCAATCAGCCCTACACTTCATGTCTTTGGACTGTGGGAGGAAACTGGTGTAGCCAGTGGAAACCCACAAAACACGAGGAAAACATGAAAACTCCAGACATACAGACCAGAGATGAGACTTAAACCCTCAATCCTGGAAGTCTGAGGTGACAACGCTAACAATGCCATGCCACCTGAAACCACAAAAGCATAACTACAAACAAATTGAGAAACACAGTGATCAACTGATCAGCCACAACACTAGCACCACAAGGTGAAGTGAATAACATTGGTTATCCATTATACTGTTTATCAGTATACTGGTGACATGATCATGGCCACCCAATGTTCATTCAAGCCTGTGGAGACCAAAAGCCAGTCTCTCTATGCCAAGCCTAAAGAGAACCCATTGTAGCACAAGTTAATGCTGGCTATGATAGAAAGGAATCAGAAAACTCAGTGCATTACTGCATGATGTGTACTGGGTTTAGAAGGGAAAGACTTTAAGCTTGTTGGATACTGAATATAGAAATATATTGGATATATACTCAGCAAAAAAAGAAACGCCCCTTTTTCAGGACTGTGTATTTCAACAATAATGTTGTAAAAATCCAA
>JAQMYL010000033.1:11124710-11144378 GCA_030014365.1 Clarias pachynema | reverse complement strand
TTACACATTAAGTTTACTGAAAGTAAAAACAGTTGAAAGTCAGAGGACGTTTCTTTTTTTGCTGAGTATATATATATGTACAGTAAAGGATCTGCTGCTAATGTCCTGGTGCCAGAAACCACAGGACAACCCCTATAGGTCTTGTTGAATCATCCCACAAGGGGCCAGAGCTGTTTTATGGCAAGAGGAACTGACACAAAATTGGGCTTAATGTTTAGGTTTTTAAAGTAATAGCTGATTGGTGAACGAATCCAAAATGGAAAGTGTACATTCTTGTTGAACATCACATGGTTGTTGCTGCCGAGTAATTTTTTCCCCCCGAAATATACTGTATGTTATTTTAGTAAATTATTTATTCTGCTTAACCCAGATTCTTGTAGCTGTTTTTTTTTTCAGCTTTCACATATTTGTATTAATATGGAACAAAACTGACAACCTGTCTCAATTAAAATAAAAAATCCTCAATTTTAACAAAAAAAAAATCACAAATAATATGTATCATTAAACTAATTTACCCTCAACATTTCTGCCGTTTTTACTGTATCTTTGAAACACACCATAGCCAATCAGCATTTATTATATAAAATTCAAATTTGTTGTGTTTTTGAGTTTCCAGATTTGCTGTCATGTTTTTGGTTTTTCTCCGATATGCTGTATCCATTATCTTGCACTTACAGGCCACCACCATAAATACAGTAACCTCTAACTACAGTATATTCTAACCAAAGGATATAGAGTGTAACAGTGCTCTGAAGTATTTTCCTGCCAGAGCTTTCGAGCCTTTCCAGACAAAGCCCACCACTTGAACCTGTTGGGAATGACTATGATAGAATGCAAAGTAAATTCAGGTACAGTAAGCAAAATCTGAAAAATATGAAGGAAAATGAACATAACTTAAAATGGCGTGGAATGTTCCAGACTGACAGGTGGGCTGTCTTACATAAAAGCAAATGACAAGGAAATGTAAAAATCCTACTTACTGCTATTTTACCCAGCCGTGTTTTTTTTTTTTTTTTTAAAGAACACACTTCATTTACAAACTAAGGTCCTTCAGAACAGCTGAAGTTTAACATGCAATAGACCTAAACACTTTAAAGTCATGTAAGGTTGACTAATAAATTGAATATTACGTTATACAGAAAGTCTGCCCTTATCCGGATACTGTACAGAGCTAATGCTGTTTTCATGATCTACAACTCCATTCACATTTTGAAAATTCTCCAAGCTGGAATTCTCTGATGTTTCATGGCAACATGCCAACAGGAGAAAAAAAAATAGAAAAAGTCGATCTTTTCATATATTTTAACCAGACCTGATTTCATTTGTGTTTAATAGTGGAACAATTGAAAGATTCTGCACAATCATTTTCCACTATGACCACCATGTTACATACATCGCACTTCCACTTTTAAATAAAACCAAGACCTATTTCAGAACTTCTATGAGGGGTGATCAAGCCAAACCAGGATTTTGATGAAAGTAAAACCAATCCATATTTTTAATTTCAAGCTCAGTACAGTGATGAGACTCATAGCCGCAGTAAAATATTTGAATGGTGCAAACGTTTTATAGAAGGCTGTTTATTTTTGAATTTGTGGGAGTTATGGCCACATCCCCTGTATAGTCCTGACTTTGCCCTAAGCAATTAACATATGTTTGGACCATAATTGGAGTTCCTGGGAGGCCAGTTTTTCAGCAGGCAGTCCAATCATTGCTCCGGTATTCTGAGAACACTTTCTACCTTGATTGTGTTACACTAGTGAAACACTGGAAAGAGTGAATTAGTGTAGCAGGAGATTATATGAAGAAATAAAGGTAGCCTTTACTCCCATAACTGTGTTCTGTTATTCTGCACAATCAAAAGTCCTGTTTCACTTGAACACCCCTCATATTTTTTACGCATTTTATTTCCAACAAATTTTGATGTAAGAAAAACGAAAAAGAATGTGGCATCATAAATGCAACTTTAACCAACCCTAGTCTAACCCTAGATTATATTCTTTGACAGTCACAGCTGACCGGTGTTTATTATCTAATAAAAATCAAACTGAAGATCTAATCTTCTAGCATACCTAATAAAGTGGCCACTCAGTGCTTAATTCAGCATTTTCTAAAATCTAATTTTGGTGTCAATCAATTGCAAGAAATCATAAATCTTTATGCACAATTGCCAGTCTTTTCACCCTATCAGTCTTCAATTTCTATAGATAAAAAAGAAATCCAGTTTTCCTAAGCACTGCTATTTCGGTGCATTCTGCATTTCTTGAAAGGATTGTAGGGTAAGGAAAGCAACAGGAAAAGAACACCGCCAAGAAGAAGGATGGCCCCGGCCGAGCCTATACACGCCACTGACCAGGACAGCTCATAGTGCAGAGGGACACTGTGATCACTCGCCAGCAGTGCCAGGACCGATCGGTGGAAAACCAGGATGGACACCAAGATCAGGACACCTGAAAGAAACGAGGAGAAAGAGACAAGCCAAGAGATGAGACGCAGGCATGAAAAATAGGAAAAAGTGAAAAGTTTTTGCAATTGGCTGCAATGTGGTTACTGAACAAAGAAAAGAAATTAGTATAACAAATCTTTATTAAATCTTGTTTCTGTCTTGTAATCTAATGTCTAATCTAATCAGATGTACAAAAAGTTATTTAAAATATTACAAATGAGGGATACCTGAGATGAGGAAGCAGACAGAAGCAGGTTTGAGGAGGAAGGGTACATTCTTTGTAAGAGACATGATAATACACACAGAGCCCATCACCATTAGAAACAAACCGAACAGTGACAGCATCGCTGATGCCAGACTCAAACCTGTATCAGAGAGACAGAAAGAGAGAGATCGAAACTTTCAAATATTTTTTAGCATTCTTTATAGTGTGTCATTTGGGAAACTGAGAACTCTCAGAAGATGAGGGCAAATGAGTTAAAACACAAGTCAGTGGACAGAGACAATAAAGAAAGAAACTTCATTTACTTTTATACTATAGAGCATAGCAGCAGTGGGACGTTTAACTATTTTTATCACTTCATGTCACAGGTGTTGCAACTATCATTAATTACATTAACTGTTGGTTGCCGGCATGGGTAACGGCACGGCAACAGTAGCTCGGTACAGTCTGCCGTACTGGAAAGAGTGGAAAGCATCTAACTGTCAAAACCAGTTATGGAAGCACTTTCAGGAAAAAAACACATCTGCCAATGTTATATCATCTAAAAAAATATCAGTAAGTGGTCATTGTTTCTAACACTTGGTCTTCTTAGGAATTTCTTATTTATTGCATATTTGGGAATCAATTATGGAAACCTTGAAGTTAGTTGGGTAAATGGGTCTAAAGTGGAACAAGTGGAAATATAAAGTAAATCTCTTAAGTTTCTCAGGACTGTACACCATCTTCAAGGTTTATTCTCCTGACCTTTGGCCTAAATAGTACCAGTAAGAATTTAAAACTACTTTCATCTCTGTTAAGTACACTAACTGTAGGTCGCTAACTGTCAGTTCCAGAACGATATGTGCTGGTGGCGCAACATAATACATCTAAATCTGTTGTACGTACAGCTGTTTTATAAAAGCAATATCACAGTCAAGGTGTGTAACAAGTAGTGTAATAAGTAGTGTAATAAGTGGGAATATGAAGTAAATCTCTTAATCAGCACATTCTGATATTCAGTACAACAGAACCCACTCCTTTGTGATATTACTCAATAATCTGTTGAAACTTACTTTTATCTGTTGTTTTATTAAACATCACTGCATTTTCTCCTGAAGTGTAGAATTTGAAGTATGTGCAGTTAGATTCTAAAAAAAAAAACATGACAGAGACATAGAGATGTAGTGTAAGATGACACTTGTAACAGAACATTAAAAAAAAATCATTAATGTACTCATCCGTTAGCACTTTAGTGTGAATGGTCAGCTTGCAAGCTTTAATTTATATTGCTCTAAAATGTATGATTTTTGTCCAGAATTATGAAAAACATATTAGCAGTGGCTTAGTATAGGAATCACATGGACTCACCACTTAATTGCCCATTTATCAGGATTAAATACAGTATGTAATGAATAAAATAATGGTGCAGGCTATTATAGGAAACTAATCAATGAGAGTAGTGTGAAGAAGCCAAAGAGAGACTAATCATGTATGTGTTCCTTCCCAGGTTTCTTAAAATGGGTTAAGAGACCAAGAGGAGGTATTGTGGGGCATAAAGCTTCTGTGTTAGTGTTTGAATGATGTTGGGCGGTAGCAAGGTTTTTCAAAGTCTGTAGGGAAAGAAATGCCTACATATAGGCATACTTTATATAGCACCAAAGTTTTATCAAATTAAATATTTTGACTAATCTATGACGTACTTTCTATAAAACGTACTTTTTATAATAGAAGTAATACGGGCTGCTCAGTAAACTTTACTGCTACTTCAAGATGCACACATTTATCTGGTCTTAGTTATGCCTAGGGTAACTTGGGTTAATGCATTACCTCTGTATGTATTACCTCTGTAGGTCTTATTCGGCATTCGGTGATCATCTACTGTGGTCTTCAAGGCTTTGGGGGTTCTGAGCTCACTGATGCATTTAGAAATGACTGGCGCTGCAACCTTACGCAACATTATGAATTCATAATACAGTGAAAATTAAAAATGCCATAAAATTCTCCTCCTTAATTCTCCCAACTATTCGGGTTCATTACATGCTTACATATTCAGTCAGGTGTATTCTGTACACCACCACCACTTGTGGTCTGGAGATCTAGGTCAATTGGCATTTGGGGGCTGTTCATGGGAATTCTTAATATGCAATCAACGCCATCATAAAGAGGCCTTCTAATTAGACTAAAAAACATACCAGACATACAAGAGAGACAATTAAACTATTCGGTACGTTCTTAAAAAAAAAAATCTAAATGCATCAGTGAGCTCAGAACCCCCAAAGCCTTGAAGACCACAGTAGATGATCACCGAATGCATTCTGCGGTGAAGACAGACCCCTTCACAACATCTAACCAAGAACACTGTGGAGGGGCATAAGTGTAAAGTATCATTGTCAAAGTCTTCAATCAAGAGATGTTTTTATGAATGTAAATACAGAGGGTTTACCTCAAGATCCACATGGTTGGTAACATTAAAAAAAAGGCCAGATTAGACTTGGCTAGAAATCTTGTATAAAAACCCTGCCCACTTGTAATATAAGATTAACCATCCTCATCCTCTATACCTGTACCAGAATTATGGGAAGAGAAGAGTAAAGAGGAGGAAATGCAGGGATTATTTTTCAAATCATATCGCATTATTATCAACAATGGAACAGGCTGACTTGTGTTTTATTGATGATGTGACTGCTATCAGGATTGAAGGATGACTTCTGAAACCACATGCAGAAAAACTGACAGGACAGCACTGCACAGTCCAGATGGAAAAAGAGCCAAAATGTACTGCAAAAGCAACCCAAGGCAAAGAAATAAAATGTTCCTAAAGGGCTAATATAACCTCAACCCAACTGAGCTGCTTTTTACTGCCTGAAGACAAAACTGAAGGTAGAAAGAGACACAAACAATGAGCAACTCAGGATAAGGAACTCAGCATCAGTCCATGGGTTCCTGACTTGTCACTGATCGCAAAGTGTTAAAAAACAAATCCTTATATTTATGATTATCTTCATTGGTAATTAGTTTTGATCCATCATGTGAAAATGGAGCGACTTTGTTTAATTCCCAAACAGTCTACACTTCAGTCACTAATTAAGTGCTACAATTGAAATCCATTGTGATAATGAACCGAAACAAAAATATGAAAATTGTGCCTCTGTTTAAACACTTATGGACCTGGCTGTAAGCTCAATCTGTATGAACTTGCTAACATGAATAGTGTTGCAAAATATGCAAGTGCACATGTAGTATAATAATAATAATAATAATAATAATAATAATAGTTATAAAAGTTGTTGTTATAATTTTAAATTGCATGGGGTGTTCAAGTAAAATCAGGACTTCTGATAATAACAGAGCTTAACTCTATAAGAGAGCACCGCTCTGAGAGTAAAAACTCTCTTTATTTCTCTGTATAATCCCCTTCTACACTAATACACGTATTCCAGTGGTCCATTAGTGATTGGATACGAATAAGGGAGAACGTTTTCTCAGTATACTGGAGCCATGATCTTACTGCCTGCTTCATGTCTGAAACACTGGCCTCCCAGGAACTCCTTTACAGACTCAAACATGTGGAAATCTGGACATCTACAGGCAACAATATAGCCAAGTTCCTGTAATGTGCCAGTAGTGTTACTGTATGTGCACAGTTCCCACAGAAAGGTGCGTTGGTGAGTTATCTTGCAATTTTCACGGATCAGGCGTTCCACTCAGTCAGTGACTACAGTGGACTCTGAAGCACCTCAGCCAGGATTGTCTTTCATGGACATATGGCCTTTTAAAATATTTGCACCATTCAAATGTTTTACTGAATTTCTTGAAAGTCTAATGGTTTGGTGCCTTCATTCATGAGAAATTCCATCACCAGTCCCAGTTTGACTTGAACACACTCTGCGTTACATTAATTAACTAATCCATTAATTTATTATCTATAAAACTGTAAAAAAAAAAAAAAAAAAAAAAAATGTTTACAGCTGTAGTAATGTAAATAATAACAGGTAGTTACTGTACATACTGTATGTCACATCTGTTATTACAGAAAATTACAGGTAACTATAAACAAAAAACAATATGCATACACCATATTTATAAATAGATATTTATAACCTCCTAAATTGCTTTATAAGTGGAATTAAAACAATCATGTTGTTCCTGAAACAGCACACCACATTATGTAATTCATTACATTATTCATATTTATTTTTTGTAGAGTAAAGAAAGCCTTAATATAATGGAAGAACTTGATGTAGGACATTACGTCTATGTGTTTGTGTCTGTGAGAGAGAGAGAGAGAGACCACTGACCTCCAGGCAGCTCTGCAGGGCCACAGCTCTCTCTCTCTGGGTCAATGTCGGACACCCAGAGTGTACGAGTGCAGGCTTTCCACAGGCCGTAGTGGACCAACTGACATGACTCGTTGTTTTGGAAATGTTTGGGCTGTGCCAGTTCCACCCAGAACTCTGTGCCCATGCCCAGCACAGTCAGAGTCACACCCACAATGGCAACAAAAAATGCCAACTTGATTTTGCCCTCTTGGCTCTCACTCATGCGTGAGGACCTAGGTCTGTTTTTACTGCGTCCACCCCCTCCCCCAGCACTGGCCCCAGCCCCAGCTCCCACATGCCCACCCACTCGGGCATCTTCTTCCTGCTGCATGAAAAAGTTAGACCACATTGTACCTGCAGGATTTAACAACGTTGGGTATAATAAAGCTGACGTAAAATGGGAGATAAAAAAGGATGAAACAAATCCCTTGCAGTTAAAAACACAGGGATAAAACAGTTAAAATATAAAAAGATATATAAATAATCAAAATAACTTAAGTGAATAAGTTAGGTATTTAAATGAAGTTAGCTATCTTCTTGATGAAAAATTATGGAAAATAATAAAATAAAATAAAATGATGGATGGAAATGTAGAAAAAGCAAAAATGAAGAAGTAAAGTGGTGTCGTAAAGTCAGAGGACAAAAAAGTAGACTAACTACAGGAGGATTAAGACAAGAGGAAACGCAGGATAGAGATCTTCTTGTAGATTGTCAGTAGTCACCAGATGAACATTCCTTTTTTCGATGAGTCTGAAAAGAAACACAAAATAACACACTGATTATTTTAGATCTTTGAAAGAATGAATTATAAAGTGTAACACATTTTACTACATCTGACGAGTGACAAAATACACACTTTTTCCTGGTGAATAAAGGCTTATTTCCTAAGATATTACAGTACTGGTGTTAACTGGCCCATGCAACCCTCCCTCTCTCTCTTCAGTCCTGGGCTCTTCCTTACACGGCAATATTTCCAACACTTAAGCCCCAGGTTTCTATACAAGACGCGAACGGTTCATGTTCTTTCGTGTAGTAACAGACGGACGTGACACATATGTTCTTTGTATTGTGGCATGTACAGTACAGTATGTACTTTGTGTGTACTTTTCAGACTCTTGCGCTCACTGTGCGCCACACTGTCTCTGTCTGACTCACACCACCTGCCTCGCACGACTTGCCTCACCTGCTTGACTCGCCTCGTCGTGACCCAAACCACTGTTCTGCTTCAGAGCGTAATCTCTCTAAGACTGCATACTTTTAACCTTGCTTGCTGAACATTGTTCTAAATAAAGACTGTTTGTGCTTGTGGAATCCGGTTCCTGTGTTTTCTCTCTGCTTGTCAAACCCATTATAGTATTCACTCAGGAAATATCTTATAAACCACTTTGTCCTGTGAATAAACTGGAGAACATGCACAACTCCATTGTACATGTGTGTGGTTGCTTCTCTCCCGGTTGGCCACTGATTGACAAGAACATCGAAGTTCAGCGACCAGACCTGGAATGGGCCATTCACATTCAGACTGAAGCACAAGGCAACGTTAAGTTGGTAAGCTAAGATAAAGTCATTATTGTCCAACTGTCATGAATGAAGTGCCTCTAATTAACCCTAAATTAAGATCACCAGCTTCTATACAATTTTTCTTGACATATTGCCTTCATCTGACTGCTGGTGCCATGGCGCTGAACCCACATACATAGCGCTTGCAAAAGCATGTATTGAATCTCGTTGTAGAAAAAAAATTCTAAAACATTACTGAGTATATTGTGAAACTCATCATCAGCAAGCAGAGAAAATAGGGCACCGCAGTCCCTTCACAATTCAGGAAAAGAACAAGAAGAAAAATTAGCAGGGAGGCTGCTGAGACATCGCCAGCAACATTAAAGGACCTGCAGGAAGCAGCCCTTTATGTCTGGAGCCTATACCAAGTGGCAAAGGGAGGAAAGCGAGTGCCAAGTAATCACAGGGCACAACAGCTCACACACTCATTCACATACACACACTTTGGTGGAAATGGGAAATGGCTCTGCATTGGAGTAGACATGTAAATATCCAACCCACAGTGCTTCCATGATATTCCACTGACACCATGCCACCTCGCTCAAACACCAATCTATTTTAACATAGCAACCAAAACTAAGGAAAGGTTGCAAAAGGAGAAAACAAATGTTTTACAGTGGCCTAGTCGGAGCAAAGATCTAAATCCCATTTAAAACCAATGGAATGATTTGCAGAAGGCTGGCCACCAGAGATCTCTATACAATTCCAGATAATCATGTGCTATATTGGTAGACTGTCTGCTGTATTACAAGCAAAAGGTGCTTTATCAATGTATTATTTAAGGGTTGGGCAGCTTGTGCAACTAGCTTATTGCGTTTTTGGTTGCTATGTCACATGGAAAAAGATCTGACATGATTTGTTGTGGTATCTTGTTTTGCTCCACTAAAAGCTCCAGTTCTAATGGGTGTGTGGACCTTTTTTATATCCACTATAACTCTATGTTACAGCAAAAACACGGTGTTATCACCAGCAGCATAAAGTTATATTTAAATCACCTCATCACCCGCCCCCACAAATTGAGTATGTTAGTGAGAAAACCCATAACACACAGTATGACACCTCTAGCACTCCACTTCATAGCACTCCATAATGTAGCTTCACCATGTCCTTACAGTGCAAGACATAACTACAGTAGATTAAAAAAGACTGACGTAGCTTCCGAAATTTATGGGCTCACCGTAACTACTGAGTAACACTCCTCTCAGCAAAACATGCAGCAATGAGATGTTGCCTGATACTTGGAAAGAACCTTATTAGCCAATAATAACTTTATTACGTTCACTTGTTTTTTTATTTCACTTATTTTTAAACCAAGTCATGCAGAGTGTGCTCTTCGGGATGACATCTGTTTGTGTGGCTCATCTATATACACAGATAACACACAGATGACATGGGAGTGTGATGCATTTAGGGACCTCATAAATTTCATGTTGAGAAAAGTGAAGATGCTGTATACAGGAGTAAAACATGACCTGGTGTTCCTTTACATGAGGGGCAGCTTGTAATGAAATTTCTTATAAATGAAGATATAAAACTGAGACTTCAAGCACAATACAGTGATGAGACTCACTCAAGAAGTCAGAGTTTGAATGGTGCTCAGATAGTAAATGTCCCACTGCAATCGTTCCCGTGAACATTCAGCAAGTGGAAGCCTGATCCTTGAAAATCAACGGAAAACTTATGATCAACTTGGAAAGACACGGATCTGTCTGTGGGAACTGTAAACACAATCATCCATGAACACCACTTGCACATTACAGGAACTCGGCCGGGAGTTATTGTTACATCTCTTGTACAGTCCTGACCTCCATCCAAGCCATTTCCACATGTTTGGGCTATGAGGCAGTTCCTGGGTGGCCAGCGTTTCAGACTTCATGTCAGGCAGTCCGATCATTGGTCAGGCGTACTAGCTCAAGCTTAGCCCTAGCTCAATTTGCCTGTGACATGCTGACGGACAATAACAAGGGGATTCATCACAGGGGGCCTGGAGCCTATCCCAAGAGACTTAGGGCATGAGGTGGGGTATAACCTGGAGGGGTGCTTTTTATCGCAGGGCACACACTCATTTGCACTATGGGCAATTTGGGAAGGCCAATGAGCCTAATCCGCATGTGGAATGACTGTGAGAGGAAATGACCGTGGAAGGAAACCCACCAAGCACATGTAAACTCCATGAACACAGACCAGAGTCAGGAATCGACCCTAGACCCTGAGGGTACAGTACAAGGCGACAGTGCTTTTTCTAAACCAAGTAAAATAATTAATAATGTACAGTCAGACCCATAATTGTTTGCAAAGTGACACTCTCGAAATCCACAATAGATTTCATGGACAGTGGACAAAGATGCCCCTCAAGTCGAGCATTTGGTGATGTCTATGGGTTCCAGACTTCAGGACATCATTGACTGCTAATTATTATTTTTTTTTGCAATAAATTATTAAAAACAACTTTAATACTCATAATTATTTTAGTTTGCCCAATTACTTTTACTAGTGAAAATGAAGGGACTATGTAAAAAAATGACTATAAATGCAATATATTTATGAAATGCCTTATACAGTATTATAGAGCCTTCATTCAATCACATCTTAATTGCTTCATTTTAGATCTATAATGATGGACTGATGCAAAAGTACAAAAATAGTGTCAATGTCCAAATACTTAGGAGGTGACAGTATATGAAGCCATTACAGCAAACGAAGACTGACAAGACAGGCTAAAGACAAACACTGAAACACTTACTCGAACTCAGGCTAAAATTAACCCACAAGGAATCTCATCATATGCAGAACCCATGTGTCTAACCATTACCCACTTCTGCAAAAACATGACACTTACAGCTAGAGACTGGCAACGGTCGTTAACACCAACATGATACTTTCAAATGTGTGTTAGGTAAAGACGAGGGACTGATCAAACTGGAAGAACTTAAATAAAACTTGAGTTGTTGACTTAAGATGGCCATGCAGGAGCTCTGTTTAAACAGTTAAACATGCAGTCTTATTGGAGGAGCTCAATTATCATCCTAGTAAATATCATATGTCCCTGTGTGTGCACACTCCTGTGCATGCACGCCAGGAAAAACACATGCATTTCTCTTGCTAACTTTGTGAAAATGTTCCTTTGACCTTATTAACATAGTTGATTATTGTTATGCTTACATCTAAACCTAGATTTTAAAAAGGTGGAGCTGCCAAATATCAAAATTGTCAGCCATTCTTATTCCTTTTTGGTGGTCTGCTTATTCTTATTCATTTGGTAGTCTGCCCCCCCTCCCCCCAACATGCACACATTCAACATGATGATAGTCAAACAATTACATAATTTATAATAGAAAATTGCGTTTCCTATTATCATGGCACAAAAATTTAACTTCAAACGAAGCATGTGCCATATTTACTTTAATAGAATAACCCATTGAAACACACTCCAAGTTTTCTATACCGAATATATTCATATTAATAGGCAGACAGTTTATGTACTCAGTAAACCAGCTCCTTTGCTCCTTGGAAGCTGGAGCTGGTTCTAAAACTACTAGTTCTAAATAACTACATACTATACACGGTTATATACAAGTATTAAATGAATATGTACATAAGTATGTTATTTTTTTGTCAGCGAGTTAAAAGTAGACATTAGCAACTGGGAAGTGTAATGAAAACTCTGACCTGTAGCCTGGCAGGGTGCAGCTCTGAGGATCACGTACATGAAGCGCCACACAAAGTGGGAGGTAGGGGAGAGGACGAGCCTATGGTGGGAGAGGGGGGGGGGGGGCGGTCCGGGCCCCCGGCAGACAGGCGTCTAGGGGTGGAGGTAGAGTGTGGAGTAATGATCTGAATGTGAGCTTGCTTTCAGGTTTCTACGTGGTAATCTGTGCATATGCGTTTAAAGCTCACCTTTAATCTTATCCAGAACAGACCAACAGATGAATGCATTATGTGTGGTGCATAAGACAGATCTGTGAATTTCAGAGTGTCAGTCGGTGCACACATGTTTATACAAGTGCGTGTGAAGATTCTATTTTTGACACCCACCTGTTAATGACATTAAGAGCGCGGGAGTTACAGTTGCAGAGAGAGAGAACTGTTTGTGCAGAGACACAGAGTGTAAGCTTGAATCGAGAAATGGAAGGTTGATTCAGGAAAATCTACTCCTTAAAAGTACAATTTATAATTAATTGTAAATTTAATCAATTGCACAATCAATCGCATGAAAAATCATAATCACAACTTGGACCTGTGCAGTTTTTTTCTCACAAAAGGGCTACGTTTTATTACTGATAATATATGCATAGTTGGAAATTTATGTAGAATTTGTCAATGATTTGTTAATTTTTTCTAAGGAGTTTTGAGTTGATAAATACATATGGGCAACCACCATAAATATCAAATGTCCCCGACCAATTATTTGCCTAACCCTAACCCTTAGCCTGGATAAATACATTTAAATAAAAATTGGTACATGTAATAGTTACATATTAAATAACATGTAACATAAGAACAGTTTAAATCGCAAATCCGCAAATATGTCAAATGTATTTTTATGGAATCATGCAGCCCTACTTAAAAGATAATAATCAAATATATTTATATTTTAGAAACATTTTACGTTAAGCTTTTAAATTATTTAACACATTAGTTAAAATTATCAATCCAAGAACCCACAATAACAACACATCAACAATTAAGTTATAATTATATTAATCTGTGCATTTATTTAATAAATAACAAAAATTGACATTTGCATTGAACGATTTTTATAGCATCAGTAAATAAAAAATAAACCTACAAGTTTTCACTTTCGTGCTTTTTGGAAACTCAAGTACGTTTTCTCATAACATTACACAAGGTTACTTAATGCAGTGTAATGCAAGTGTAAATGTAACACCTTACCGTTTTTTAATACATCTAAAACCGTATGTTATTGGAACACTGATATAGAAGCACACATGCAAACATGGTGTATTAAAGCCCCTGGTTACAGGTTGGAATCATGAACGGAGATCATTTGGTGAAGTAGCAGGTAAAAAAATGAACAGTAGAAAACAGAGCTATGTGTAATATTGAAAGTAAGAGCATTTCCATACACACACAAAGTTCAATGAGACTAAACAGCTGTGTGGCCATAAGAAAGATTGGACTTTAGAGCAGTGGAAAAGGTCATGTGGTCTGAGGAGTTCAGACTAACCCTATTCCAGGGTGATGTGCAGATCAAGGTAAGAAGGGAAGGACATGAAGCGATGCACTTATCAAGCATAGTGTCCACTGTACAGGCGTCCGGAGGCAGTGTCATAATCTGTGTTTGCTTCAGTTGGTCAGGTCTAGGCTCAGCAACGTTATGTGGCAAATAAATAAATAAATAAATAAATAAATAAGTCAGCTGATGACCCGAATGTACTGAATGACCAGGTTATCACATCAATAGAGTTTTTTTCCCCTGATGGTACAGACACATTCCAGGACTCAAATTGCGAAAGAGTGGTTCTGGGAGCATGAGGGATCATTTTCACACAAACTTTCCACCACATTGTGTGATGCAATCAAAGCTAAAGGTGATTGAATGAAATCATAGAGTGTGTGGCTTGTTTTTTTGGCCAGGCAGTGTATAGCCAGGTCAGTGCTATTTCATTAAAATCTTCTCACAATCTTTTCACAATCATCAACTGTGATGTTTTTAATGTTCGTTTAGAAATCAATACATGCCAAGTACTATATTCCTCCACATACTGAAGAAAGAAAAGTTTGGCTTTCAGACATAACAGATTCCTACAGTATCATACAGTGTTCACTATGCATGGTTCTTATATACTCACTGGTCACTTTATTAGAAGTGCCACTAATAGTAATACTGGGCAGGACTTATCTTTACTCTGTGAATAGCTGCAATTATTTGCAGCACTGATACTACAATATGTTAGACACATTCAGCTGGGATGCTTACTGTATTTATGTTGACATGATTACACCACATAATTGCAACTTATCTGCACTGTCATGCTATGGATTTTCTATTCTACCACAACCCAAATGTGCTCTATTGGTATAATGTTGTATAATTGTATAATGTTATAATAAAATATAGTTGGCCATAAAGGGATGCACATTGTTAGGAACAGCATTTAGACAGGCTTTAAATGATGGTCTATTGGTATTAAGGGGCTTAAAATACAGCAAGAAAACATTATCCAGGCAATTACACCAGCAACAACTTGCGAACTGAAAGCAAGTTGGGTCTGTGGATTCCAGGCACTGATGACAAAATCTGCTTCTACCACCTGTATGATGCAGGAGAAATTCAGCAGACCAGGCTGTGTTTTTCCAATATTCAACCTGCCCAGGTTTGGTACTGTAAGCCCGTGCACAGTGCCTCCTTAGATTCCTGTTTATTCTCATTGTAGTCGTAACTGCTGTTACAGACCCTTTGACTAAAAGTTCAATGTGTTGTGCTTTCCAAAATGCTTCTCTGCTCACTGCAGTTATTTAAAAGAACATTTTCTCAGTTTGGCCATTTTTTCACCTGCAGAACAATGGCTCACATACAGTAATGCTTTTTGTTTTCCACAATATTCTCTCTAAACTCTAAAGACCGATGTATGATAAAATCCCACTACTGTATGCATTGCACTTCTACAATGTGATTGGTTGACTGGATAATTGTACATGACAACTTGTTTATTAAGACTGCTCTACAGATTTATATTACTCAGGAATTAATTGACAACATCAGCATGTACAGATTAAACATATATTTTAAGTATTAACCTGTTTTGCAATAAGATGTGTTGTTAGAAAGAAACTAGCCAACATCAAGTAATGGTTACACAGCGAGAGTGACGAGAGATTTCAGGAATCTTTTAATAGGATTTAAAGGTCCCATATTTTACTATTTCTTTAACAAGTTAGCACAGGGCTCAGATGTCCTCAAAGCATGTCTATTAATGCTTCAGCTGAGACAATTCTCCGATTTTTTTTATACCTCATACTTTAAACCTTTATTCTCCTCCTCCTCCAAATGTGCAGTATTAATGTAAATGAGCTACTGCAGAGCCACACCCCACCAGAGAACAGCAGTGCTGAGCAACAAGCCACAGGACTACAGGGGAAAAATCTAATTGGCTTGTTCAAGCCATTACCAATAATTGTATTTTTTTTTTAAAAGGACAAAACAGCAGGAAATGTTTTTTCCCTAACATTTCTTTTGTTTGTAAACGCACACTGGGGAACCATCTGAATGTCTTAAAATGACTAGAGTGAATTTTGTATAATAGCTCCCTTTTAAATTAGTTGGAAGCTGTAGAGAAAGAAATGGCAATTTGGAGTTACCATTGGCAGTGGTACCGTAGGTTGCAGATATAAACTACCGATTTTAAATAACTGACACATCCACATATATTTTTTTCCTAAGATTATTTTATTTACAAATCTGAGAAATCACATAAAAAAGAAAAAGACCCAACCCATAAAAAATGCAAATAAAGACAAGGGGAAGCCAGCAAGGATTCCACCAAAACCTCCCAGCCACCAGACTGACTTGAATCACAACTTGGTGCCCTCAATTTCTTAAAATAGTCCAAATACTAACTGATCCATTGCTGTCACACTGTCTGAAATGAAGAGCTCTACCACATGCTGCAGTGAGCAGTAGCACTGATTTGCACTACAGTCGAATGATTACACTTTATTATACTAAATGACTTCATTGGTCCTCATCTGTGTTCAATGTATGAAATAACTCACTAGATCCAAGACAAAAAACAAACAAACAAAAAAAATCTGAACAGGAGAAAATGTCTTAAACAAAATTGTCATATGGAAGAAAAAAAAACAACAGAGGAGATGTTTCATCCAGGGTAATAAACCTAGGATAAACATAATACAGTAGATCGTTTCAGTATCAAGATTCTTCTATATACACAGAAAGAAAGTTACTGTGTGTGGTCTCTCACATTAACCATGCTATTTATGCTTCACAGTCGATTTATTCCACCATTAAAATGCAAACACATGTACTGTAACTGTTCTTTGCAGGACTCCAAAGCAAGGACTTCTCAAGGACTGTTTTTTTTTTTTTTTTCAACTTAGGATGATTTTAAATAATACAAATAATAATAATTATTATTTTAAAACCATGTACTGGCACTAAAACCCTCCTTAAATCCTGTCCATTTCACTCTTTCAAACCACTCCTACTTCATGACACCCGGAGCGGAACGAAGGTGAACATGAGGTTTTACAAAATGAAGCGCAAATCTCTACCTTCACACACATGAAAAATAAAAGAAAACATGTCGGTGTGCGACAGGAGTTCGGTTTATTTTTTGAAGAGCTTTAAGAGTCTGCTGCACAGGCAAGAAAGTTCACAGAACCACACCTGAACTGATTAAGGGACGTTTTCACATTAGGCATGATTGACATGGGCCAGGGATAGCTCAGTGGTAAAGGCATTGGACTACGGTTCAGAAGATCCTAGGTTCAAATCCCACGACCACCAAGTTGTCCCTTTTGGGCCCTTGGGCAAGGCCCTTAACCCTCAACTGCTTAGACGTATAATGAGATAAAAATGTAAGTCGCTCTGGATAAGGGCGTCTGCCAAATGACTAAATGTAAATATGCACCATATTAAGGAGCAATTGCTCCCCAGTGGCAAGGGTGCACATTATTTTTGTTCTCCGTACACCTGTGTATTTACACTCTCCGATACAGTAGTTTGCACCTGCTAAGTTTGTGAGTCGCTATTAAACATAAGAGAAAATCAAAACAAAGATGTTAACCTTCGTGCTATGCCTAATATTTATTTATTTATTATACAAATTTTCCCATAAGAAATAATGTAAATATAGATAATCCGTTCCGGGTATGATTGACTTCCATATCTGATTTGATCCGTGCCTGTATGAGTTACGCTTGTACTGTGCCCGAGACAACCCCTTTTAAACAGACTCGGGCACGGTTCCCAAGCCTGGAATAATTGTGTTCTCACTGACCAAAATGAACCAGACTCTGGGTCAAGTGTTCTCGTAAACGATCCCAGGGTCCTAATGTGAAAACACCCTAAAAAGTTTGTTAACCAGAGAAGAAATCAATAGGAGTACCAAAGTTGAGTGTAAAGTACACCAATCAGGGTACTAGTTACTCTAAAAATATTTCACTTCCTCTAACAGATTAAAAAAACATTTCAAAACATACACACGCACACACACACACACACACCCACATAGGACAGAGAACAGAAAATATCATACACTCCATCAAGTCTCTGACTTTTTCCTTCCTCCACCCCTACCAAAAGTCTCGGCGGTGATAGGCATCAGGGTCGCAGTATTTGGTCACTACCACTCTGTTGGCAAATTTCCTGCCTGTTAAGCCTTGCATGGCTTTCTGAGAGTCAAACACAGACATGAACTCCACGAAGATCTGCAAAACACAAACAGAGAGAAATTTGCAATTGCATGATGCCCAAAAAAGTCTTAATTCATAAGAGAAGCTACATTTCAGTAGTGTTTATGTTATTGACCTTGCCAGTCCCGGGCACCTCAAGGCCATCGACTGGTCGTGGGATCTCAATACTCTTCACTTGGCCATATTTGCTGCACTCCTCCCTGACGTCCTCGACGATCTCCTCATATTCCTCATCATCCAGAAGCTCCTCAGGGGACACCATGTTCATTAGACATAGCACCTCAGTGGGAATGCCAAACATCTGGTTCATGGAGCTGTTCATCAGGCCAGGCACCTGCAGTGTCACCGGGATCTGACTGATTCCAGTCTTCAGCAGCAGGAAACAACATAAGAGGTGAGAAGCAAACAAAAGACAGAAAACGATGAATGAATGAATGAATGAATAAATATGCTACATTAACTAATTTTTTGGAGCTTAAAGATATAAGGCTTAAAGTTTTAAGATGTTTTGAATACATGTAAGAAAGAAAAAAAATTATATTTGGCGAAGCCTCTCCTGCTGAGATTAAATTAGGAAAAAAATCTTGGAAGAATCTGAAATGTTTTAACTTGTTTAAATGTTTTGTGTAGTGTGGTAGATGAGAGACTGACAGACTTCACATATATGCCACGTTATACTTTTCTTATGGGAAATGGGAAATGGACAAATGAAGCCAGCATGCTCCTTGAGAGTAAGAGCGATGAGGAAGATTTTATAGAAAAGGATGCATTCTTATAATCATAAGGTTAAGTAACGTCTATAATTGTTTAATTCGACATGTTAAACCGTTGTGTTTCTTGTGGGCGATCATTCTGCACTTTATCTCGAAAGGTACCAATAATTCTGGAGTTGACCATGGACCTTAAATACATTTCTAGCCAGGGGTTTACATGTGATTTATTTATTTTTTGCAGTGCCGACATGCTCCAGTCATCTACGTTGTCTCTGCACTTTGTCTTTCAGTTGAAAATGGATTAGAACGACTCAAACCACACAGACACCATAATATTTACATGTGTGCTACTGTATACAACTGTATAAATCATGCTCGCCTGTATGTTGTATCACTATTTAGTCCCACTGTATACAGGCAGATTGGATGGGTTATACTAAAGACTGACATGAACAAAAACAGAAGCAGTACTAGCCAGAATAAGGTAGATGAGCATTCTCTCTCTCTGTCTCTCGCGCACGCGCACGCACACACACAGATATGCTCACCAGTGCAGTGTTCTTGGATCCGACACTGGCTCTCTGGACCAGGAGTTTCTTGTCCCCTAGCTGCATGCCATTGAGCCCACCGATAGCCTGCATGGCAGAAGAGTGGAGAGATTACACTGGGAGGCACATGGCACTCTCTATACCGCATCTCACTTTACATCCCATGACGTGTAAACCATTTCTAGATGACATTAAAGGTAAAGTCAATCACGTGGTCATGCTTCCTGCTCTTCGGCCTCTACACTGTCTACTGTCCAATTCTACAAGGGCCGTTCAAGTCAAACATAGACTTTTGGCTGTGCAGAGTAACGGAACGTAGTTATGAGAGTGGCAGCACGGTGGTGTAGTGATTGGGTGGCATTAAGGCCTCACACCTCCATGGTCAAGGGTTCGAACCCTGCCTTTGGGTCTGTGTGTGTGTGTGTGTGTGTGTGTGTGTGTGTGTGTGTGTGTGTGTGTGTGTGTGTGTGTGTGTGTGTGT
>JAQMYL010000033.1:11101208-11119805 GCA_030014365.1 Clarias pachynema | reverse complement strand
CAACAGTTGTCACCTTCTCTCCCAGATTCTTGCTAATGGTTTTGTAGCCCATTCCAGCCTTGTGCAGGTCTACAATTGTGTCTCCGACAACCTTGGACATCTCTTTGGTCTTTCCTATGTTGGAGAGTTTGAAGTCTGCTTGATTGATTGATTCTGTGGACAGGTGTCTTTTATACAGGTGACTAGTTAAGACAGGTGTGTTTAATGAGGGTGACAAATTGAGTAGGAGTGTCTAACCACTCTGTGGGAGCCAGAACTCTTAATGGTTGGTAAGGGTTCAAATACTTATTTCACTCAATGAAATGAAAATCAGTTTCTATCTTTTATTTAAAGTATTTTTTTTTTATTTTCCTTTTGAATCAGCGAGGGGTCAAATAACTATTTCCTCCACTGTATACTGTATATATAGTACTGTGCAAATGTATTTAAATGTAACTACACTATCTGTAGTACAAATTTTGTTACACATGTTTATCATGTCTGCATTATGTACAAAATCATTCACTATTTCCAAATATAACTTAAAATAATAATAAATAAATAACATTACAAAAGAATATTTGCAGGCCTGTATGCAGGCTCCTAACTTTTGCATGTAAATAGAAAGGATGATTATTTTCAAGCAAAGAGTGTTCACACCAAATATTGACTGTGTTTATTTTATTACACTTTTATTAAATTTTCTTTTATGTAGAAAAGTTGTAAAATTCCTCTTTGTTTTGCCATTTTTATCTATGTTCCCAAGACTTTTGCACAGTACTGTAAGTAAAACAGCTTTTAGAATTTACTGAGCATGCTGGAGAATATGAATTCTTCTGGCTGCTTTCTTTAAAGGCATGAAAATATTCTTCTCTAATGTTATTTATTTATTTATATTTAATGTACATTTAGAAATTGTGAGTGGTTTTGAACCTAATAATACAGACATGATAAACATCTCACTCATCATCTATACTGCTTTATCCTGTATACAGATGGCAGGGGGCCTGGAGCCTATCTGTTAGAAACAGACTAGTGCGGTTTGATAAGTAAAACAGCTGGGAGGTTTTACCGAGTGTGCTGGAGAATGTTTGCTTCTTTCTATTTTAATCCAAATCCCAAGAGCCTACATTAGGTTTTTGTTTTCATCTGAAAACTGATCTGTCACGTAATACATTCCTTTCTTTACAGAAATGCATATATTCTTGTATGATGTTATTTATTTATAAATGTTTAAGTTATGTTTTGAAATAGTGAATGGTTTTGTACAGAATAATGCGTATAACAAATCTGTGTTAAATATAATCTAGTACCTAAGGACTTTTGCACAGTAATGTACAAGTCTACAGAGCAGAGAATTTTGCTCAAAATATTTCTTGGTGAAGTTCTTGGCTTATATCTTATAACCTGTGGTCCAAAATCAAAACCAACAATCCACAGTATAACCTCATACCTCCGCCTGTGTCTGTGGTCCTTGCTGTCCCCATGATGGTCTCGGCTACCTCGTCTCTCTTGGTCCCTGCTCCTTCTCTTCCTGTCCCTGTCTCGGCTCCGACTCCTGGAGCTGCTCCTTTGCTGGTGCCTGTTCTCTTTATCTCTGTCAGCTGTTAAGGCAAAAGCAGTGTACCCAAAGATTTATTATTTTGCACCGTGGTTTCCTTGCAGCTTCCCAATAAGCCCAAGCAAGAATCAATGAAGAAAGCATAAGATTGGCATGTTGTTAATATTGCTGCTTACGTCTGTACTTGGCTCAGTGTTTTTGCTTTGAAGAAAACCTCTCTACCAGACAGTAAAGCGATGTAATGTCCAAGTCCATGTATGCAAATAGAGTGAGTCAATTAGTGTTGGATTATAAAATGAAAAATAAATAAATAAATAAAATAAAATAAAAATTATTAAGTCACAGAAACATCAGATGTTTTCACCATGTGATGAGTTACAGATCAGCCATGACATTATGCCCATCTACCTAATATTGAATAGGTCACCCATCCCCCACCCCGCGACTACCTCACCTCCTTTGCCACCAAAACAGTAATGACCTGTGTGTTCGGAAGTGGATGGGATATGTTAGGCAGCGAAGGGAAAGTGAATCCCTTTTTCCTGAAGTTGATGTGTTGGAAGCGGAACAAATGGGCAAGCGGCAGGGTTTGGGTGACTTTGACAAAGGCCAAACTGTATACAAACTATATAAATCGTGGTATAACATACAGGCTAACACGATGTATACAGATGTACAGTATACAGCAGCACGTGTGTAAATATTATGATGTCTGTGTGATTCGAGCCATGCTAGTTTATTTTTAACGGAATGCCAAAGTGCAGAGGGACAATGTACTGTAGACGCCTAGAGCAAGGCAACAAATCTGTCCCATGTCACAGTAACTACAGTTTCAATATTTCATTACAATGAAATCTTTTTTCCTTAAGTTGATGTGTTGGAAGCAGAAAAAATGGGCAAGAGTGAGTATTAAGTGACTATGTAGTTTAAACTGATGAAGTAAATGCTGGTTGTGATAGAAGGGTGTCAGAACACACAGTGCATCACTGTTATGGTGGCAAAGTGGGGGACCTTCTCAGGCAGGTGGTCACAATGGTATAGCTGATGGTGTAGATCACCAGAGTCACCTGGGCACC
The DNA here is from genome assembly GCA_030014365.1 of Clarias pachynema. NCBI lineage: Eukaryota > Metazoa > Chordata > Actinopteri > Siluriformes > Clariidae > Clarias > Clarias pachynema. The sequence continues at coordinate 11,117,189 of JAQMYL010000033.1, read as the reverse complement.
CAGCTGCAGCTTCTCCTGACACCAGTAAGTACTCACTTATTTGCTTTAATAATGAAGTATTATTATCATCTGATTTTGACGCGGGGAAAGTTTCCACCCCCTTACCTTGCTTGTTTTCCGATAGCTGTTTCTCGAATTCGTCAAAATCGGACATTATTCCTTCTGCAAGCCCAAAACGAGACTGAAGCGCTAGCATAAGCTAGCTACACGGCTGTGATGAAAACACACTCCAACACAAAACGAAACAGTTTATGAGTTTATAAACGCGCTCCAGCACTCATCGCTGCGTCCTCCAGGAGACGGATATCGGGATAATATTAATAATTCCCGAGAGCCTTCGAGCTCACACGCATGCCAGCAGTTTGTTTTGTGTATTTTAACAAATCTTTAATGTCTACATGTCCACTCACAGTCCCTAATACACTCATACAAGTCTGTTATTTATTGTATACAAACACACAAAAAAAATCTCGAACATACGAGAAGCCCACAGAATATGCTCGCTAAGGTCAGTGACCACACACAACCACTTCCGGGTCAAGTTCACTTTAACCGCAAAGGGGCGATAAAAAAAATAATAAGTAAATAAGTATTATTTACTTGTGTATTTAGACAGTACATATATCTAATACATCCGATAACAATAAACATTACAATTAATACTAAAATATGTCCATCCACCAGTTGTTTTTTCGTTACCATATTTGTTTGTTGGTCTCACGTATATGTTTGATATAATTTAACATTTCTCCTAAAACTTTTTTATAACATGCTTGAGTTTTAATGTGCTCATTCATGTCCAAAGGCTATTTGAGATTCCTTATTTGTACTTATTTATTTCTTTTTTTCACAAACCGAGGACATGTTTAGTTAGCACGGAAATAGGTTAGATTTTATGGCCGTCTCATTGTACGCTCCAGCTGTCAATCATAATCCTCGCATTTTTATTGGATAAGAGAGCAGGCGTGACCTGAGCCGCTTGTGTCCTTAACAGTGGGCGGTACCTCTGCTGAGAGCACAGCACGTCTGTACAGTCATATGAGGATTTATTTGTTCCAACAAACTGATCCAAGCTTCTGGACGTCCATAAAAACCAGGGCATTAGTGGTGGTGACCTGTCCTTAATCGAGTTTTATACAAAGCTTTGAAGATCACTGGGGATTTTAATAGTAAGTGCTGCTTCCAGGTTTCATCTACTTACTGATCTGTGTACAAGGTCAGTGCAGAGTTTTATGGAAAGGAAAAAAAAAAAAAAAAACACAGACGCGAAAACTATAGAAAGTGTACACTACCACAAGATCAGACGGCATTTTTGTTCTGCATTTGCATGCATTCATTAAATATGTGTACATTGGCATACTTTATAAAACTGATAGACTAGTCTTACAGTAGATATTAATACCAGATATTAATTTCACTGTGAAAAAATATCTTCTTCTTTATTGCCTTATCAAGAAAACATTTACATTTAGGCATTTGGCAGACACTCTTATTCAGAGCTACTTAGAAAAGTGCTTTGAAGTTTCCGTCACTGGATAGATCCTTACACTGGTTACTAGGTTACTAATTAAGTACCATCAGTCAATCACTGTTGGTCGAAATGAACCCAAGTATCTAAGAAACAGATATGTCTTTAGTCGTCGATTAGAGATCGCCAGTGACTCGGTGGTATGGACATCTAGAGGAAGTTCATTCCACCACCTAGATGCCAGAACAGAAAACACCAGTGAGCACCAATAAAACTCATGACATTCGTCCTCTATACGGCTTATCCTGTAGGATATCCTCTCAGGAGACTTTGGGCACAACAGGGCACACGCACACTGGGCAATTTGGAAATGCCACTCAACCTAATCTGCATGGTTTTGCACTGGGGGAGGAAACCGGAGTACCCAGAGGAAACCCACCAAGCACAGGGAGAACATGTAAAATACACACACAGACCCGAGGCAGGAATCGAACGATCAACCCTGGAAGTGCGAGTCTGTGCTAACCACTACACCAGCATGCTGCCTTACTTGTGACATAATGTAAAAAATTACTAAACACCCAATAATAACCAACATTTCGGGAAATCTGGTCAACTGTTTTCAGAAATGAACTGTTATGAATATATTATTATTATATAAGGAGAAATTAGTTCTAAGAGGCAAAACACTTGGCAATGGGAGTCTTAAATTGGTGGTTTAAGTAGGTGGAGTTGAATAAGATTTGAGTAGTCGTTACTAATTGAGCCCATCCCTGTTTCTAAAAAAAAAAATACACAAAGCTCCACCCCCATGTTTTATTTTGGTTCAATTAGAGTTAGCATGCACTAGCAAGGACTAGTCATGACATCCATGACTTTCAAGCTCACCTGGACAGTCAACTGTTTGAAAGCAAAAGTACAAGTCCATAAATGTGCACCTTCTCCTCATGATGAGTTATTAAGAATTATTAAGGCGTGGTGGGGTGTGCCTGTAAAATGATTAACGAAAAGCTAATCCAAATACAAAGAAACATTATATCGAAAAAAATCTGTTCAGTTACATATCACAATTCTTTTTTTTGGCAGTTCATGTTTCACCACACTGACTCCAGAATCGATTATTTTAAAATGAGTATTTTGTTTAAATATGTTTGCGTAGGTATCATGTGGTCTCTACTGATTCCTGTCTCTGCATTCCACATGAGAATGCAGGTGTCCAAACTTTCTATTTTTAAAAAAATATGTACTGTAACACACTTCTTCTGAGATATCGGCATAAACAGTTTCAAACAATTTTGCTATAATTTTCTACATTATTCATAAAAACACCATTATCATGATGTGATTGTATTGAGTGGGAGGAGCTTACCACTTCAGAGGTGCGTCAGATCAAATGGTAAACATGTGCTTTCAATAACAGTAAAATAGTCCCAAATGTACATCTTGTCATGCCATATCACCTACATTGTGAGTGACTTCCCAAATTGAAATGATCTAACATGTGATAACCTCAATTCCACTAAACTTTTGCTTAAAAAATTATATCAGCATGTTTCTGTCATTCTGAAGAAAATCTATTTTTATAAAACCATCTCTTTCAGTGGCTCATATAGGAAGACTGTCAACAAAAAACTCAGTGCTCTTGCTGTGTGACATGCAAGAGAAGTTCAGACCAACGATTTTCCAGTTCTCCAATATTGTGGGTAATGCAGCGAGACTTCTACAGGTAATTTGTCATTCAACCTGTCTTGCACATGTATGTATGGCTTTTATCTCGTAGACTGTGTGGTGTATCAATATCACAACTATTCAGTAAACCTTAGATTGTGTTTAAAAAAAACATTAAAGGTTCACTAAAATGTTGAATGGTATTTAAAATTATTTTATCAACATATGTGTTTAATAGCTGAACCTAAACAATGTGAAATTTAATTACGAGGAGTGTTCAAGTCAAACTGGGACAAAGCAGAATAACAGAAAACACTTATAAGAGTAAAACTACCTTTATCTCTCTATATAATCCCCTGCTACACTAATGCACTTATCTGAGTATTTCACTAGTGCTTGCATATGTTCAGGTTAAAAGGTTTTCTCATTACGCAGGATCCATGATCGGACTGCCTGCTTCATGTCTGAAACACTGGCATCCATAGTCCAAACATGTGGAAATGGCTTGGATTGAGGTCATGACTGTATAGGGGGTGTGACTATAACTCCCACTCTGTAATGTACAAGTGTTTGTGTATGACTGTGCGGGTAGTTTCCACAATCAGATGCGTCTCTTCCGCAAGTTTGCTCTCCTTTATAGCACTAAAGAATGTTCCGTACCATTGAGGCTCACTATAAAATGTCATTTATTGTCTTGTAATAACATTCTTTTGTGTGCTTTTATGTGGATAATTGTATATCAGTTACTGTAAACGATCAAGTCTGTAAATGATTCTATATGGACTGCATGAGCTCTTTGTTTATAAATATTTTGACTTTTATCATGAAGCACGCGGTACAATTGTCTAGGATGTCTTTTGTCTGCATTAAAATTCCCTTCCTAGTAATTAGGAGGCGTAAATGTGTTCCAGCATGACAGTGAATGGAAGCCATTATTTGACAAGGTTGGTGTAGAAGAACTCGCTGACCTGCACAGAGTTCTGATCTCAACCCAATTAACACCTTTGGGATGAACAGGAGCACTGGCTGCACCCCAGGCCTCCTCACCCAACATCAGAGCCTGACCTCAGTAATACTCTGGTGGCTGAATGAGCAGAAAAACCCACAGCAAGACTCCAATAAGATATTATAGATATATAACAGCAAAGGAGGACTAGATCCAGAATGAGATTAACTCAACAAGAACATATTGGTGTAATGTTCTGTAGGTATGATGCTAGACTAGATGTCTGCTGTTGAGTACTCAATCCTGATCATTGGTAAAATACTATGCATCATGGTCATGATGGCGCCATGTCGACCCTAACCTGGGAACATCGGGCAGTAATAACAATGTACTGTATAGTACAGTAATAACATTGTATAAGACACTACTAGCCTATTGCAGGGAACCGTGCATGCACGTTGGATGCACATCACTAATCACTAAATAAGTGGTTTTTGTATGGCCACAGCTCTTTAGTCCCAATCTGTAAGTTGTTGTTTCATTGCGTTTGTGGAAATGCTCTTACTTTCACTGTTAAACATAGCTGTGATTTCCGCTGTAAATATATTACAGTGCAATTTCTCATCTTACCACCATTTTCTCAGATTACGGTCATTCATGACATTTCTCCGACTACATTTCTTAGGCAACATTTATCTAAGTTCACCTGGTTTACCGAACTTTGGTAAATGCTACATAAAATGGTACATTTTCCGAAGATCTGTCAGATTGACTCTTCTTTGTAGCAAAACATCTTACATTCAAGAAACATCATGCTGACCTAAAAATCAACTGTTTCCCAGAAGTCTAACTGTAAAAATATGCACAAAGAACAAATAGCAAAAACAAGAAGGAATAGTAAAGGTAGTGAGTACTTTTGTGGAAAACCTAAGTGATTAAGCCCTACTATTGGTATTTGCTTAATCTTTTTTTAATACTGGGGGGGAAAAAAAACAATCGACAGAAATTGGGCCAGACAATCTCCATACAATACCCCTGTCAATAGTGTACTCACACTGATCTCTAGTCAGATGTACAGTATTTGACCTGTTTTTATAATTTCCTCCATTGCAGGCTTGTCGGATCCTGGGTATTCCCCCAATCTTGACTGAGCAGTACCCCAAAGGCTTGGGTCCAACCGTGTCTGAATTGGGTGCAGATGACCTGAAGCCTCACGCTAAAACCAGCTTCTCCATGCTAACAGAGAGCATGGAGAGTGAGCTGAAAAGCCTAGGGAACCCGAAAAAGGCCATCCTATGTGGCATTGAGGCCCAAGCATGCATTGCTGTAAACTTACTGTATTTTTGTATACTGTATAACCATAATTGAGATAAGCTTACAGTACAAATGCACAGCATAGGACGAGTCCTTTATCTCTCTCTAATTGCAGTGTACAACATACGATCTTCTGGATAGAGGTATGGAGGTACATATCGTCGCAGACGCCGTCTCATCCCGGAGGTATCCCAGTTCACCATTATTATGACTTCAATGCAGCTTTCGGTGCTCTTGCATTAAATATGGATGAGCTGAAAATGTGTGTCACGCCTGTTCCCCAGTCAGACAGACCGGCTGTTTGCTCTCTCACGTCTAAAGCAGAGTGGAGCATTTCTTACCACCACAGAGGCCGTCATGCTGCAACTGGTGCAGGATGCCAAGCATCCCAACTTTAAGGAGGTACCATCTCATGACAAAAGAAAATTAAATAAATCCCTTTTAAAAGTATGGTATACAGTGGCCTGTACATGAAAACACATTAATAAACCAAATAAACAACAGCACATTTTTAAACATGTCAACATCAGCTTCGAAAAGACACCTGCTTTACTTTAGGCTCATGTTAATGACATGGAAAGTTGACCGCATATTTAAAATAAAATCATATGAAAGTCCATGATTCGTTTGGCCATTTCATGTCACTATCTACATTTACATGGACTAAATGTCTCCACTCACTCACTCATCGTCTATACCACTTTATCCTGTATTCAGGGTCGAGTGGGGGCCTGGAGCCTATCCCAGTAGACTTAGGGCACGAGACGGAGCCAATCCATTGCAGTGCACACACACACATTGGTGGGTTTCCCACAATTTGGGAACACCAGTTAGCCTAATCTGCATGTCTTTGGACTGTGGGAGGAAACCGGAGTACCCAGAGGAAACCCACCAGGCACGGGGAGAACATGCGAACTCCATGCACACAGAGACGGGAATCGAACCTGTCCGGGAATCTAATCTGAAACCTGGAGGTGCAAGGCGACAGTGCTAACCACTACACCACCTTGCCGCCACTAAATGTCTCCAATCTGACTGAAATCATTATGATTAGAAATTTCAACTTAATTGTTTACATAGACGCATGGATGTGTTTACACACTCAAAGCATTTAATCAGAATGTAACTTTTTTGACATGTGCAAAGTGGTTCTGCCTGATGTGAAGGTTAGGATAGGCTTTCCACCTTTTCTGACAAATCCTGCCCTCTGTGTTGTGATTAGTTACAAGAATTCAGTCTCATGGGTCTGGATGAATACCTGAACTAAAGACAGGTGGGAGAGAGAGTTGTTTTCGGGGAGTTTACCGATAAGGAATGAAAGCAAAATTCCCTGAATATCGTCACATCAGCTACTTTTTCCTCCGAGAGAACTGATCAGATCAAAAGTTTATATGGTTGATGTTTACCTTTTGAACAGATTCCCAAAGGTTTACACAAAAGGGAGTGGTGGCTCAGGCAGCTAAGGCTCTAGGTTATTTATTTGGGGATCTGAGGATCCTGGTACAAGGCCGCTGTCTGTGTTTGCCACACCCCATACCACCCAGCCACTGCATGCAGTGCCGGTTCCAGGTTAAAAAAATGGGAGAATTGTGTCATGAAGGGCATCCGGCATAAAACCTGTGCCAAGTTGCGGCAGATCGGATGGTTCACTGTGGCGACCCCTTGACTGGACCAACCGAGCGAAAGATTTTTTGTTTGTTTGTTTATTTAATCAAAGGTTTACACACCACATTCTCATGCCAATCGGGCCAGATCGTGCCAGAATGTTCTGATTGAGTGATTACATGATGCAATTTTATTCCTTTTGTTTATTAGTTCAGTAGTTGGGTCCATGTAAAGGCACCCACTGTAACCATCCACCAAATCTTCATTTTGCATGATCTCTCTCAGATTGAGGCACGCTTTAGCCAATCAGCAACAAGCAAGTGATCTAGCAAGAACCTTTCCATTATGAGTTAATGTTAATGTGCAGTTAAATATGGTGTTTCTGTTGTGTATTTACTATTGCTGTACTGTTTTTAATTTTGTTTTTAATATAATATATAATATTAATATGTTTTTAATTTTGTGTTTTTTTTCTTTTACTGTTGTGTTTTACCTTTTTTTACTTTACTGAGAAAATACTGTTGTATTTTTATTTTTACTGTTGTGTTTTTGCTTTTGCTGTTTTTTTAAAGATTTGCTGTTGTTGTTTTTTTACTTCAATGTTGTGATTTTAGTTTTGCTGTTTTTTGTTTACCTTTTTAGCTTATACTGTATGTTGTTTTAATGATCCTGTTTTTATTTATTATTATTAATATTCATTATTATTAAGACTCAGAGTCAGCTAAAAAATTTTTACACACATAAGGAAAAGAAAAATAGTATGAGGTTTATTATATTACTATAATATTAATATTATTATTATTATATTATCATATACGGTATATCAATATGCAACGTATAGCAATACATTTAGTATTAAAACATGAATACAAGGTTTTCTATTTCTTAAGTCTGTTATTTTGGCTGACTTAAAACATACTCTTTATAGAGTTAGGAATTGTCATAAATTAGAAACCCTTTCTGGGAAATGGGACACTGCAGGACCACTGTGCTTGTGCTCGTTAGTTATAAAGGAAGTATGTAGATATGAAAGTCTTACATGGTTATTAATGCGTCGGCTCTTTTTGCTTTCTTATCTCTATTCACAGATCCAGAAGCTTTTAGCACATCCTTCTCCAGATACAGGTCTCCTTAACTTCTTCAGCTCCTTGTAGGAGAAGCACAATGCACCATGAACAGCAGTCTGATCGAAGACGGCGACGCTGTCTCTGGACATCGAATCACCTTCATAATTTCATTTAAAGCTTACAAGTGTAATATACTGATTATTTTCTTCTTCTTATCTTTCTCTTATGAGTTAGAGAATGTTCTGTATATGGTTTGTGCATTGTTATTCGTGCATAAATAAACTTGATGTGGTACAGAAATCAGATCGTTGAATGTGTTTGCTTTAAGAGATCTTCTTGTACAACGCTTAAGTACAGGACCGTGGGCATTGTTGCTGTATGACTCAGTCCCTGAGAAGTATTTCCTCAACAGCAGAGTGGGTGTGGCCATGTGGGGTAGGAGGAGACAGAGGGCACCCAAATAGAGGAGTGGCAAAAGGAACAGAGGAATACTGAAGGTGGAGTGTGTGACGTTTTTCAGAGAAAGGGAGGGGAAAGAGGGAGAGAGAAAAAGGAAGAACTTTTCCGAAAGAGTTTTTTTCTTTCCTTTCCCCCTCCTTTTGGTTTAAACAAACATTACAGAGAGACAGAGTAAACGTTAAAAAACACTTGCAGGGCTGTTTGGATGGGAAATGAAAGACTGATAAACCGAAAGAGGAAGAGAGAAAGAAAAGGAGAAACACCCAGTGAGCTTCAGTCCTGTGTAACAGATGACGGCATTAAAAATTGACAGAGTCTGACTGGGGCCTGGTGACAGACGAGAGGTAAGTGCTCTTCTTCACTCTTTCTCCTTTTAGTTTTTGTATCCTTTCTTTGTTTTTCTTGTTTTGCTTCTTTGATTCTTTCACTCTTTCTCTCTGTCTAAGAGGAGAGAATGTAAATCTATCCAACTCTCTATATGAACTGTCTGAGCTGACCGTCTGACTTCTTCTGAGAACCCTTATTCTCTTAAAGTTCTCTTCACCCTTTTTCGAGCTACAGTAAGAACCTAGCCAGGAAGATATTTCAGCTCTTCATACTTTGCAAATATGATTTCATTGTTGTGATTCAGAATTCCTGTTACTGTTGCATTAAATGCATCAAATCATAACATACTTGCCTAATACATTCGTTCTCCCTGCTCTGCAGCAACTTCCTTGACCATGACGTCAGACCTGGACTCCAGTTTGACCAGTATCGACTGGCTCCCACAGCTGGGAATGAGCAGCCTCCGCTCAGGGAAAGAGCGAGGCGAGAAAAAGCGTGAACGAGGAAGAGAGAGAGATACACCGCCATCCATTCCATGTGCCTCCCCTCCGACCAACTCCAAAGGGAAGCCACCACATAGCTATGCCACCCTCATCGCAATGGCGATCAGCTCTGCTCCGGAGAGAAAGCTGAGTCTGAATGACATCTACACCTGGATCAGCGATACATTCCCATTCTACAGTAGAGCAGGAAGAGGCTGGAAGGTAGTTCAGAGCGTTTACACACTTGAAATAATCACCTACTGCTTCTTAAAATCTGCTGTTTAGCAGATATTTGTTAAAAGTTGTTGTTGTTTTTTTCTTCATGCAGAATTCAATCCGACATAATCTCTCCCTTAATAAATGCTTTCGGAAAGTTCCAAGACCACAGAGCGACCCAGGGAAGGTAATTTAGTTCATTCTTTTTGTGACTTAGTTTAGTTTAATAGCCACAGACTAGGGGATTTATTGACTATATCCAATAATTTTTAAAATGTGGAAGGTCTTTTTTATTGCAGACCACCAAAATTGGGAAGTGCTCCCATCTCCCAAAAAAGAACATGTTTGTTTACATGCCTTTATCTATTAATTTTTTCTATTCTTCACGACTTTAATCTTCTATGCTATTTCATAAGTCATTTAAGATAGTCTTAGGCCCAAAGCTGAATGTTTCCTTGTCTCTTTGTTCAGGGTTCTTATTGGACCATGGATGGACCACCTGACCAAAATCAATCTAGAGGTTCTAAAAGACCTTGTCCTTCAAGCGATGAGGAGATGGTAGAATCGTTAAACTTTACTTTTTTGTTACTGTGGGAAACAAACATGCAATATATGGACAAAATTATTTGGCCAAACCTGCAATGACATTGACATCAGTGTCCACTCAGGGAAAGAGCGAGGGGAGAGAAAGTGGGAATGAGGAAGAGGATGGGATACGCCTCAGTCCATTTCGCCATCTCTGTTGCAGATCAGCCCAAAGGTGCTCGATAGGGTTAAGAATAGAAAAGGGCCTTCCTCAAACTGTTGCCACAAAGTTGGATTTATAGCATTTTCCACAATGTCTTAATATGCTGAAGCATCAAGATTGCCCTTCACTGGAGATAAGAGGCCTGATTGAAATACCCGTTTTCTATTATTGAATGTAATAATTTGCAGGTTTGGCCAAATACTTTCATGCATATAGTGCACAAGATTCCTGCACATGATTCCTTATGCAATGCATTTACTACTTCTTCAGGATGGAGAAGACACACCACATCTGAGTCAAGCTGAGCCTCTTGCTCTTCCACCAGACATCAAATCTACTCTGTCTCCACCTCCATGCAAGGTACAAATCGCCTGCGTTTGCAGTCTCTGAACTGTGAATTATACTTATGGGATTTTATGTCGTGATAGAAGTCAAAAAGATGCAAGAAGGATGAGTGCAGGACCAGGGATTGTAATATATATGTGCGAGATATTAAGAGAAAATCAAAAATAAGGAGCATTAATACTGTATAGACAAATAAAAAGTTGATCTGCCCCTGCAGATCATTCACATCCAAACCTGATCATAATTAGCTAGACTAATCCTGGATCATGTGTTCAAATCAAAACAAAACTTGTGATGAAAACTTTCATGAATGAAGGTACAACAAGCACAGTATGGTGATGAGACACTTAGTGTAAATCTGAATAGTGTAAAAGGTTGTATGCCTGTGTATGACCTGCAGTGGTGGCTAAGAACCCACTACACTCATATTCCCATAAACATTCAGTAAGTGGAATGCTTAATCTTTGAAAATCGAGGGATAACTTCGAAAACATCACTTGCATATTACAGGAACTCTTCCTGTACAGTCCTGACCTCGCTTCAAGCCATTTTCACCTTTTTGAGCCATTAAAGGGTTTCCTAGGAGGCCAGCATTTCAGATGTGAAGCAGGAAGTTTCTCATGGTTCTGGCATACTGAGAAAACCTTCTACCTTGATGGTATCCAAGCACTAGTGAAGCGCAGGGATAAGTGCATTAGTGTAGCAGGCGATTATATAGAAAAAGTAAAGGTAGGTTTTACTCTAACAGCTGTGTTCTGTTATTCTGCACAATCAAAAGTTCAAGTTCGACTTGAACGAACCTCGTCCTTTTAAAATGCAAGCCTCTGAAAAACTGTCTTTTTAAGAAATATAGTAGGAGACCTGTTAACGTTTATGGTCCATAAAAAGCAACCGGAGATGATTATAATAGTCTAATACCTGTAGGTGTTTTAATTTTGAGTTCAACAATTTCATTAGAAAGTTTGATTAGACCTGTCTATACAGGTGTTGTTCAGGTTTAACACTCTACTTACAAAAAAAGATTTATATTTAAATTAAGGGCAGAAATTCCAATCATGTAAACTATGCAGGTTGAACAAAAATAACTAACATAGGAATTGGTATGTTTATGTTAAACTCATTAAATAGAATTAAGTATCCAAACATTACAAACTTACTTTATTATAGCAAAATACACATACATATGTAAAAGCTACACAAGTTAAAAATATTTTTTGGAGTCCATTTTATACATTTTTTATACATTGAAAATGCCAAGCTAACAGATTGCATGCATTTCTCATGCAATATTTTTCTGTTTTTAATTGTATTATTTAATACATTTATATAGTTTTTGTTAATTAATGTTCATGTACTACACATGCAGCTTAATTGTTAATTTAACTTGTAACTTATATCAAATTATATAAAACAATTTTAAAAATCTATTCTCATTGTAAGCAAAGATTCTAACCTGAATTCATTCATAATGTCATATTTAATATTTATATACTATATTTAATACTGACCTCAAGTGGCATTACAGCCTGAAACATAAAACTCAGCATGATATTGTGATTTAATCAAATTGTCAGACCATGTTACTGGAAAAAAAAAAAAAAGTGCTTAAGTCCAAGGTCAGAATTATGTGTAGTTGAGACTCATTACAATTTAGTTAGACTTTGCCCTCACATGTACTGTATAACTCTCGCATTATCTGAGCAGAGTGTAATATTATGTCTGAGATCTAACTACTGCGTCCAAGCTTACCTCAACTCCAAATACAGCTGAGCTTAATATGTGGAAAAGAAAAATCTGGATTTCTGCACATGATGTAATGACAGCCGAGAAATCCTGCTTTCTGGAACGGACCCCAGCATTACTCAGTTTTCTTTAAGCTATGATGATTTTTCCCTCTCTGTTCTCTAATCCTAGTATCCTCCTGAAAAGAAATAAATAGACTTGGATAAAGAAATAGGTGCACATCTAATGTAAGGATGCCAGTCACAATCTTTGACAAGGTGAAGGGGGTGAAAAAGAAGAATCTGGCAAAGTCAAAAGTGGTGTGCTTTGAAACCAGACTAGGTTGAACCAGGCTTAAAATAACTTTCAGCTAAACCAACTTGGTTATCTGGAACACACAGCTTCCTGAGTAGATCTGTCAGCGTACAAGCCAAAGCTCCGCAAACCTGTCTGTCTGTCTGTCTGTCTGTCCCTTACTCTCCCAAGTGTACTTGTGATCTGGCCTCAAACAAAAGCTAGATAAATATAAAAATATATATAAATGAACTGATCCTGGTCTCCAAATGAATTTCATTGTAACATCTGATGTTCTTCCACAGCGCCCCCCTGCCCCGTTAACTACAGCCCCTGCTGCCTCTGTCCCTTCGGCTGAGCCGCCGCTGCGCTTCTCCTTCTCTGATCTCAACCTGCCAGACCTCTACACTTCATTTCAGTCTCTCTGTCGCTCTGTGAGAGAGAGAGTCACTTCACAGTGTGAGTAAAGTGTGACAAATAGATCCTTTTCTCTTATTTTTGCCGTTCTCGTCCATGTGGCGCAGCAGTGCGGCACCACCATCCCATAGCACATGGCTTAATCCTGAGCTTGAGTAACCGCTCGACTAACTGTTTCTGTCTGGGATTCATTTGGGTTCTCTGATCTCCCTCCTCCTCCCAAAATGCACTATGACACAGACTCGGTTCTTATGCCTTGTATTATTCGCAGTGTGTCTAAGTTTTTTTAGTCCATCATTGCTTTTTTTGAATGTGTTTGAAAGATCATGTTTTCTGATCACATATTATGTATAATGTACAAACGTGACATTATAAAGTCACACACTTGTGCTTTGCACCATGTTACGCATGTACAGTAACTATAACTACTTATGAGTGTTTATACAGGTGATATAAGACATTAATAAACATTTATAATGCATCATAAATAAGTCGTAATAAATATACTGTGCCTTGCAAAACGTGTTCGTCCCCCTTAGAGTCAGATATGAGACTGTTCTGGACGGTAATTTTGTTTTCCAAAAGCAAAATATGTAATTTTTCAGCAAAACTTGAATTGTTTTTTATTGTTTGTAAAATGATCCTTGGATTAAATGTTAGCGAATTTATCAGTTGAAAAAAAAAAAGGCAATACCAGAGATCTTAGTGGAATTTAGATCTTGACTTTAACCATTCCTGCATTGCATTAGTGTTTCAGGCTTTGAAATATTTCTTCATATTTTGCTTTCGAAGAGCCGATATTTTTAATGTAGTCATGAGGAATCGTTCTTCAGGCTTACTTTTTTCGCTCTCATGTTCAGTCCTGTCGCTGTACCTGACCAGTTTCAGTTTCAGTTTGTTAAGCCACACAGTAACCAATGAATTATTTAAAGCCTAAAAAACATCTAACGCAAGGCGAGAAACAGGTACAGATGATGAAAGATGATCAGGCCGAGACGAAAGGGGAAATGAGGTTGCTGCTGAGGTTGTTACATTAAAAGCTCATTTTCCAAATTGTATCTTTAGGCACTTTGCAGCCTGTAAAACATAACATTCCTATTTATTTACTTCAACGTACATAATTGAATTGGCTGACGACTTGTGTAATACTGTATATGCCAGGCTTTATTGTTTTTATTAGCAGAGTGAAACAGGTTCTTTTGTAATATTCTACTGTGTTTCTGGATTGCTTTTAGCCCAGGTTCTTAGGATGAAAAACATCCCCAGAGCTTGATTCTGCCAGCAGGATATTTCTCTGTAGGGATGGTGTTGACTCCGGTATGGAAATTAAGGGGTGCCACACACATAGTGCTTTAAATCTTACCCATCTTCACCGGGTCATACTTGTTCTTTTTCCTAGTTGGTCTTCACATAGAATCCTTTGTTATGTAGAGCTTTTGAAATGGTTTTGTGACACTCCTTCTTAGAGTGACTGTTGGCCTCACTATGGCTTCCCTCACCAATTTTCTTGGTTTTGTCTGAGTATTGAGGGAGGGCCTTTGTCTAGGTAGTGCTTAAGTGGTGTGATGAAGAGTTGAATAGTGTCGAACTTTTGTATCTCTCTTGCAGCGGACGCCGCCGGTCTACTTGGGATACCGGGTGACATTGCACCGCTCCACACCCCAACGCTGCCACCTCTGTCACCTCAACCCTGTCACAGCACCAATCCTTCCACACACATGATCAGTAGTACGAACGCTGGTACCAACCCAATCCTTAAAACTAACCCAAGTTTCACCGTACAAAACCCCCAGGCGAACGTTGAGCCCGACAGACTGCTACACAACAACGGTAAGCGTGACAACGTGTGTGTTTCTTCCTAACAGTTTCTCCATTAAAGATGTTCATATCCTCTCATGTTTTCTCAGTTGTTCCTGCAGACTGGTTCAGTAATGCTGAGTCTTTAAGAGAGAGCTTCAGAATTGCTAACACTTTGGACTGGTCTAATATAGACCTCACCAATCACCCTGGTAATTTTGCCAGTAGCTTTATAAGACAATATTGAAATAAAGAAATGCATGGTGTTTGTATACTGTTCCTTTTTTCCATTTCAGACCTGTTAGAGAGCATGCGTCAGGCAGAACTCTGTGATTGGGCGCTGGATCCAAATCTCTTCACCTCACTCTGTGATTCACTCAACCGCTTCTTCACTCACAGGGGTATCCTTGGCTCACAGTCGGGCAACACGTCCTCTCTGAGCTTGTTAGCTTCACCTCTTACCCACATGCAGTCAGCAGCTCATCCGACTCTGTCGCATGTAATGCACCCCTCTCCGCTTAGCGTACCTCCCCAGCTCCCGCACTGTAGCGGTGGTCCAGCTGTTCAGAGCCACCGGAAAACAATGACTCTTCAGAACCCTAGCCAGAATTCACAGAGGAACCTTGAAACACAACCAAATGCTAGCCAACCCTTGCCTTCCAATGGTAAGTCTATAGAACTTGAGATTTGTAAGAACACATGTACACCTGCTTATTGTCAGCGAACACAGGACCGTTAGAACTTGACAGCTAAAGACTGGACAAAGACCAGGTGATGTTCCCAGTCTGATTCATAGTCTTTGCTGACAGTATTGGAACCTGACTTGGTCTTTTGCTGATGTTGCTGAACCACCTCAAAGTTGAGTTTATTTGTTGCGATGTGCTTCTGCTCACCATAGATGTAAAGACTATTTGACTTGGTGTAGCCTGTCTGTTGAGACAAAGTTAAGATGATTTTCTGTTCACATGCAGGTTGGAATGGGTGAAGAAAAGTGTCAGGGTCAGGTGTGTTGTGCGATAAAAGAGTATGAGCGAGAATGAAAGGAAAGGTGTACAGGACAGTGGTGAGACCAGCGATGCTCTACGGCTTAGAGACAGTGGCACTGA